>JALGBA010000596.1:0-539194 GCA_023970755.1 Azemiops feae
TTATTATTATTAAGCAGTCTACTTTTAGTGGTGGTGGTGATGTTAGCTCATTTTTTCCAAAGAGAAATAGATTATCCAAAGCGAAATAGATTATCAAGTTATTGTCCTCCCCTTTTTTGTGTGCAATGCAATAAAAGTGTGGGTGTGAGTCTCTTGCCTTTCACTGTGCATTAATCTCTCTGGACATACGCATTTCCAGCTTGCCATAATTCCACTCAAAACCCACAGGAAGACATAACACAAGTAAGTCCTGTGCCAAACCTTTCTTCAGCATTCTGTAACCACTTTTCTTCCACTGAATAGAAAAATAAATTGCTTTTAGATTATTTGCTTTCCCCCCAAGGGGGAAAAAATCCTTGGAGTGCAAGTTCTGACACACCTAGTAACGAATAGCTGAAAGAGTTTGTATTTGAATGTCTTGTTTTTTATTATGCAGTCTTTTTTCTAAGGCTTCTTTGGATCCACACACTTCCATTATAAAAACAGGCATCAAAAGGGGTCCCCTCTCCTTACCAGATTGGTAAACTGAGTTATCAGCAGACGAGGCTACAGAGCGATGGAAACTAAGTCATTAAAGGCTCCATCAACAGAGGGATAGTATCAAAATCAAATGAAGTGTTAGTACGCTTTGTATCACACTGGTAAGACCACGATTGGAGTACTGCATCCAATTCTGGTCACCACGATACAAAAAAAGATGTTGAGACTCTGGAAATACTGCAGAGAGGAACAACAAAGATAATTAGGGGACTGGAGGCTAAAACATATGAAGAATGGTTGCAGGACTTGGGTATATCTAGTCTAATGAAAAGAAGGATTAGATGTGACAAGATAGTAGTCTTCCAATATTTGAGGGGCTGTCACAGAGAAGAGGGGGTGGACCTATTCTCCAGAGCATCTGAGGGCAGGACAAGAAGTGATGGGTGGAAGCTTATCAAGGAGAGAAGCAACCTAGAACTAAGGAGAAATTTCCTAACAGTGAGAACAATTAACCAGTGGAACGGCTTGCCTCCAGAAGTTGTGGGTGCTCCATCACTGGAGGTTTTTCAGAAGAGACTGGACAGCCACTTGTCTGGAATGGTATAAGGTCTCCTGCTTGAGCAGGGGGTTGGACTAGAAGACCTCCAAGGTCCCTTCCAACTCTGTTATTCTGTATTCCAAAATAGAGGCGAGTGGAGAGACTAAAAATGGTCAACATTTAATTACAGTTACTGTTGTAATGTGAGTCCCACCTTTTTTGTATAAGTGTTCGCATGTTCAAAATGTGGTTTGACACATACAAACCCCTTCCATGGAACCACTGGATAGAAAACAGCAACATCAGCAATATTCATCACAGACAGCAAACAAACAAACAAAAAACCCACCAAGACAAATTCCAATGAAATGCTCAAGTAGCAAAAAATGGATCCTGTTTCACAGGGAAAGAACAGAATTACAGAATAACAGAGTTGGACAGGACTTAAGGGCCTTCTAGTCCAACCCCCTGCTCAAACAGGAGATCCTGTACCATTCCAGACAAACAGTTGTCTAATCTCTTCTTAAAAACCTCCAGTGATGGAGCACCCACAACTTCTGAAGGCAAGCCTTCCACAAGTTGATTCTTCTAACTGTCAGGAAGTTGGATCTCTCCTTGATTAATTTCCATTCACTGCGTGTTGTCCTACCTTCAGATGGTTTGGAGAATAGGCTGATCCCCTTTACTTTGTAATAGCCCCTTAGATATTGGAACACTGCTATCACCCCTAGTTCTTCTTTTCATTAGACTAGTAGACTTACCCAATTCCTGCAACAGTTCTTCATATGTTTTAACTCCAGTTCCCTAATCATTTTTGTTGCTCTTCTCTGAACTTTTTCCAGAGTCTCACCATCTTCTTTACAGCATGACGATCAAAAAGTGGATGCAATACTACAAGTGTGGTCTTATCAAGGCATTATAAAGTGGTACTAACACTTCACATGATTTTCATTCTATCCCTCTGCTAATGCAGCCTAGGATTGCGTTGATACTCAAAATACTTTTGAGAACTTGCAAGGTAGATCTTGGCGTTGTGTCAGCCTCATTCTAACATTTTCTCAGCAGCCTTTCTGGCTTTGTACACCTCAATTAAAACTCACAGGAAGATTAATTAGGAAGGTCCTTCTGTGAGCTTTTCCAGCGTGGGAGGTTTTGGGCAGCCCAGAAGACTGTAAAGCTGTGATAGATTTTCAGGCACATAGAGATAACCTCATACACAAAGGTTTCTGATTCTTCTACCACTTAACGGCCCATCAGGTGCCAATAGGAGCTTTTAGGGCTGAAGACAATAAACACACTTGTACAAGCTAAGGACCCCAAAGTGTACTGAAGTTACATAAATCAATTTGTCTCAAAGTTCAACAACTAAGATGTGTGGATTTCAACTTTCAGGCGTCAGAATTTTCAGTCAGTCAGAATTTTCAAGCCCACACATCTTGAAGTTCCTGAGGTGAAAAAAATCACTAATACAAGTAACCCTCGAATCGCAACCATAACTGAGTCCCAAATTTCTGTTGCTAAGCAAGGCAGCTGCTTAGTGAGTTTTGCCCCATTTTATGATCTTTCTTGCCATAGTTGTTAAATGAATCACTGAAGTTAAGTTAATAACACTGTTGTTAAGGGGATCTGGTTTTCCCATTGACTTTGCTTGCCAGAACGGCACAAAAGGTGATCACATGATCCCGCGACAGTGCAACCATCTAAATACTTGCCAGTTGACATACATCCAAATGTTGACTACATGACCCTGGGGATGCTTCAATAGATGTAGGTGTGAAAAAAGGTCATAAGTTACTTTTTTAAAGTTCCATTGTAACTTTGAAAAGTCACTAAATGAATCAGAATCAGAACAGAGCTGGAAGGAACCTTGGAGGCCTTCTAGTCCAGCCCCCTGCTCAAGCAGGAGTCCCTATATCATTTCAGAAAAGTGATTGTCCAGTCTCTCCTTAAAAACTTCCAGTGATGGAGCGCCCACAATTTCTGGAGGCAAGCAGTTCCACAGGTTAATTGTCCTCACAGTTAGGAAGATTCTCCTTAATTCTCTCTAGTTTCCATCCACTGTTTCTTGTCCTGCCCTCTGGTGCTTTGGAAAATAAACTGACCCCCTCCTTCTTGTGGCAGCCTTTCAAATACTGTAATATTGCTATCATGTCCCCCCCTAGTTCTTCTTTTCTCTAGACTGGCCATACCCAAATCCTGCCACCGTTCTTCATATGTTTTAGTTTCCAGGCGTTTAATCAGTTGCTCTCCTTTGCACTTTTTCCAAAGTCTCAATATCTTTTTTGTAATGTGGTGACCAAAACTGGATGCAGTATTCCAATGTGGCCTTACTAAGGTTTTATAAAGCAGCACTAATACTAAGTATTTTGATTCTATGCCTCTGTTTATACAACCAAGGATTGCATTAGCTATTTTGGCTGCTATCTCATACTGCTGGCTCAAATTTTAGTGATCGTCCACTAGGACTCCAAAGTCCCTCTCACAGTTACTATTTTTGAGCCAGGTTTCACCTAATCTGTACTTGTACCTTTGGTTTTTCCTGCCCAGGTGTAAAACCTTGTTTTTCTCCACATTAAATATCATTTTGTTGGATAGGCACATTGTTCAAGTCTGTCAAGATCTTTTTGGATCCTGAGCTTGTCTTCTGGGTTATTGGCTATTCCTGCCAGCCTAGTGTCATCTGCAAATTTGATGAGATCCCTTTCTATTCCCTCATCTAAGTCATTTATGAAGATATTGAGGAATACTGGGCCTAAGACAGAACCTTGTGGTACCCAACTGCTTACCTCCCTCCATGCAGATGTAGTAAGTCAAGGACTACCTGTATAAATTACAAAAAAAAAGTCCTTTCTGCAGAACCAGAACTCTAAAGAAGACCATGGACAGACTGAGGAATTCTGGAAATTGAAGTCCACACATCTTCAAGTCGCCAAGGTTGAGAAACACTGCTCTGTTGGTGAAGAAGGATCCATTGAATCCATAACTCGTGTCATATTAGAACAAAAAAATGCTTTATAATTCACTATTTGGAGAGGTACCCAGACAATTCTGATTTGTTTTATGTACAGTTACTTTTATCAGACCAAAATGATTTCATCTCCTTGAACGAGGCTACATTTTGTTGTTCTGTTTGTAAAGCAAGACATGTTGATCATCTCAATGGTTTTATTATAATGTTATGACGTATTCCTTTTTCAAAAATAGAAAGTTTCATTAAATTCATCGGTTTGTTAACTTGAAGAATTCTGGTCAGTGACCTGAATAAGAAGTAAGATAAAGACTATTACTATGTTTGTTTGTTTGTTTGATTGATTGATTGATTCTACACCATCAAGTCACTATCAACTATTAATGACTACATGGACAGGTTTTCTCTAAAATGATCCAGCTTAGTTTTTCAAGTCTTGTAATGGTTCACCCATCACTGATGTAATTGAGTCCATTTACCTTACTGCTGGTTATCCTCTTTTTCTCTTTCCTGGACCTTCACATAATGTGTCTTGAGTAAGATAATTATGGCCTGATCATTTGTGCCTTGAGCGAGAACTATGGATTGATTTGTCCAATGACCCATTGGTTTGTTTTCCTAGCTGTCTACAATATTTTAAGGCAGGGGTCCCCAACTCCTGGTAAGTAGACTGGCACCGGTCTGTGGCCCATCAGGAACTGGCCATGCAAGCAAGCAAAGTCCCATCTGCGCATGGGTGGGATCCAGGCAGCGCATGAAACCATGCTCCACTGGTCCACAGAAAAATTGCCCTTCAGTTGGGGGCCTCTGTTCTAAGGAATCTTTTATAACAGCAATTTTCTGCCTCCCTGTTCCTTTTCCTAGGAATTAAATATAACCAATATGATCATTATATGTGTAATAATTTCCCCTTTCTAAAATAAATCCCATCCTGAACCCTCACAAGTTCTTATAAGATTCTTGGAGTCAAACAAAAGTTTGAAGCATGAACATAAATCCCATCCTGAACCCTCACAAGTTCTTATAAGATTCTTGGAGTCAAACAAAAGTTTGAAGCATGAACATTTTAATTTAATTTGAGCACTTTCATGGGAGAATTTGGGGAGGGGGCAGGACTGAATGGCAGAGATTCTGGAATTGACAAAGGTGGTGTTGGCAATTCTGGGTTTATGCTGTGAGGGCAGAATTATCTGAAGAGCTGCTTTCTTCCAATTGATCTCTGTTCCTTTCTTTTTCTTTCCCTGTAATCAATAATTTAAAAATTGAGAGTGGACAAGTAGCGTTCATTATGAAGATGACGTTTCTTCAGCTCCCCATGATAACCTCGGAGTAGCTGGAAGCAACCTTTAAAACATTAATTATGCAAGCCTGCCGTTAACATATCTCAGTTGCCTCTGTTAATTATCTTGAAAATCTGCCTATGAATATTGCAACAGCACAGGTTTGGCAGCCCCTGTCAGTCATTGCTGGAAATCCCTAGCTAGGCTGACATTGTTCAAACTCTCTGTGGTTGTAACAAAGGGCAAACAGCCAAGGGAGGGATGAGCTGTCTGAAACTCACTAACTTCCTTACCAATTATCTCACTTTGCCTCTGACTTTTTCTGTTGTTTGGTTGTGCTTAGAAACAGAATGTTTGACCCTTTCTGTCAATGCACTCGACAATAAGGCAGCCTCTGTCTGACCTGTGAAAAGAGGAGGTTTCTGGAATTTCCCAGCTCAGATATGGTAGTTTAGTTGACAAGTTTACCAACCTTCAACAATCAAACTACAATGAGTGGAAAGATGCATAATATTCTGTCTTTCAGTGGGTGGTTGGCTTGGGGTAGGGAAGGGAATCCCATCTCTGAACAAAGATATCCCAATCCATTCTTCTTCTTCTTCTTCTTCTTCTTCTTCTTCTTCTTCTTCTTCTTCTTCTTCTTCTTCTTCTTCTTCTTCTTCTTCTTCTTCTTCTTCTTCTTCTTCTTCTTCTTCTCTTCTTCTTCTTCTTCTTCTTCTTCTTCCTTCTTCTTCTTCTTCTTGCTTCTTCTTCTTCTTCTTCTTCTTCTTCTTCTGTTCGTTCTTCTTCGTCTTCTTCTTTATTCTTCTTCTTCTTCTTCTTCTTCTTCTTCTTCTCTTCTTTCTTCTTCTTCTTCTTCCTTCTATCTTCTTCTTCTATTCTTCTTCTTCTTTCTTCTTCTTCTGTCTTCTTCTTCTTCTTCTTCTTCTTCTTCTCTTCTTCTTCTTCTTCTTCTTCTTTCTTTCTTCTTCTTCTTCTTCTTCTTCTTCTTCTTCTTCTTCTTCTTCTTCTTCTTCTTCTTCTTCTCTTCTTCTTCTTCTTCTTCTTCTCTTCTTCTTCTTCTTCTTCTGTCTTCTCTTCTCGTCTTCTTCTCTTCTCTTTCTTCTTCTTCTCTTCTTCTTCTTCTTCTTTCTTCTTCATATCCTTATCGGACATTGGCGATCATTTTGGCGATTCCTGTTTTTATCAGCATCCGCACGAAAAAGTGCTGCTGAGTTTTGTCCAAACCAGTCCCTTAGATTTTGAAGCCATGATGTTCTTCTTCTGCCTGGACCTCATTTGCCTTCAATCTTTCCCTGGAGGATTAAATGGAGTATGCCGTATTTTTCTGGGTGTCGCATCACATGTCCGAAATATTCTAACTTTCATTTTTTAATTGTTTTGATGATTTCCCTGGGCTTTCCCAGGTGGCTTAAAACCTCCTCATTTCTGATCTTGTCCACCCAGCTTATACGTAACAGCCGCCTGTAAATCCACATTTCAAATGCTTCTAGTCTCTTCGGGTGGCCTTCTGTCAGAGACCAACTCTCTATTCCATAGAGCAGGATAGAAAAAATATAGCATCTGACAAGCCTGATTTTCAGTCTTAGGCTTATATCGTGACTGCAGAAGACCTTTTTCATTTTGAAGAATGCTGTTCGAGCTTTCTCTATCCTTGTCTTTACTTCAGCGGTCATGTCCCAGCTTTCATGTAAATTAGAACCGAGGTGCGTGATCCTTTCAACTTTTTCTAGTGGTGTTCCTTCTGAATTTATTGGTGGTAAGTTACCCAATCCATTAGTTCAAGCTTAAAAACATACCTAGAGCAGCTTCAGGGTCAAAAAGGTTAAGGTGATAGTCATGGCAGCATGGTTAAAGCTCCATCTCTTTTAGCTTTTTGGTAGCTGCAACCATGATACATCCATGGCTTTAATCAGGACTGTCCCAATCAGTGTCTGGACTTTTTTTTTTTATGTTTTCTGATGATGCAATGGACAGGAACAATAGGAATTATTAAGGCCATGAGTGGAACAGTGGAATCTGGTTAGTTTTGAAGGTGCTACTACATTTTATCTTCAAGCAACCTTAGCCCCCAGTCTCCTTCGTCAAATCTTCCACTCAATCTCCAAGATTGTGTCAACTCTTTAGCTTCCCACCTAGATTCTCTCTCTCTCACCTACACTGAAAGGGCAAGTCACTAATACATACAATCAGAGCAGATCCAACTCCCAACTAGCACTGATGATGTTATCTAGTTTGGTAATGAAACATCTTCAAGAAAACAACTAAGCTCAGACAGCATCAAGGACTCCACAGCCTGGTAAGAAGTATCTGGATCCAAAGGAGGAATTGAATGGAGTAGGCATCTCAGAACTGACCACCCCTAGTGGTCTGGAACATAAAAACAGGGTACGGAGAAAGGATTGTCAGACTTGTCCCAAAGATGCTTTTTCACGAGGCAAATGGACTTTCTTGTTTTTCTTTGAAGACATTTTGCTTCTCATCCAAGAAGCTTCTTCAGCTCTGACTGGATGGTGGGGAATACTCCTTGCATTATAATCCTTCTGTAGGAAGTCAGCATCCCCACCCCCATAGAAAGAAATATTTTGGGGGATATTAAAAAGGCAGAATATTATATTTCCCCAAAGGAATAATAGAAAAATCTTAGGCAGAAACCATCCGCCGCCGCTCCCAAGTCTCTTTGCCCCAAGCAGAAACCAGCTTTTAGAAATGCAGATTTGGTGATTCATTCAGGAATGAATCAGGAAGACTGGGACCACTTGAAGCTTGGAGCTGATGGGATTAGAAAGACAAAGACCCCTAAAATCTACCTCCCACCCAAAATCTAAAGACATAACCTTTAGGACACAATAGGATTAACCCAACACCATTAGAATACACTCAAGCTCAGGTCAAAGTGCATGCCACAGGAACAGGAAGAACCTCAAATACAAAGCCCAAAGAAGGTATAAAAGCCCACCTATCCCAACTCCATTTTTGTCAGCTGTCCCAGAACCACATGCTGTCGGTTCTGTTCTTCAATAAACAGAACCTTCTTTCCAAACAGCCTCCATTATATTTATTCCTGGCTTGGACTGGACCGGATGATTTTTCTTTCAAAACCTCCATTTCCCCACCATCCAGTCAGAGCTGAAGAAAATTCTTGGATGAGAAGCGAAACGTCTTCAGAGAAAAACAAGAAAGTCCAGTGGCCTCGTGAAAAAGCATCCTTGGGACACCTATGACCTGGATGACTGAGAATCTCCATAGAGTCTGATACTGTAACATTATAATACATATAGTATTAGTATTCTTGGTTTCAGTTTCCTGATCTGGACTACACTGAAGGGTTGACATCAATCTTGCAAGTCTGCAAGCAGGTCTCCCTCCCAAAGCTACACCTCATGGATAGTTTAATTGCTTTTCCTATCCATGAACTAGAGAACAATTATAGTTCCTTCCAACTCTACAAGGTTATGATTCTGTGATCTTAAAAAGAAGAAAGAGAAAACTAAGATAATTAGCAAGTTGTCCTTCTTTTGCTAGGGAGCTGAAGAAATAAATTTCAGGCAGAAAAAAAATGCAACAAAAATCTTGGCTGGGTTCTAACTAGGAGACCTTTGAAGATCTTTCTTTTGATTAATTTTAAAACCATCTAATCCAATTGCTATCTCTGAGTCATGGCAGCCAGCCTTGTTAATTAATTTATTTGTTTGCTCATTCAATTTATGAGCCTACTCACCAAGAAAAAAGGGGAAGCTCTTCGGATCTTACAGTATTAAACTAGTTTCCAGAAGCAATAACTAGCATACTAGTAGAAAACAGTTATGTGAGAAGAGTTGCAAGCGAATAAGAATTGGGGAACTACAGATAGTCCATTACTTGACCACAATTGAGCCCAAAATTTCTGTTGTTAAGTGAGATATTTGTTAAGTGAATTTTGCCCCATTTTATGACCTTGCTTGCCACTGTTGTTAATCACTGTAGTTGTTAAGTGAATCTGATTTCCCCATTGCCTTTGCTTGTCATAAAGATGCAAAAGGTGATCACATTACATAGCAACAGTCATAAGTACGAACCAGTTGCCAAGCACCTGAGTTTTAATCACATCATCATGGGGATGCTTCAAAGGTCGTAACTGTGAAAAACAGTTATAAATCACTTTTTTCAGTGCCATTGTAACTTTGAACGATTGTAAGTTGAGGACTACTTGTACATGTTGTGTACCATGATGGACAACAGCATTTTATTGCAAAGCTCTGTATTAAAAGTGCAAAAAAATAATAATTTCAGGGGCCACATCTATTTTATATCCACCAAGTCCCCCAGAAGAGACAAGGTCAAACATTTTAAACTTTGGGCGTGGATATTTTAGAAGGATCGAAATACATTTCCATCTCTCAACCACTTTTGTGTATTGGATAGAAGGAATGGCCCTGGGAATTAAAAGGAAGATCCACTGCCAAGATAACAATCGGATAAAAGAATAGAATAGAATAGAGCTGGAAGGGACCTTGGAGGTCTTCTAGTCCAGCCCCCTGATCAAGCAGGAGAACATTTCAGACAAGTGACAGTCTAGCCCAGTGATGGCGAACCTTTTAGAGACCGAGTGCCCAAACTGCAACCCAAAACCCACTTATTTATCGCAAAGTGCCAGGGGCCCATCAGCATTGTGGTGCCCTTGGGGGGGGGGGTAGGGAGGCACCTCTGAGTGCCGCCTCTGGCACGCAAAAACCAGGGGTGCAAAAATGGGCCACTGTGCTGCAAGGTGTAAAAATGGCTGCGGCCATCGCCGCGGCGGGGTGCAGATACAAGGCGCTGTACCAATCAAGAATGGGGCAGGGCTAGTGAGTATCACACAGGCGCTAGCCCCACCTCATTTGCAGCGCGTGCATGCTCGTGGCCCCATGTGCGCACACGCGCATGTAAAATGCTTCCCCCTCCCTTTTCTTCCAGTCCGCCAATCGACAATGGTTGGTGACCTCTGCTCTACCACCTCTACTCGAGCTTGCTAGTCAGCCGCTTCCCCTCCTTTGTGCTGGGCAGGGCTCCTGCTCCGGGCAGCGGTGGCGGCCTGATGGACCTGCTGCTGGTGGCGGCAGCACGCGTGCCAACAGAGAAGGCTCTGAGTGCCGCCTCTGGCACGCGTGCCATAGGTTCGCCACCACTGGTCTAGCCTCTTCTTAAAAACCTCCAGTGATGGAGCACCCACAATTTCTGAAGTCAAGCTGTTCTTCTGGTTAATTGTCCTCACTGTTAGGAAGTTTCTCCTTAATTCTAGGTTGCTTCTCTCTTTGATCAGTTTCCAACCATTGTTTCTTGTCCTACCTTTCTTTTTACTTTTTTTTTGTTTTGCCTTTTTTAAAATAATCATCTTATTTACACTTCAACCTTTGCTCCAGTGTAAAGTTTATGTGTGTATATCTGTTCCTTTCCTCTTTTTTTTGGGTTCATGTTACAGTATTTGTTTTACCTAATTAATAAGAAAAAGAAACGGTGGCAATGATCCTACTAGTGGTGGCACTGAGGCCTGGAGGCATCAGAGGTAACAGAATAACAGAATTGGAAGGGATCTTGGAGGTCTTCTAGTCCAACCCCCTGCTCAGGCAGGAAACCCTATACCATTTCAGACAAATGGCTGTCCAGTCTCTTCTTAAAAACTTCCAGTGTTGGAGCATTCACAGCTTCTGGAGGCAGGTTGTTCCACTGATTAATTGTTCTCAATGTCAGGAAATTCCTCCTTAGTTCTAAGTTGCTTCTCTCCTTGATTAGTTTCCATCCGTTGCTTCTTGTCCTGCCTTCAGGCGCTTTGGAGAATAGCTTGACTCCCTCTTCTTTGTGGCAGCCCCTGAGATATTGGAACACTGCCATTATGTCACCCCTAGTCCTCCTTTTCATTAGATCAGACATACCCAATTCCTGCAACCGTTCTTCATTTATGTTTTAGTCTTCATCTTTGTTGCTCTTCTTCGCACTCTTTCCAGAGTCTCAACATCTTTTTTTATATTGTGGCAACCAAAAATGGATGCTCAGTAGCTCAGGTTTTAAGGCTGCATTGGCAGCAAATTTATGATTTTATAAAAAAAATGCCAGTGGGCTGCCCAAGGCAAGCCTTATTTTGTAGAGATCTGGGTTACATCAGTCTTAGATAGAATGCTGATCAAAGGCAGCTTGAGCATGCAGATTAATTGATCGATTGTTTTTGTGCCATCAAGTCAGCACTGACTCGTAGCAACTACATAGAAGATAAACCTTCTACATCAGGGGTGTCAAACTCGCAACGTCACGTGACGTGTCACGAGGTATCACGGCTTTTTTGCCATTGCTGGCAATGGGGTGGGTGCGGTTTCGCTATGATGCATCCGACCCATGGGCCAGCAGTTTGACACCCTTGTTCTACATGATGACGTGTCCTTCAACTCTTTCAACAATGCACCTGTGGCCAGAGTAACTGAGTCCATCCATCTTACAGCTGGGTCATCCTCTTCTTTTTCCTTCTACCTCAGCATTAGAGCTTTCTCCAGGGAGTTGGGTCTTCACATGTGTCCAAAATATGATTAATTGAGCCTGGTCATTTGTGCCTCAAGTGAGATTTCTGAGTTGGTTTGTCTGATGATCCATTTGTTTGCTTGGCTATAAAAGAGTTCCACTGGGAAAAAATGTCATCATAACTGATAAGGATACAAGGTAACAGAAAGGAAAACAAAGGTATCCTTCATGGTGTGGAAACATTACAGACATATTCCTTGAAAAACAGCATTGATTTTGATACATAGGAGCTTTGATGTACAAGTTGGACCAAGAATGTAATTATTATTCTAACAAGTTGTAGTGTACTTTACTGCAGGAACAAAGAGATAAGAAAACACAACAGTACATACCCTGGAATTTTCTGATTTCTTTTGAGGAATGAAATTTATGGCCAGTTAAGTCACCAACAGACAAGACTGACTGATTTAAAAAAAAAAAAAAAAACCCTTCAATTCTGGGAGTTGAAGTCCATGTATCTTTTTGCTGAGGTTGAAAAACACTGATGTCACTTAAATATGAGCCAGTGGTGTCTGCAGCTGTTAAGATAGCCAACACAGACCCAGGCTGCATTAATGGAGGGATAGAATCAAGATCATGTGAAGTATTATACCACTTTACAATGCCTTGATATGACCACACTTGGAATACTGCATGGAATTTTGGTTGCTATGATGCAAAAAGATGTTTAGACTCTAGAAAGAGTACAGAGAAGAGCAACAAGGTGATTAGGGGACTAAAGGATAAAACATAAAAAGCACAGTTGCAGAAATTGGGTATGTCTAGTTTAATGAAAAGGAGGACTAGGGGTGACATAATGACAGTGTTCCAATATCTCAGGGGCTGCCACAAAGAAGAGGGAGTCAAGCTATTCTCCAAAGCGCCTGAAGGCAGGACAAGAAGCAACGGATGGAAACTAATGAAGGAGAGAAGCAACCTAGAACTAAGGAGAAATTTCCTGACAGTTAGAACAATTAACCAGTGGAATGACTTTCCTCTAGAAGTTGAGAATGCTCCAACATGGGAGGTTTTTAAGAAGAGATTGGACAACTATTTGTCTGAAATGGTATAGGGTTTCCTGCTTGAGCAGGAGATTGAAGAGCTTCAAGATCCCTTCCAACTCTGTTATTTCGTTATTCTATTATTCTGATAGTCTAGTACTATTTTCATTGAAAAATTATATTAATCTTACAAGTTGAATATGCTTTCCCCTTCCCGCTCTCTATATTCATGTGAATAAGAGAGGTTTCAGGGTTGAACTGGGGGGTCCTTAGTGCTCTCTGAGACGTTTCATTACCCAAATGAGGTAATATCATCAGTGCAGTGATGATGTTGCCTAATTTGGGTAATGAAACGTATGCAAGAAAGCAACCAAGCTCAGAAAACACCAAGGACTCCTCATTAGAGGGGATTGTCTGAGATGTTTACATATGTTACATTCCTACACCAGACTCAAGTTACATTCAGACTTGGGTTTGGCTAGTCTAAAGAAAAGAAGAAATAGGGGAGACATGAAAGCAATATTCCAGTATCTGAGAGGCTGCCACAAAGAAGAGTGGGTCAAATTATTCTCCAAAGCACCAGAGGGCAGGATGAGAAACAATGGTTGGAAACTGATCAAAGAGAGAAGCAACCTGGAATTAAGGAGAAACTTCCTAACAGTGAGGACAATTAACTAGTGGAACAGCTTGCCTCCAGAAATCGTGAGCACTCCATCACTGGAGGTTTTTAAGAAGAGGCTAGACAGTCACTTGTCTGAAATGGTATAGATTACTAGAAGGCCTCCAAGGTCCCTTCCAGCTCTATTCTATTCTGTTCCGTTCCATTCCATTCCATTCCATTCCATTCTATGAAAAAGCATTCTGCTAATTGTTACCTAAACATTTTATACTATATTTTAGATAACTGTTATTATTTGTTTATATTTGCATTGTTTTCATTATTTTTTTCAACTGTCTATTTTTTCCCCAAAACATATTTTGAGTATCTTAATTTGCTATGCTGTGCAATATGTGATATATAAGGGAACCATTCCTGCTTGAATTTAGTTTAAATTTCTGCTGTGAATACAAATATTCAATTTTTGAAAGGCAAGGGATATTAAAAATGACAAATTTTGTGTTTTATGAATAGAATAGAATAGAATAGAATAGAATAGAATAGAATAGAATAGAATAGAATAGAATAGAATAGAATAGAATAGAATAGAATAGAATAGAATAGAATAGAGCTGGAAGGGACCTTGGAAGTCTTCTAGTCCAGCCCCCTGCTCAAGCAGGAAACCATATACCATTTCAGACAAATGCTTGTCCAATCTCTTCTTAAAAACTTCCAGTGTTGGAGCATTCACAGCTTTTGGAGGCAGGTTGTTCCACTGATTAATTGTTCTAACAGTCAGGAAATGTCTTCTTAGTTCTAGGTTGCTTCTCTCCTTGATTTGAAACATGAAATTTATTTTTTTAAAATGTTGACCTAAATACTCAAATATGCACTGATTAAATATCGCTATTTCTGTGACATCATCAGAACTCATTTCACCAATGTTTTTCTTATCTAACTCTGGTGTCATCAGAATTAGTTTCAACAATGGTATCAGCTGCGAGAATTCTGCATGCCCAGAAAGATACGTTAATGTCCACAACAGAATAATGGATGGGAAAAGTGGATATTTCATTACTCCATTAAGTGACAAAGGTCCCTTCCAGCACTATGATTCTAAGTCCCCACCACTGCAAATATTTCAGGTTTTTATACAAAATTTAATCACTTTTACCCCTCAAATATTAGCTGGATGATTATTTTTCCATAGAATAATCTTTTCTTTCTTCTCTTTTTTCCTTTTCTTTGCTTCTGATCCTAACAACTCAAGTTGTTTTGCAAAAGCCCTGTGGGAAATTTTAAGTAATATATAGGCGCTGTAACTCTAAAACATCGCATTCATCTTGCTGACAACAGCAAATTTGTCATTTAGATGTTTGTTCTTTCTCAACAAGGGCCCAGCACTACCTGGGGGAGAAAAACAAGATAAGTACAAAGCATTTGTAGTAATGATTTTGTGAGCAGGGACAGAAAAACAAAACTGGGTCTTCCTCTTATTAGCTTTACACACCGGAGGTATGAAACCTGATGTATTTATCAGGTATGGAACAATTGGATCAGCTGAATCAATTGCACCAGTTCCAGATGGTTATTTAATTCAGAATTCCAAACCAGTTTTGCATGAGATCGGAGGCATTTTCAAGGAGAGGAAAGAGGTCAAAAAAATCAAAATGTCAGCTAAAACTGCACAATTACAATGTTCTAAAAACTCTCTAGTGCTAATGGTAGTACCATCCAGGCAAGATGGGTCTAGGACATGGGTAGGCAACCTCGGCTCTTTTATGACTCATGGACTTCAACTCCCAGAATTCCTGAGTCAGCTATGTCCATGAGTCATAAAAGAGCCAAGGTTGCCTACCCCTGGTCTAGGACAACAAAGCATGGCTGACTCGCCATGGCTGACTCGCCAAAGCCAACTTACTGCAGAAAAACTCACCACAGCCAACTCATCATGGGACAACTCGCTGTGGGACAATTCAATGTAGATTGGCCAATGAGCTGCTGGGAGTCCACGTTCTGTCTCATCCAGTCTTGGAATCTTCTAATTTGAGACGGTTCAAACCTAAAGCAAGACAAGGCCCACTACAATTCACTTGCCCCTCTCTTGAGTCATCCGGCATTGAATTGTCCTGTGGTGAATTGTCCCATGGCAAGTTGGCCACGGTGAGTTGGCCGCAGCGAGACGATCAGGGCAAGTTGAGTGGAGTGAGTTTTCCTATTTTGAGGCAAGATCTTAGAGTAGATTTTTAAACCTGCTCAGGTAAATCATCCCCCCCCCCAAAAAAAATACCAGGTATGTCTTAATGCATTTTAAAATAATTAAAGTGGTACACATTACCGTGTAAAGAAATCCTCCAAAAAACCATTAGACGGAATCACAGTTGCATAGGCCCTTGGTTACCCAGAAAAGGGGCGTTGTCTTACCTGAACGCCTTTTCTCAGCATGACGATGGAGAATCCACCAATGGGTTTAGACTATCTTCCTGCCCAATAAGACTAAGTCTGTCAGAGTTAATACGCCTCCTGCTGGGCTGATGCTCCCCAGACACGACGAAGGCGAAGCTGCTGACGACAGTGTGATGTGTTGACTCTCTTGTGCCCCTGACACAGGGCCTGGTAGGCCTAGATGGGGACGGGCGTGGATTCTCCATCGTCATGCTGAGAAAAGGCGTTCAGGTAAGACAACGCCCCTTCTCCAGCATGAGATGGAGAATCCACCAATGGGACATACCAAAGCAGTCCTGTCCCTATGGGAGGGAATCGGCCAGGACCTGTGTCCCACTGGATGACGCCACCTGCTGGAGCACCCTCCGGCCAAAGGATGCATCTGCCGAGGCGAATTTGTCCAGCCTGTAATGCCTCACAAACGGGGTAGGCGAGGACCAGGTCGCCGCCCTGCAAATGTCCCCAATGGGTGCTTGCGTTGCCCACGCCGCCGATGTAGAGGCACTGCGGGTAGAATGAGCGGTGATGCGCCCTGGCAGTGACAGAGACTGGGACTGATACGCTCTGGTAATGCAAGCCCTGATCCACCTGCCTATTGTAGAGGATGAGATCTTCCCTCCCATGGAAGAAGGCTGGAATGAGACAAAGAGCGCTTCCGATTTGCGGAAGGCTGAAGTCCTTTTGATATAGTGGCTCAACGCCCTTCTAACGTCCAATGTGTGCCACTGACGTTCTAGGCCGTGAGACGGCCGGGGACAAAAGTCTGGTAGGACCACCTCCTGTGACCTATGGAACAAGGAGTTCACCTTTGGAACAAAGGTCGGATCCAGTCGAAGGACCACCCTATCACTGTGAAAGACGCATAGGTCCTCTCTGACCGAGAGGGCCACTAGTTCAGAGATGCGTCTGGCCGATGTGACCGCAACGAGAAAGGCCACCTTCATTGACAAGAACTGTAAAGAGCTGTTTTTAATGGGCTCGAACGGCGACGAAGTGAGGGATTGCAAGACCCGTGGGAGGTCCCAAGAGGGATACCGATGAACCACGGGCGGCCTGGTGTTAATTGCGCCCTTGATAAATGACCGCACCAGGGGGTGCTGAGCCAAGGGCGTCAGCGTGTCACACGTGAGCATTGTGGATAACGCCGCCAGTTGCCGGCGGATGGTATTGGGCGATAGGCCCTTGTTGAGTCCGTCGAGCAAATACTCCAGGATACTCGATATCGTGACAGCCGATAGGTCGAGGTGATTCCTTGAGCACCAAGCACAGAAGTTTTTCCACGAGGAGTCGTAAATTCTGTTAGTGGAGGGGCGTCTGGAGGCCTGAATCATGGCAATTACACCCGCAGAACATGACTCTCGGGCTAGGTACTGCCTTTCAAATGCCAGACGGCTAATTGGAGGCGCTGTGGGTCCGGGTGCCGTAGAGCCCCCTGGCTGAGAGCTACCTGTCCTGGAGGGATCTGCCACTGTGGGGAGATGGAAAGATCCACTAGGTCGGCAAACCACGGTCGCCGTGGCCAATGTGGCGCCACCACTATTACCTCCGCCCGCTCCAGTAGTACCTTCCTGATTAGGGCCGGGAGCAGGGGGAGAGGGGGAAAGGCATACAATAGCCCCTGGGGCCATGGGCTGCGGAGCGCGTCTGTCCGCTCCGCCCCTGGAGACTGGAACCTGGAGAAGAACCTCGGGAGCTGCGTATTCGCCGGTGAGGCGAATAAGTCCAACACCGGGAGTCCGAACCTCTCCGAGATTTCTCCAAACAGGTCGGGATGCAGGCGCCACTCTGAGTGGTCCACTGTCGCCCGGCTCAGTGAGTCCGCCTGTTGGTTTGCTGCTCCCGATATGTGCTCCGCCCTGAGGGAGGAGAGATTGGTCTCTGCCCAAGTACCGAGTGACTGAGCCTCGGCCATAAGGCTCTTGGATCGGGTGCCCCCCTGTCTGTTGACATGGGCCTTTGCTGCCACATTGTCTGTGAGCACTAGGACATGTTGTCCCGCCACCTTGTCGCTGAAGCGTAACAGCGCCAGATGTATGGCCCTGAGCTCCAGCCAATTGATGTTGTGGCTGAGATCTGCCTGTGCCCATCGTCCCTGTGCTAGGTGAGAGCCTAGGTGCGCTCCCCAACCGAACAGACTGGGGTCGGTTGTTAAGATGAGCCTGTCCGGTTCCTTGAATAAGGATCCCCTGGTTATAGCTGGGGATATCCACCACCGGAAGGAGTCCAAAAGTTGGGAAGTAACCCTGACCCTCAGATTGCATGCACTGGTGCCCTGCCTCTGGTAGGGTAGCAAGAACCATTGGAGGGTTCTGAAGTGTAGCCTGGACCAAGGTACTATCCCCATGCAAGAGACCATCTTGCCCAGTAGTTGGGAAAGTAAGGCCAATGTGACTGTCCGCCCCCTTCGTACCCGTCTGATCAGGGAACAAATACTGTCCCGGCGTTCCGGGGACAGGTAGACCATGCAGAGCTCGGTGTCTATAGTCGCTCCCAGGTGAAGGATGCGATGCGAGGGCTCTGTTAGGCTCTTCTGGAAGTTGACTGAAAAGCCGTGGGTCTGAAGGGTTCGGACAGTTAAGGTTATGTCTGATCGGGCCTGCTGAAGGGAGGAGGACAGTATGAGAATATCGTCCAGGTAACATTGAACCCGGATTGGGATCAATCTCAAGTGGGCGACCAGTGCAGCCAGGATCTTTGTGAAGACCCTCGGGGCGGACGATAGTCCGAATGGTAGGGCCCTGAACTGGTAGTGGTGGGACCCGGAACAGAACCTGAGGAATCTCCGATGGTCGGGAAAGATGGGGACATGGAGATACGCCTCTGTGAGGTCGATGGAAGCGAGGTAATCGTGCCTTCTGATGCTGGCCAGAATGGACCTTAGTGTCTGCATCTTGAATCTTTTGTAGACAAGATGCGAGTTTAGTCCTTTCAGATCGAGGATTGCTCTCCATCCCCCCGAAGGCTTTGGGACCACGAAGAGGATGGAATAGAATCCCCGATGTGTCTGGCCGGCCGGCACCGGCTCGATGGCCCTGATTACCAACAAATGGCGGATGGCCTCGGTCAGAAGCTCCAACTTGGCTGGCTTTCTTGGCATGGGACAAGAGATGAAGCGGTCCCGTGGCCGGGACTGGAACTCTAGGACAAGGCCCCGCCTGATGGTGTTGAGCACCCAGGTGTCCGTGATGGTGGCTTCCCATTCCTGCGCAAATGCGGAAAGTCTGCCCCCAATGGGGAGGTCCGCCCTCAAGTCATTTATTTCTTCGAAAGGGACGGCCTCCCGTGCCTCGAAAGGGCCGCTTGTTGTGGAACTGCTGTCTAGGTCTGGGAGCTGGACGGTCCGGCTGTCGTCCAGGTCTGGGGAAAAAGGGGCGAGACGAAGGAGACCACTCTGTCCCCGAGCCCTGGCGGAAAGATGGCCTCCGCGGGTATGGAGCGGATCGTCTGTCCGGCTTTCTGCCGAGGTGGGACAACACCTTGCGCTTGTCCCTACCTTCAACGAGGTAAGGATCTAGTGCCTCTCCAAAGAGGTGTCCGTCCCTGTAGGGAGCGGATGCCAGGCGCCACTTGGATTTTAGATCCGCTCGCCATTGTCTCAGCCACAGAAGTCTGCGTGCCGCAATGTTAGCGGCTATGGATCTCGATGAGAACCTGGCGGCATGAAGTGAAGTGTCCGCCATGTACTCGGCCGCGGCTATCAACTTACCCAGATTCTGGTGTGCACGAACCTGGTCCGGGGGGGTCATGGCCTGGAGCTCCCTAAGCCAGAGGATGGATGTCCTGGCGAAAAAGGAGGTGGATGTGGACGCCTTCACTGACCATGCCGATGCTAGGTGAGACCTACGCAAGGAGAATTCAGATTTCTTATCCTCCACCCTCAAGGCCTCAGCCATATCACCTGGCACGGTGGAGGAGGAAAGAATGGGAGTTAGAGATGCGTCCACCTTTGGGACCTCCAGGAGGTCCGACAGGACCGGGGCAACAGTACACAGTTTCCGCTCTGCTCCCCCTGGTGCTGGGAGAGTGCCTGGATTCCCCCATTGTTTGCGGATGGTCTCTAGAAAAAATGGGGGGCAAGGGATGTGCCTCTCCGTAACCGTAGGTTCGGAGAAGAGCGGCTTTGGGTCTTGGCTCGTGGAGGGAGACGGCTGTGCCTCCTGCTCTGGGCTAATGTTAGCCGATGTGGTGGCCTTGAGCAGGAGCGATTTAAACAGACTCAGGTCAAAAAGGCCAACGAAAGGAGAGGGGTCTGGTGCCGACTCCTCGTCTTCCGACAATTGGAAGCCCGCCGACCCATATTCCTCGGGGCCTGAGTCCCGATCTTGGGGGGAGTAGTCGGAATAAACCGACTCCGGATACTCCGGCATTGCCTCCTGTGATTGCAGTGGAACTGTGGCCCCCGGTCTAGGGTTCTGCAAGGAGGAGGCGGCCATGCCCTGGGCATATGCCTGGGCGAGTAACGCCTGGAGCTGTTCGGGCCCCACCCCTTGTGGCTCAGGGGGACGGAGGCCCGCCGCTGTGGGCGTGAATGTGGCCTCAGGAGCCAAGTGAACCCTTGCAGGGGGGGGCAATACCTGTGGGCTTAACCCACGGTCTGCAAACAGAGCTGTGCCCTGTATTGGTAGGCCCTGCGGAGACCAGGCCTGCTGAGCTGCTGGAGCAGGTGGGCCAAACAGCGGGATAGCAAGTGAGCTCTCCTGAGGGGCCAGGGGTACCTGTTCCCCCTCATTTAGCTGCTGAGCTCTGGAGAACTGCTTCTCAAGTGCAGTATGTCTCCTGCTAGCCTCCTTTTCAGCAGCCTTAGAGGTCCGCTTGGCAGAGATGGCCTTGGCCTTGGCCTTGGCCCTGATCTTTCCCGCTGCCTCCTGCTTGGAGGACCTGCGTTTGCTTGAAGCGGGAGTGCCGGGTGCGCCCTGCGCAGACTGAGGAACTGCGCTGTCAGCCATTATAGCCTGTGGCCAGTGGCCTTGGTGTATCAGGAGCAGGAGCCGAGCACCAGGTTAATGGTGCAACAGAGGCTGACGTGCCGTCAAGGCTCCGGGGCTGTGATCACCTAAGCGCCCTTACGCCCCCGTTCAAGGCTCCAAGCGGCTGACAATGCCCCCCAAGGCGCTGTGGCGCGCGGCTGGGCGTCTTGCAAGATATCCCTCAGTAGCGGTTGAACCGCAATCGGCGAGTGCCGGCACGCACTTTGGCCGATCAGTGGCGGCTATCACCTCAGTGATCTGTGCCTGCACACTCCTCTCCTTATGGTGGCGGCTGTCACCAGAGTGAACTGTGCCTGCACACGAAGCCTAGGTGGTGGCGGCGGTGCCAAGAGGCGTGCCAGCTCACGCTAATAGTGTCTGCCTGACTGAGGCTTGGGCTTGGGATGCCCTGGGAAGGCGGATGCCGACCAGAATCTGGGTTAGCCGTGCCAGTGGAGGCCCTAATTAACTGGGCTGTAATGGCCGCCCTGTCCAGACACCAAATGGCTGTAGATTGACTGCGGCTGAGACAGTGTAGTGGCTTGCCTGACGTGAGGGCCTAACCAGATGTTTGGGCCCAAGTCCCAATAGCAGTCCTATTATTTTTGCAGGCTTTTGGCCTGTCTGTGGCCCTGAATCAAGGCAGACAGTTACTGGGCCTTTCCTGTGAGGCCGATGCGTCTCAAAATGGCGGCCGCTGTTTGCGCGCCAAAACTCCAGTCCGTTAGAGCTGTCAGATCGTGGCTCCGGACTGTGTGCAGGAGAGGTACAAAAACAGCTGTCCTGGCCCGGCTGAGGCTCCCAGGGGCCTGGTGCCTCTCCAGGGCTCGGGCTGAAGGATCTATTAGAGCGTGGCTCCAAGCCGACGCTCAGCTGTTTGGCGGCCGCGGCGAGTTCGCCCGCCGCCGGCTGCTCCCAGGCAGCAAGAAATTGCCTCCGAAGCTTCTTTGCTGTGCTCAGCTGCTTCGCGGCAGCGCTGGGAACAGGGCAAAAACGAGCGGGCTGCGCGAGCCTAGGCTGTCCCTTCCTGCTCCCCCCTGCAGCCTCCGCTCAAGTTTAAATCTTCTCTCTTCGGCGGGCACGCCGATCGGCCCGCGAGCAGGCCCGGAGGCCGCCGCTCAGCTGTTCAGCGGGAGAGAAAAGGAAAGCCCGACGCTCAGCTGATTTATCGGCGATTTACGGGCTGTGAGTCTTTTTTCCCTGTTTTTGATCTGGGGGATGCTAGGAGGAGAATTCACCAATGGATAGATACAACCTGCCTTCAGAGTCAACACGCGTCCTGTTTGGGCTGAAGACTAAGTCGTGTCTGGGGAGCATCAGCCCAGCAGGAGGCGTATTAACTCTGACAGACTTAGTCTTATTGGGCAGGAAGATAGTCTAAACCCATTGGTGGATTCTCCATCTCATGCTGGAGAACAAACATTTCTCCTTTTCAAATAGAGAGAGTTAAGTTAAGCTGTAGTTATGTGTCAGCCCTTTGAGATAGGCCAGACAGGTGTTAGTTTTGCCAGGTAGACCAGACAGGAAATATGACTCGATGAGTTAATTCTACTGCAGGATGAATAATCATATTCATAGACTGTTTTTGCCAGCCTCTCTACTCACAAAGCTGAGCCTCACCTAAGTGAAGCCAGAATATACAAGGTTGTGTGTCAGAAGAAACAATGTGGGGATGGACCACTTAAGGTCCTTTCAGCTATTTGGATGAAACTGATAATACAGAAATAGCAAAACACCAGCAACTTAATTACAATTAAATTTAAATCACTTCGGGACACAGAGGCTTGCTGAACACACAAATGTGGGTCCCCAAATTCTGCACGTAGACACACACAATAGGGCAAGAATTCACACTCTCAGCAAGGTGAGGAAATTATGTTTGCCCCCCCCCACTGGAGTTGCACAACCACCAGAACAAACATTTCAAATAACACTTTTACATACCTTGCTAATTTTCCTATAAATGTCACCATCTCAACACGCCAATCTTGTAGCTACTTCGATTGCTGAATTCCATGCTACTGAGTGAATTACTCCTTCTTTAAACAGCTTATCCAGTGCATTTCTTTTGTGACCCGGCTCGGAACCAGACCAGAATTTTCTTCTAGTACTATTTTATGGTAAAACTACATTAATAGGATCTTGCAAGTTTGAAAGTACAATTCTCCCGCAGTCTCCTTTACAACCCAATAATTTAGAAAGAATTCTCCCTGAGTCTCTTGCTCCACCTATTATGGAGCTGTGGGTTTCCTCCAGTCTCCCAAGGTCAGTGGGAAATCAGAAGCGTAATTAATAACACTAGATTTACTGAGGTGCAGTAACCAAATCTTGCAAATTTAAAAGCACTTTCCCCTCTTTTACTTTTATTTTCCAGGGAACAAGGGAGAGTCTCTTCTGTTAAGCTTATCCCCCCCCCCCATTCCTCCTTTGGACTCAGAATTCATTTATCAAACCACTGGCTATGTTGTGACTCTTCCTTCTCTCTCCCAAGGTTATTTTCACAGCCCATTTCAGTATGTGTGGCTTTGAAGAAAAAAAAAACCAAAGATTTTTTTTTTTTAAAATACCCCTCAGCTACTTGTAAACTTTGCAATATAAATCCAATCTCTATCCATCCTGGGAAACCTTTGGAAAATTTATCGGATGGAATATTTATTCCAAAAATCAAAGAGTGAAATAGAACTTGCTTAGTTCCACCAATCCCTCCCCCCCCCCCAAAGCAATCTATAATTGTTTTCCTTCCAAAAAAAGGCATAAATTCAGGCAGGCTGAAAGAACTGCACAAGCTGAGGATCAGATGACTTTAGTCAACCTGTCTTTTGGATATTCCCTCTTGTGTGAACTAATAAATATTCTGGATCTTGAGGAATGTAAAAGTAATAATGATGATCATATTGATCATGCTATTACAGGGATTTATGACCGCATTTTCTGCGTCGCGTGAGAAAAGCACATCTTCCTCCCCCTGTCCTGACCACTTTCTACAGGGGGACGATCGAGAGCATCCTGTCATACAGCATCACAGTCTGGTTTGGAAGCATCACTGCCTCAGACAGGAAGGCGGTGCAGAGAGTGGTGAGAATGGCTGAAAAGATCATTGGCAGTTCCCTCCCTCCCATCCAGGAGATAGCATAGAAGCGTTGCTTGAGCAGGGTCCGTAAGATTATCTGGGACACTACCCATCCTCTTCACGACCTGTTTTCCTTGTTACCTTCTGGGAGGAAAAGGCTTCGTGGTATCCGCAGCAGAACATCCAGATTCAGCCATAGTTTCATTCCATACAGCATTAACCTTGCGAACTCTCAAACTTCCTCCTTGCATTATATATTCAAGATGGACAGTATTTAATATTTATTTGTTATGTATATGTAGGGATGTGGGTCTATATATATGTTGTACATAGTATGTTTAGGTGTGTGTCATGTATGTGTTTCACTTTGAGAGCGGGCAACTAAATTTCATTTTTGATGTGTGCCATTGTGCCCACAATATAAAAATGACAATAAAGGTTATCTTATCTTATCTTATCAATTGAGCCCAAAATTTATGTTGCTAAGCGAGATATTTGTTAAGTGGGTTTTGCCTCATTTTATGACCTTTCTTGCCACAGTTGTTAAGTGAATCACTGCAGTTAAGTTAGTAACATTGTTGTTAGGGGAATCTGGCTTCCCCATTGACCTTGCTTCCTCAAGATGATCACATGACCCTGGGACACTGCAACTGTTGCTGAGCATCTGAATTTTGATCACGTGAGCACGAGGATGCTACAACAATCATAAGTGTGAAAAACAGTCACCTTTATTCAGTGCCATTGCAACTTTGAACAGTCACTAAACACATGGCTGTAAGTCGAGGACTATCTGTATTAACATCGACCACAAATATTATTTTCCACCATTCTTCCCTAGGAATCCTTGGATCAAGGATTTTGATTTTTCTGCACTACTAAGAAGTGTAAGTGTTGGACTTCACACCAGGCTTGACAGTAAATCAAAACTGTTGCAAATGTTCATGCTTTATTCAGCACTTGGCTTGACTTGGCAAAAGACACTCAGTCTATGACTTGGCTAACTTGGAATCATTACAGCAGACAAGAATAAATCTTTAAACACAACAGTAGACTGCCTATTGCAAGGCAAAGAACTCAAACCCTGGAGCAGTATAGAAATGGTGTCATTAGACTTGAAACTCTGATGTTTTCCTCCTGTCCCTCCAAATTAAAGGAAATTAGTTAAATCTCTTGCTTGCCAAAGGATGCAGCTGAGATATATTTATATAATGATACTCACTTTTAGCCTGATAATAGCTGGTTCCTATCTCTTTAGATTCAGCCTTTATAGAACATAAAACATAGAACATATAATAATAGGTTTGGAAGGGACCTTGGAGGTTTTCTAGTCCAACCCTCTGCCAAAGCAGAAGAGCTATGCCATTCCTGACAAATAGCTGTCTGGTCTTTTCTTAAAAACCTCCAGTGATGGAGCACCCACAACTTCCAGAGATAAGTCGTTGATTGTTTTTACTGTCAGGAAATTTCTCCTTAGTTCTAGGTTGGATCTCTCTTTAATGATCTTATTTATTAATTTATTAACTAATAAATCATACTAAACAATACATTACAAATAATAAAGTATTAATTCATTCATTTATCATTTATTAATAATTTAATTGTTTATCAACTGGATTGTTTATAAACTGGATACTAGCTAAGTCTCCTACCCTGTATTAAGGAAGGGAGCCCCAGAAAATTGAAGTCAGTAACTCTGACCTTGATCTCTCTAATCCAGCGTTTCTCAACCTCAGTAATTTTAAGATGTTTGGACTTCAGCTCCCAGAATTCCCTAGCCAGCATGGGGCTAGGGAATTCTGGGAATTGAAGTCTACACATCTTAAATTTGCTGAGGTTGAGAAACTCTGCTCTGGTCACATCATGTTATCATGTGCTCATGTCCTGAAAGCTTTGGACAGAATCCTTTTATTCCCAGGGTGTCCCCCTGCCAGAAACACCCAACGTCAACCACAAAATGATTGTCCACTTGTTTCTGGGAGAGTAGGGGGTCCATGAATGTAAGCACATATTTGTTTATTTACTAACTGATGTTCAAAACCACCCATCTCACAGCACGGTCTCTGAATGGCACACCAAGATTAAAACCATTCTTACATATAGAAAAGACATGACTATAACCCACAATGCCTTGATTCGAAAAATAACCCTCAAAGCAAAAAAACTACATAAACAATTGAGCTTTCTAAATTCCCTGCTCCAAATGCCTAGGACAGGGGTAGGCAACCTTGGCTCTTTTATGACTCGCGGACTTCAACTCCCAGAATTCCTGAGCCAGCATGGCTCAGCTTGGAAACCTCTCCCTTTCCCCTCAACATGGCTGGCTCAGGAATTCTGGGAGTTGAAGTCCACAAGTCATAAAAGAGCCAAGGTTGCCTACCCCTGGACTAGGAGAACAGCCTGGTCTTACAAAAGGCTGATCGGATGGCAGCCATCTGGATCTCTAGAGCAAACGTGTCAAACCTTGGCAACTTTAAGACTCCTAGTTAAGTCATCATGATGTTCCACAAGGGGATGCTTTAATGAGTGTGATGTAGTGATGAAGGTATTGAACTAATACAGGGGTGCTTGGTGGTCTCTGAGCTCGCTTGTTTTCATGGAGAAGTTTCATTACCCAAACTAGCTAACATCATCAGTGCTAGTAAGGAGTGCAGTTTGCTGTCAGCTTATATTCTAGTGGTTTTCCCATATTATTTGGGTAATAAAATGTCTGCAAGAAAACAAGCAATCTTAGAGAGCACCAAGGACCCCTCATATTAATCCTGAGCTACAAATATTCTCCTTTATTAGTAATACAGGGGTCTCCAGATTTGGCAACTTTAAGCCCTTGTGGACTTCAACTCCCCGAATTCCTCAGCCAGCCATGCTGCTGGGGAGTTCTGGGAGTTGAAGTCCACAAGTCTTAAAGTTGCCAAGGTTGGAAACTGCTGATCTAGGGAGTTGATTCTGTGTGACTTTGGGATTCAACAAGATGGGATTGTTTGATGGAAGGGACCCAGAACACATTCTCCCTGCTAGATCTGGTAGGGCAGGAAAAAATAATGGAGGACCGGCTGTCTTACAAATAGCCCAGTCCTATGTTATGTAGGACATTACCTATTACATATTCTGCCAACTGCCAACAGTTCGATCCTGACCAACTCCAGGCTGACTGAGTCTTGCATCCTTCTGAGATCAGTAAAATGAGGACCCAAATTGTTGGGGGCAATATATTGATTCTGTAAACCACTTAGAGCAGAGTTCCCCAACCTTTTTGGCTTTACAGACTGGCAAGGGGGAGAGAGGAGATGGTTCCATGTGAGTGGCGGGCAAATGTGGGTACACCTGCATGAGTGGTAGATACGTGCACCTGCTGCTTGCACAAATGGAGCACATGTGCAGGCACTCGTCCAATGTTCACACAAATGGGGATACATGCTCATGCTTGCCTGGCACTTCTATGGCCTGGTTCTGAACAGCTCACGCCCCGGGAGTGAGCTGCAGCCCAGGGGTTGGGGACCCCTGGCTTAGAGAATGCTGTAAAGCATTGTGAAGCAGTATGCAAATCTATTTCTCTTATGTCTCAATGCAGCCTTCTTCTGAGACAAGTTTGACTAACTGTTGCCTTCATATTTGGCGTGTAGGCTTCTTAGAAACATCTGTCTGACCAGGCGTGCAACAAAGCTAGTTGGCGGGCAGATGCGTTGAAATGATGGAGCCCTTCTGCTTTTCTGTCTTGCAAATACAATGAGTGGAGGGGGGAGGGGGCTCTTTTGTTTTCATCACATTTTACTCATGACTTTGGCCCCTCCTGAGTTTTCATCCTGTTGCTATGGTACCCATGTCTCTTTCAGTTGCTGCAGAGCCTGCTGTGAGTCTGGGCCTGCGAATAGGGAAATTAGAGCTCAGCACAGTTTCTTGTAATAGGT
This sequence comes from Azemiops feae, assembly GCA_023970755.1. Lineage (NCBI taxonomy): Eukaryota > Metazoa > Chordata > Lepidosauria > Squamata > Viperidae > Azemiops > Azemiops feae. The sequence goes on from JALGBA010000596.1 coordinate 27,760, forward strand.
AGATTGTGAGCTGCTTACCCTATTATCACAAAATCTCTCTCTCCCCCCCCCTTCCCAAGTAGGCTATTGTGAGAACATAGTCCAAGTTTGCCTTTAAGGGAGAAAGAGCCCTGACAGAGCCTGACATTTTTAGATTGCAATGACATTTGCTGACTGAGTTTGTGAAGGCTGTCATTGACACGCACATCCCACAGTCACACCTGGCAGGGAAGGATATCAGATGAATTGCCACACAGGCAGCAACTTTGCTTGCAAAGAGAAGCAGAGCAAAAATCATGTTTCCGCTTCAGTGTACAATACTGTTTATGCGATGTTGCATCAACCTGACTTCTTAAGCTGGTATCTTTTTGGGTGGCAGGGGACTAAGATGGAACAGGAATAGCCAATCTGATTCACCGCAGCTCTGGATCCAATCACCAAAAACGAGTCCCACAATATCCCATCCTTTTGAAAAGGGGGAACTATAATCACTATATATTTGGGATAGGGGTAGGGGTTCCAAGTCTTGATTCCTGACAATATTTTCTTGGCAATATTTTAGGAAGGGGTTGCCCTTGACTCTCTTGGAATGGAATGGAGTGGAGAGGAGTGGAGTGGAGTGGAGTGGAGAGGAGAGGAGAGGAGAGGAGAGGAGAGGACAGGACAGGACAGGACAGGACAGGACAGGACAGTTTGGTGTAGTAGTTAAGGCAACAGAATAGAAACTGGAGAACTGTGAGTTCTAGACGCCAGAGCTGTGGTGGCACCATGGTTAGAATACAGTATTGCAGGCTAACTCTGCCCACAGTCAGGAATTTGATATTGACTGGCTCAAGGTTGATTCAGCCTTCCATCCTTCTGAGGTCAGTAAAATGAGGACCCAGGTTGTTGGGGGCAACAATGTTGACATTGTAAACCACTCAGAGAGTGTTGTAAAGCATTATGGAGCAGTATATACTGTAAGTCTAAGTGCTAGTTTTGCCATGGTCATTAAGCCAGCTGGGTGACCTTAGGTCAATCACTCTGTCTGTCCTGGGAAGGAGGCAGTGGCAAACCACTTCTAAGAAACTTGCCAAGAAAAGGGACTTGTACAGACAATTGCCATGAGTCAAAAAAACTGACTCGATAGACAGATGATAGATAGATGATAGATAGATATAGATAGATAGATAGATAGATATAGACAGAGATAGATGATAGATAGATGATAGATAGATGATAGATAGATGAGGATACATAGATGATGTTGCTAGATATAGACAGATAGATGATAGATGATAGATAGATGAGGATAGATAGATGATGTAGATAGACAGACAGACAGACAGACACAGACAGACAGAAAGACAGACAGACAGACAGACAGACAGACAGATTTAATTTACGCATGAGCTTACTAATGTATGCAGAAGTCTAGCTAGGCTATGCTCCAGACCCTGGAGAATGCTTGAACTTCCTGTAACAATGATTACTCTTGGAACAATCCCAATTCAGAGCCTGTTCTTTCCTTTTCTGGTAGAAACCAAATATGATTTGGACAGATTTTCTTTTATAACATCTTCCATTTTCTCCACTGAGATTTGGGATGGAAGGCAAGCTGGAAATGAGCACACATTGTGAGAAGGCACACTAGAAGAGGGCTTAGTGATCAGTGTGAGGAGAATTCACCATCACTTTGTTTCTCATTTCCCTTCACTCTTCCTCTGACTAAGTACAGGTAGTGTTCAACTTATGACCATAAATGAGCTCATGATTACAGCCATACACCATGCTGGTTGTTAAGTGGCTCATCATGTTTTAATGACCTTTATTATGGCAGTCATTAAGCAGACACAATGGTCATAAAGCAAACACTGCAGTCATTAAATTCTGTGGTTGTTAAATGAACCCATTATCTACAATGGGCATTTTTTGCTGGAAACCAGAAGTAAATCATAAACTGTGGTCACATGGCTGGTGGACACTGCAAAAGGCTATAAATGAAGGCCAGTTGCTGAGTGCCCCAAATGTGACTGGTCATAAGTAGAGGACTACTGTACATATAAACAGCACTCTCTGAACAGTTATGTCACAATATGCTACTCTGAGGTCCACTTTGGTGCAACTCATAATCCCATTTAGGGATTATTATAGCGCTAACAAAAAGAGGCTCACATGTGTAACAAACATGTATATTAAAATAAATTAATTTAGCTCTTAAACCAGATTTTAGAAAATTACAGGTATATAAGTATATGGTTCTTTTCCCTAGCAAACCAAACCAAACCAAAACCAAAACAGTAGCAAAAATAACCTTAAAAAATGCCAATGTTGCTGCTTAAAAAACTTTGGGCCTGTGGTTTCAGGGATTTAAGGTTTTAGGGATTGTTATTACATGGCTACAAAACCACTTTGGTTTTTTTTAACGGGATGGCTTCCAAATGGAAGAAGAAAATGCCCTAAGTCGGTGTTTCTTAACTTTGGCTGCTTGAAGATGTGCTGGCTGGGGAATTCCAGGAGTTGAAGTCCGCCTATCTCCAAGCAGCCAAGACTAAAAAACACTGCCCTAACTTATGCTGATTTTGAGGATGGAGCAGACATTATTAATTTTCACTAAAGTGATGTCAACGCTGCTAACATCGGATGTTTTTGCTTTGACAACAGATAGAGATGTAGCCATTTTCTTCTTTTCACTTTTAGAGTTAGATGATGCTGGAGACGGGTGTGTGCATGAGAGTTCAGCTAGACATAATAATACTGAACCTAGCGTGAGAATCAAGGTTGTTGAAATAAGAGATGATAAGAATTGGAGGGCTGGAGAGCTAGCGGGAAAGCCTGCGCTTTACACTAATTGGGGAATGTGATTTATGACTGTTAATTGGAGGAGGGAATTGTGCTTTGATACTATGTGCCCAAGGGGGGGGGATTCAGTTTTTGGCTTCGATTATGTTAGTGCCGATGTTATGCTTCTCGAATAAAGATTCTTTAAGGTAAACAATGCCTCGAAGTTCTTTGAAGAGTTTCATCTGTCGGAACCATGACAAGTGGATTGATGCTTACCTCATGATTGTATTCCTGTTTCTCCAGAAACCATACAAATACTGAGTTGGTTCCAAATGACCTGGACAGAACCTAACCCACTAACAAACATTGTGTGTTGAACCTAGGATTTCTGATGGCAAAATTAAGCCAAATAAGTCCTTGCAGGTCTCCTACAGAAGTCCCACAGGACTCTCTCTTACCTCTATGTGCTCAATCAGAGCACCTTTATTAGAGCCTGTGGCTTCTCTGAGCAATGGAGAAAATAATTTAGCCCACAGTATCTAAAAGTACCTATTAAAAGGTGTTCCACTTCTTACAGAAAGTTAACTGCGTAATGTCTAACAAAGAAAGCAAGGGAGACAATTTGCTGTTTAAAGAGCCCAATGCACATTCAGCAGATTGAAGGGGGGAAAAGCTATTTCCTGGTGGCTAAATCTCATTAGGAAAAGCAATTTTCCAATCAATTACAATGTAATTTAGCCACTAACAGTTTAATTATATTAACAAAAAACCTATTTTGTCCTCTGTTTCTATATTTATGTACCATACGCATTCTCTCTGTTTCCTTTCTTTCTCTCTCTCTAAATTTTATATTAAGGGGGGAAAAAACCCGCTTTGCCAGAATGGATGGCCAATTTCCTGGTGCAATTACATTAGAATGAAAATATTCAATTCCATATATCATATTAGACAGAGGAAATATTGTTCGGATGGAGACTTTTAAAGTTGGAAGGTACTCATTGATCTCCACGTGGCCCACTTGTTATTGTTATTGTCACCTATAATAAATGCAGTATTATCTTATGTCAGCTTCACGTGAAGGACGTTATTTTTGTACTATATTTTTTAATTCAGTAACTCAGGGAATACATCTCAGAAACAAAACAAAAAGTAAAATGAAACCACTAGTCATTCAGCCCATGGCAGGAAGCCTTTGTGTTATTATCTCTCCCCGTGGAAGGAGTAACAAATATAAAGATAAAAAAAAGTTAGAAACCCATGGGAAAAAAAACATGACCATATCAGAAATGTTTTTGAAGGGAGGAGTCCTAGGGGCTCTAGATGCTTTCTTGCAGATGTTTCATTACCAAACTTGGTATTGTCGATAGTGCACTGATGATGTTACCTAATTTGGTAATGAAATGTCTGCAAGAAAACGACCAAGCTCAGAAAGCACCATAGACCTCTCATTTCAACCCGGAGCTACAAATATTATTCTTTATTGGTAGTTTTTGAAGGACTATCCCAAGCTATTTTGAAGAAAAACCTCAAGACCTTTCTGTGTCTGTAGCAGTTCTGGACAAGAACCTGCTATGACCTTAGCAGAATAGTAGAATAACAGAATAACGGAGTTGGAAGGAACCTTGAAGATCTTCTAGTCAAACCCCCAGCTCGAGCAGGAAGCCCCATACCATTTTGGACAAATGGCTGTCCAATCAAGATCACGTGAAGTGCTAATACCACTTTACAATGCCTTGGTAAGGCCAAACTTGGAATACTGCATCCAGTTTTGGTCACCGCGATGTAAATAAGACGTTGAGACTCTAGAAAGAGTGCAGAGAAGGGCAACAAAGATGATTAGGGGACTGGAGGCTAAAGCATATAAGGAACGGCTGCTGGAATTGGGTATGTCTAGTTTAATGAAGAGAAGAACGAGGGGGGACATGATAGCAGTGTTCCAATATCTCAGGAAAGAAGAGGGAGTGAAGCTATTCTCCAAAGCGCCTGAAGGCAGGACAAGAAGCAACGGATGGAAACTAATCAAGGAGAGAAGCAACCTAGAACTAAGGAGAAACTTCCTGACAGTTAGAACAATTAACCAGTGGAACAACCTGCCTCCAGAAGTGGTGAATGGTCCAACACTGGAAGTTTTTAAGAAGAGACTGGACAGCCATTTGTCTGAAATGGTATAGGGTTTCCTGCCTGAGCAGGGGGTTGGACTAGATGACCTCCAAGGTACCTTCCAACATTATTGTTGTTGTTGTTGCTGCTGCTGCTGTTGTTGTTGTTGTTGTTGTTGTTATTATTATTATTATTATTATTATTATTATTATTATTATTATTATTATTATTATTATTATTATTATTATTATTATTATTATTATTATTATTATTATTATTATTATTATTATTATTATTAATATTCTTGTTCTTGTTCTTGTTGTTGTTGTTGTTATTGTTATTATTATTATTATTATTATTATTATTATTATTATTATTATTATTATTATTATTATTATTATTATTATTATTATTATTATTATTATTATTATTATTATTATTATTATTATTATTATTATTATTATTATTATTATTATTATCTCTTCTTAAAAACCTCCACTGTTGACATCTCTAAATGATGTCCTATGGGAGAAAGTAGGAAAAGCGTTATTCAAAGTTCAGCTTGGATTACATAAAATCAACAGGAATCAGGTAATTCTATGGGTACTTGAAAATTAAGGTAAGCGAAGACCTCATATCTTACCATGGACTGTTTCATCCAGAAGCATCTATGGAACAGAAAAGGTAAAAAATAATAATCAAAATGACAGTCAGGTCCATGTGATCAAAGGCCCACCCCTTTTTATATGCATTGTTTGTGCAATGCCCATTTTAAAAAAGGTGGGGCTTTGATTGTAGCCACCATTTTGACTCTGACACTTTTTTTCCGGCTTCACCAAAAGTGTGTTCTTTCTTGTACAAAAGAAAGTCCAAAGCATTATTTTTCCTTATCAGACTGAAGGAGAATAATACGGAAAAGCACCAAAATTTGGGCACAACATTACCTCACACTAACTTACAAACACATAAGGTTAATGAGGAGTAACAACCACCTTTTGAGAGACATTAAATTCTCCAGAGAACATTTGAGGATTATTGGCTCAAGTGCAAAAAGAGCAAAATTGGTCTCCTGAGGCAAGGCCCATCCACAATCTCTCCCAGAGCTTCTAATGTCTATGGAGATTTTCAATCATTCAGGTCATGGTTGTCCCAAAGGTGCTTTTCAAAAAGTAAGTGGACTTACCTATTTTTTTCTTTGAAAACATTTCACTTCTCATTCAAGAAGTTTCTTTGGTTCTCAGAAGAAGCTTCTTGGATGAGAAGTGAAACATTTTCAAGAAAAAAAAACCCCCAAGAAAATCCAGTTGCCTTTTGAAAAGCATTTTTTGGGCCAAAACTTCAAACAATGTCAATATTGAAGAGTGCCATTTCCCACTTGCTTTTGGGGTCAATGATATTCAAAAATTTCTGGAGGACTTCACTCCAATGACATATTCTGCTGAATCTCCCACAGAAGGAACCTGCTGTGTTAAAAGAAAATGAGAAGCATCACCATGTTCAACTTTTAAATTACAGTCCCTTTCCCCAAAGGTGCTTTTTCAAAAGGCAATTAGACTTTTTTGTTTTTTTCTTGAAGACATTTCACTTCTCATCCAAGAAGTTTCTTCAGTTCTTCAGTCAGAACTGAAAAAGCTTCTTGCATGAGAAGCGAAACGTCTTCAAGGAAAGTCCAATTGCCTTTTGAAAAAGCACCTTTGGGACAACCTTGACTTGGATGACTGAAAGCCTCCATAGACAGTCCCTTTCCCACAACTCATTTCAGGAGCTTCAAGAGGCTCCACTTTTACATGTTCAGGAAAGATTTGCCAAGTTTTGCAGGAAGCAATCAAGAATGCACTAATAAACCCACTTTGCTGCCTACGACATATCTTTATTTGTCTTCATATGATATTTGGCGTTTGGGGATTATCAGAGATGATAATGGCCTACATAACAACTGCCTCCTTTCTGTTCTTGGAAACACAATATTGTTCTTCAGGCAAGCACTTTTCTGTGAGAGTGACTTTAGAATGGCAGGACTAGGTGTGTGTGGAATTGTCTACTCTGAAAAGATTAGTTTGGCATCAATTCTCCCATTCATTTCTGATCGTCTTCCAAGGCCCAGTCTATTTGTTTCTTTGTTTTGTGGTGCTGCTGAATTCAATTGGATTGTCAGCAGTTAACAACCCTGTACACATAATATAGACCAACCACTGGAAGCATTTTATAAAAATAGCAATGAATGAAATATCAAATCAATACACTACAAAATTGTCAACAACCTACCAACTTTATGGGTTAAGATTAGTATTTCACTTGTTGCAAAATGCAAAGCTTGTGGCACACATGTAGCTGGCTCCCAAGTGTGCCTATGTCAGCTGTCTAGCTGGCGAATTCAATATTGAAGAAAATCTCTGGTCCTGAGGTGCCATAAGAGAAAATCTTTATTGAATATACATACCGGTACTGAAGAAGCAAAATCAACTCTAGTTTTTCCATGCAAAATTCTGGTTAATTAACAATGGCTTTTCATAACCCCCACCCACCATGTGTTCATGTTGCCCAATTGTTGCAACCATTTCCTGAGTTAAGTTAAGGAATGCCTTTCAAGTAACCATTTCCTGAGTTAAGTTAAGGAATGCCTTTCAAGTTTCCATTTCCTGAGTTAAGTTAAGGAATGCCTTTCAAGTTTCCATTTCCTGAGTTAAGATAAGGTATGCCTTTCAAGTTTCCATTTCCTGAGTTAAGATAAGGTATGCCTTTCAAGTTTCTATTTCCTGGCTAAACCCGCCCTTTATGAACCTCCTGCTATGATGTCAAAATGCCAATAAAAGAGAAGCATGCAGATCCTTCTGGGCTCTCGCATGCTGACTCAACCTGAAGAAACATGTTGTCCGTGTGTTTCCTATCCACCAAACGCGAGGTCCGTTAGCCCAGGCTAACGTACGTCACTGGTCCGTCCAGCAGGCGCTGGACCCCGGGATCGAATTCCCACAACCACTGGTCCGTCCAGCAGGCGCTGGACCCCGGGATCGAATTCCCACACCCAATCACATCCTTTCTGTTTGTTATGGGAACGGTCCACTTCTCCGTCAGACACCTGCTTTTGGGTCTCACAGTCCGGGGATAACTTCCTGAAACTCCCATTTCTTTCCCAGTCTCTCCCTCCCCCGTTTCTATGGCAAGTTGAGTAGCAACAGAGGTTAGCAAGTATCTTAGCAATTCAACCTTGACAGTCTAGTAATAAATGGCCAATTTTATTTTGTATCAAGAGCAACTTATGGGTGGTCTTCAAAGGCAGCCCCATGGTGCAGTAATCCAAGTGAGTGGAGATAAGGGCATGGGATACTGTCAAAATACTGTCAAAAGTTGCATCAGGTAGGACTATATCTGGTTTGCCAGCCAGAGCTGGACAAAGACATTCCTGACAATGGCCTCCACTCGCTCAACTAGCAGTTGCAGTGAGAGCAGAAGACCCCAAGTCATAGACCTACTTTTGAAAGTAAGGGCATGGATTAAGCTTGCAGATAGCAGAGGTTATTCTATTCCATCTCTTGGAATACATAAACCAAAAGAAGCACCAGATTATGTGGCCAGACACTGATCCAGTCAGCATCTCAGACTGTGGCCATGAAGAGGCTAAGTAGGATCATCTAACGTATAGGGCTTTTATGTGGCAGTCAGTCTTACTTGGACCAGGAAGTAGTCTGATCATAGCAAATGTTTGAAGCTAATGTGCTCCATATCACAACAGTTGTTTCACAGGGGAAAAAAAAAAGATCTATCACGTGCCCGTCTGAATTTATTAAGCCAGAAACTGAAGAAGCTTCTTGGATGAGAAGCGAAACATTTTCAAGGAAAAAAAACCAAGAAATCCCAGTTGCCTTTTGGAAAAGCACCTTTGGGACAATCATGACCTGGATGACTGACAATCTCCATACACATTAAGCCAGACTGTTTGTGGAATAAGCCCATAGTCTTCATGGAGGCCACACACTCCTGGGCTTGTCATATACTTTTTTTCCCAGGGTATAGAGAGATAAGTCCTCAAGGGACTCCATGATCAGCCCAGAAAATGAGTCCAGAAGCCCAAATAGGGATGCCACTGGGCAGAAGTTGGTACATCAGCAAGATCTCCAGGTGTTCCTAGGGCACAGATTAGGATATATGAACTTACACCCATCACCTAAAGAAAGAGTCCTTATCACAGGTACATTGTCCTTAAAGATCAGTGCTTCTTTCCAACTTCAAAACTCATATCAAGGATGCTGAAGGACCTGAAGCCTAGGGAGACAGATTTTTGAGAGAGTGCCACCACTGCCTTACCCAACCAAGTCAAGTTATGCAGAATATCTGAAAGTATCAATTGTATTACATGGATCCAACGGCTCGAGTAAAGAAGTAGGCCGGGAAACTCCACATAGGCAATAAGATTCATTGTGTAGAGGGATCTGATACAGGTAGTCCTCAACTTACAAGAGTTAATTTAGTGACCAAAGTTACAATGGCACTGAAAAAAGTGACTTATGATTGTTTTTCACACAACTGTTGTAGCATCCCCATGGTCATGTGATCAAAATTTGGATGCTTGGCAGCTGACTCATATTTATGATGGTTGCAGTGTGATTGGCTTTTGTGACCTTCTCACAAGCAAAGTCAAGGGGGAAGCCAGATTCACTTAACAACCAAGTTACTAATTTATCAAGAGCAGTGATTCACTTAGCAACTGTGGCAAGAAAGGTCGTAAAATGGAGCAAAATTCACTTAACAAATGTTTCACTTAACAATAGAAATTTTGGGGTCAATTGTGGTCATAAATTGAGGACTCCCTGTATTGGTAACTAGACCCTGAACAGCATTCCTTCCAGAAGCCAGCTTGATATGTACTAGAAGAATTTCAGGCAGTACTTGCCCTCTTAATATATTTACCTAAAGTTATAACTCAGCATATCAGGAACGTTTGCTGGAATTGGGTATGTCTAGTTTAATGAAAAGAAGGACTAGGGGTGGCATGATAGCAGTATTCCAATATCTCAGGGGTTGCCACAAAGAAGAGGGAGTCAAGCTATTCTCCAAGGCGCCTGAGGGCAGGACAAGAAGTAATGGATGGAAACTAGTCAAGGAGAGAAGCAACCTGGAACTGAGGAGAAACTTCCTGACAGTTAGAACAATTAACCAGTGGAACAACCTGCCTCCAGAAGCAGTGAATGCTCCAACACTGGAAGTTTTTTAAGAAGAGACTGGACAGCCATTTGTCCGAAATGGTATAGGGTTTCCTGCCTGAGCTGGGGGTTGGACTCGATGACCTCCAAGGTCCCTTCCAACTTTATTATTATTATTATTATTATTATTATTATTATTATTATTATTATTATTATTATTATTATTATTATTATTATTATTATTATTATTATTATTATTATTATTATTATTATTATTATTATTATAGCAAGAGCATCTTAAAAGCATCTTGAAAATAAGTAGCCAGTGCACATCACAGAAAACAAGTACATTTTGTTCTTCCTCACTGCATCAAACATTTGTACTGTGCACTGCATTAAACCTCCAAGTCATTTTCAATCCAATGTATCATGTTTCTGTTCTATGACTCACACAAATACATATCCTCCATCTGATGATTTGGGTCATGATGGCGACCCGAATGAGTAATACTGAACATCTATGCATCTTTGGCAACAGAGGGAGAGAATTCGTATCACCAAAAGCATCATTTCAAAGGAAGCTATGCAGAAGACAGTCAAGATCTGTCCTCCATAATTCCAGGTTCAAGACTTGAAACACTGGATTCAAGCTATAAGAAGACAGATTCCAGTTGAGCATTAGGACAAATTTCCTAACAATGAGAGCAAAAATAATTTTTCAGAGAGGATGAATTCATTGGATGTCTTCAAAAGGTGGTCATCTGCCCAGGATAATTTAATTTGGATCCTGTCACGTCTTTTTCTCGCCATGTATATGTACACATCCGAACTAGATTGTGTTATTTCTCTGTCATATATGTGTCTGTATGTGGGTATATGCATAATCTTTTGTCATGTTTATGTAGTGTATATTGGAGGTCGCTACCCTTTGAGAGATGGATGCAACAAAATTTCATTTTAATGTATGCTGACTAGTGTACATTTAAAGTGACAATAAAGTTTCTATTCTATTCTATTCTATTCTATTCTATTCTATTCTATTCTATTCTATTCTATTCTATTCTATTCTATTCTATTCTATTCTATTCTATTCTATTCTATTCTATTCTATTCTATTCTATTCTTCCCAAGTTCGTCATCTAGCAAAGGGAGACCACTGGCCCATTGTTTAGCCAAAAGAGTACTTTACTAAAACCAAAGTGGTTATAGGCGTAGCAAAGCTGGATCAGGCATTTTCGCACGCAAACAATGCAATTAATTTCCCCTTTTCCCCGACCATCCCCTTGTTATCAGGTAATGTCCAATTAAGTAGTTTATTTGGACCTTCAGTTTGCAGGTTTTCCAATTCTTCATTCCGATGGTTGACTTGAGCTGGCTAGTGCTTCTCATGCTTTGGTGCGCAGTAGTGGTGCAGTGGTTAGAATGCAGTATTGCAGGCTTATTTGGCTCTGCCAGGGGTTTGATCCTCACTGGCTCAAGGTTGACTCAGCCTTCCATCCTTCCGAGGTCGGTAAAATGAGGACCCAGATTGTTGGGGGGAAAATGCTGACTCTGTAAACCACTTAGAGAGGGCTGTAAAGCATTATAAAGTGGTATATAAGTCTAAGTGCTATTGCTATTTGGGCCATCATGACTTGGTTACAATCCCACCCTCCATTTCCTCCCTACATTCCAATCCTCTTTTCCCTCCCCCCGTTACTAATTTTGCTTGGCTAGCAGAATGGAAGCCATGACAGATCCCTTCAATGAGCAAGGGCTTTAACCTGATGGCCTAACTCATTACAATCATTCATTTAGTGACCCTTCAAAATTCCAAGAGCACTGAAAAAAGTGACTTATGACTGGTCCTCACACTTATGATTGTCACATGATCAAAATTCAGATGCTTGACAACTGGTTCATATTTATGACAGTTGCGGTATCCCAGAGTCATCTGATCAGCTTTTGTGACCTTCTGACAAGCAAAGTCAATAGGGGAGCCAGAGTCACTTAACAATCGTGTAACTAACTTAACAACTGCAGTGATTCACTTAACAACTGTGGCAAGAAAGGTCGTAAAATGGGGCAAAACTCACTTTACAAATCTTTCACTTAGCAACATAAATTTTGGGCTCAGTTGTGGTCGTAAGTCAAGGACTACCTGTACATGGTTGCCATCTGTGACCTTCCCAACTGGCTTCCACAGGAAAACTCAACAGGGGAAGCCAGATTCGCTTAACAGCCATGACAACTGCAATGATTCACTTAACAACCATGCAAAAAAAGCTACTTTCACATGTAAACCAAACAAATTTTTCTCCTACTCCTGAAAATTCTTCTCCTGCTTGTACAATTCCGGATTATCAAGCCCATTATTTTTCCCAATAAAAATAGAAAACTGTGCTTCTCTGCTTTTCCTCTTCCAAACTTATTTTCAGCATCCTGATAAATAATGTGGGTTTTTTTTTGTTTTTGTTTTTTGCTGTCTAAAGGCAGGAAATCTGTTTCTTGATTGTCAAAGGCAGAAGCTATTTGCATAATTCAATGGGGAAGCTCATTTTACTACTGGCACCTGATAGCATAACAGATGATCTCCCTGGATATATTTGATCTGCACTTATTAATGTCAATCTGTTAGGCTGTATAATAAAATTAGTACCAACAAGGCCCAGTGTGTTTGGGTCCCGTAGCAATCCATTGAAAATTCACAAAAGTGTTTTTCTGATGGAATGGCGGACTTAAAGCTGCCTTCATATGCCACATTCTTGCAAACAGTCTCATAGGGTAGCCTTCAAGCCATTTTCATTTCATTACCAAATGGAGCTAAAATTTCTGATAACAATTCTGGGACTTCTCTCTCTCCCTCTCTCTCTCTCTCTCTCTCTCTCTCTCTTCCACATTTCCTCCCTCCCTCCCTGCCTTGCTCTCCCTCTCCCACTCCTCTCTCTTGCTATTTCCCTCTCTCTACTCGCCTGCCATTCTCTCTCTCTCTCTCTCTCTCTCTCTCACATTTCCTCCCTCCCTCCCTGCCTTGCTCTCCCTCTCCCACTCCTCTCTCTTGCTATTTCCCTCTCTCTCCTCGCCTGCCATTCTCTCTCTCTCTCTCTCTCTCTCTCTCTTCCACATTTCCTCCCTCCCTCCCTGCCTTGCTCTCCCTCTCCCACTCCTCTCTCTTGCTATTTCCCTCTCTCTACTCGCCTGCCATTCTCTCTCTCTCTCTCTCTCTCTCTCTCTCTCTCTCTCTCTTACACACACACACACAGACACAGACATACAAGTATCCGGAGAAGACACAGCCCTTTTCAACTCTCCCTAAAAAAAAAAATATTTAATATTCTCTAACTTTCATTTTAGTCACTGGTGGTATTTGGTTAGCACCAGATAGCTTGTAAACCGGTAGACAAGACCCTGGTTACATCAACATGGATTTCACCCATGTTCAGAAAGGCTGGCTGGGGAATTCTGGAAGTTGACGTCCACACACCTTCAAGGTTGATAAATATTGACACAGACTATCTGCAAACTACATATTCAGAAGTTCACTCCATGGGGAAGCAACAAATGAATTTCGGCACATCCTAGCAGTGGTCTTCTCCAAAACGATCCCTTTTCCCTGCGGAATGGAAATCCGTCCTTTCTTCCCCTTCACCCCAGCTCTTCCTTTCCCGCCAAAGAACTTACAGCAAGGATACTCAAGGAAATATGCCAGTAGAGCAGATTGGCTTGCTACCAACCAAGCTAACATTTCTCAAAGAAATAGAAATGTTTGCCAAATCTTTCACTGAAAATCTAATTTCCCCCATAGTGAGTAATGAGGGGAAAAAATGGCTTTGCCTTAATGGAATGAATGTTTGCTGCGAGATTTATGGGAAGACAAGATATTTAGGATGACGTTGATCAATCTTGTCATTTACAGTATCAATTTAGATAAGACAGCAGCCATTTGTTTATTAAAATCGTCATGCATGAGCAATGAAAAAAAAAAGTGGTGGATTTATGACTTTCAGTGATCATAAGGGGATTTTCAGTCATAGCAAAATACTCCAGGGGAAGAATAAATGCTGGTATAGAGTCACATGCAAAACAAAGTCACTTTTGCTTCCTTTCTACTAGAGTTCTTTAAAACCTAAAGCAAACTAAGGTAAGGTAAGGTAGAGGAAGAAGGAAACAGCAGGGTGCTAATAAAGGGTTCATGCATTTCATCACAGGACAAAATAAAAAGTCAGTATCAAACCATGTTCTTGCTTTCAGATAAAAGAGTGTCCTGAGATAAAGAAATTTAGAAAATGAAATAAGGATGCTAAGGGACTTATCTTTGAGTATCTCTCTATCTCTATCTCCATTTCCACTTCCATCTCTACCTCTGTCTTTTGCACTTGAAACTGAAATCCCAAGTAATAGAGTCTCCTCTGAGTTAAATTTGACTCTCAGTGACTTCATAGACACAACAATGCAGGTTTTATCAGCAGAGTCTGGAAGTAGGTTGTCCTTATTTTATTCTGTGATGGTTTTGGTTTTGTTTGAACTTCCCAACTAGACTACACTTCAGAAGGTTTCTGAGGTTCAGGCAAGGTCATCCAGACAGTGTTACCTGCCAAGTGAGGTACAGCATAGAACATAGAATAATAGGGTTGGAAGGGACATTGGGTGTCTATGGAGATTCTCAGTCATCCAGGTCATAGTTATCCCAAAGATGCGTTTTCACAAGGCAATTGGACTTTCTTGTTTTTCTTTGAAGATGTTTTGCTTCTCATCCAAGAAGCTTCTTCAGCTGTGACTAGATGGTGGGGGGGAAGGGAAGGATTTATACTCCTTGCAGACAGCTGGTCATTTGCATTCTTTTGCAAAAGAATGCAAATGACCAGCTTTCTGCAAGGAGTATAAATGTCTTCAAAAAGAAAAAGAAAAACAAGAAAGTCCAGTTGCCTCGTGAAAAAGCATCTTTGGGATAAGGGACCTTGGAGTTGTTCTAGTCCAAGCCCTGCTCAAGACATCAGACCTTTTACCATCCCAGTTAAATGGCTGTCCAGTCTAATTTTGAAAACCTCTTGTGATGGAGCACCCACAATTCCGGGAGACAAGCTATTCCATTGTTTAACTGTTCTCACTGTCAGAAAATTCCTCTTAGTTCCAGATTGGATCTCTCTTTGACAAATTTCCACCCATTGCTTCTTGTCCTACTCTTTGGTGCTTCGGAGAATAAATCAACTTCCTCTTCTCTGTGACAGCCCCTCAAGTATTGGAAGACTGCTATCATATCACCCCTTTTCCTTACCTTCGTTAGATTCGACATACTTAGTTCCCTCAATTGTTCATCCTATGGCTTAGACTCCAGACCCCTTATCATCTTTTTGTTTGTTTTTTGCAATTGTTGACTAAGATTATTTTTCACGTTTTAAGAGTTGCTAAGGTAAAGAAGAGGTCAGTCATAACTTGCTTCTTGCTGACAGCAGCAAGAATGCTCTATGCACAAGAATAGAAAGATACTTTAATTCCCACAAAGGATGACTGGCTGGAAAAACTGATGGAATTAGCAGAGATGGCGAAATTGACTGCCCTAATCAAAGAAAAGAATTCAGCTAAGTTTTTTCCCACTTGGAAACTGCTTCTGGACTTTGTGCTTCAGATAGGAAAAAAATGAAACTCTGACTTTGGGTTTTGCTGATTAGATAGTTTTTTTAATATATAAATGGCTATTGTATATTATTACATAAAAGTAAAAAGTTGAGGCTGTATGTTATTATCTTATTCTACTGCACTAAAAAGAGAAGTCAATTCTTTCTTTTTTCTCCTTTACCCTACACTTTTTCCTCTTCCCTTTTTCCTCTCCTACTTTCCCACTATTCAAATTTTTTTTTGTATTTTATATTTTGATTTACTAATAAAATTTGGAACTCAGAATAACTTCCTTCTCATAAGTCTCCTAAATCTAGAAATGAAGACAGAAAAAAAGCCCAACACAAGAAAATTGCAATAGAAACAACATACTTAAAAGTATATTGGGAAATATTTTATTTTATACAGATTTATTACGTATTTTATTTTCCTAACTTTCTTGAAAACCATCCAGAGAGACTCACCACTCAAATAGGTATTTTAAAAGCATATAGAGGTGTGTTATTTTAAAAATAGAGAAAGCAATTCTCATCTTTTGATACATTTATCAGTTTCCCATAGTTTACCAGGTGTCCTATGGACCTTGTTTAAAGTTAGGAATAGAGGGGAAATTTGTTTGATTCATTTGTCATTATGAGCATCCTGAAAAATCATGCTAGGGCTTATTTTCTGGTTGGGTCTTATTTTGGGGGAAACATGGTATGTATGTGTGTGTGTGTGTGTGTGTATTTTCTTAATCATGACCCATCTCCTTCAGAGTTATTCTGTGTGTAGGATGCTGGTCTTATCGCCCACAGTTTTATTCATTTGTGTTTATTTGATTTTAACTTTTGTTTTAATTTTTTTAACTGGTTGTTTATTGCATGCTTCCCAAAGTCATATCCATCAGATTAGCAGCTGTATAAATCTGATAAATAAATAAAATAAAACTGTAGTCTAAAAAAGCTCATGAGGGCTTCTCACCAGGATATTCCGTGCCTCCTTCCGAATAACTGAATGTCCGATTTTATTCAACAAAATGTCTCCAAGTGGTTTTACTTCAGGTGATGTGAAGAAGAGATTGGAAATTGCATCCAGTGGCCCATTCAATAAAAACTGTTGCATTAGTCTTTTATTGATCTGCCTGTTGAATAAAAAGACTGAGAAACAGTGAGCTGTATTTGTAAAATGTTATGGAATTATTATTTGATTGCCAAATACCGTTTGGTCAATGGCGTCGATTTTTCTCCACAAGTTTTTTTTTTTTCTTCTTCTTTTTAATTTGCACACTATTTTTCTGACAAAGTCTCAAGGCAATGATAATGGCTTATCAGCTTAAGGAAAATGATACGAAGGGGGATTGGGAAATAAACATTGGCAAAGAAATGGGGGAAAAATCAAATTAAGGTACCAACTCTTATTAAATAAGAATTAGATAGCTCAAGAATGGGATTTGATGGGAGGTTTGGAGTCTATTTTTTGTTTGATGCCCAATGTTACCCATAATGCAGTTTATCCTGTGGGCTTCAGTTGTAACCCTTTTAAAAAGCAATGAAGTTAACAGATGAACAGCATGCTGTGTGCAATGAGTGAAGACTTGTGGATGAATTTTATTGTAACTTAAACCACAGAAATATTTTGACCTTGATCTATGCTTCCCTTTTAATGGCAATGTTCTCATCTTTCCAAAGACTCCAGTTGATGACAGAAAATGGAGAACTGGTTCAGAAGGATTTAGGCTTAAATTTAAGAGATAAAGTTAGATAATAACAGGGGAAAATATACATAATATGAGAGCATCCTGATTGAGGATTTCTTGATTTATTTTTATTTTTTAAAATAGTTCTTTTTGGCTTATTTTATTTTATTTTGCCCGGCCTCTACACACTCCCTCCTAAAGGAAATCAACCTTGATGGTCCTTTGGAAGGACAGACACAGAAGATGGAGCTCAAATATTGTTCTCTGGCCACCTAATGAGAAGAGGTACTGGGGGGGGGGGAAAGCCTGATGTTGGGAAAGATTGAAGGCAAAAGGAGAAGGGGACAGCAGAGGATGAGATGGTTAGATAGGGTCATCAATGCAATAAACATGAATTTGTGCAAACTCCAGGAGACAGTGGAGGAAAGGGAGGGGAGCTGGCATGCCGTGGTCCCTGGGGTCATGGGAGTCCGACGTGATTTAGTAACTGAACAAGAGCCACACACTCCTACTTTGGGACATGGCACATTTTCTGCTTACATCCTCATCTCAAGATGATTCTTGGCATGCCACCCTTGATTGAATGTGTCCCCAGACCAAAATAGGACTGGCCAATGGTGGGAATGAAAATAAATCTGGGGAGGAAGGAACAAAATAGCAGCTAACCTCAACTAAGGTAACAGAAAGAGCCCCATTGACTCACCTCTTCCTCAGAAGCACAGAAGGGGGGAAACAGACCTCACATATAGATATTCTAGGTTACATTGAGAAACATCGTTAGTAGGATGACAATCTGATGAGATCCAAGTGGACAAACCCTCAGTTTAACCACTTTTCATCTGATGAAGGGTCGTTGGACCAAGGAGGAATAGAATGGACCAATTCAAGCAGTTTGGACACTGTTCCTGGAGTAGAATGTTCCAGAGAACTCTAGAACATTCTATTCTTCCTCTGGAAGATGCCCAACTGAATGTTCCAGAGTCTGTCAAGGGGTTTTTCAGAAGTCAATCCTCTGAAACAAAAGTAATTTGTGGAGTTTTAGATGGAGAGTGTGTTTTAGACATACTTGCAAATACCTCACACCCTTTACAGTACTTCTTTCTGGGTCCTCCATCAATCTGCATTTGTTTCTCCTTTTGCTGTCTGTCCAGTAATCACTAATCAGGAGCTTGTGGGGAGCACCAGACATACTGAAATAACTCTTGAAATTTCATTTTCACTGACGACTTTTCTTGCCTTGGATGGAAAATATTGATCCATCCAATCAATTCAAATACTGAATTACACATTAGAACTCTTCTCCACCTCCATTTGTGAAACCCCTGGGGCAATTGCCTCCCCTCTTTAAAAAAAAAAAGACTATTGTACATCATGCCAGAATAGAACTATTTCTTGACCTTGCAGAGGAAACATTATGGGAGAAGGTCATTAAATTCCAAGCTATTAAAGTGTGAATGTAGAAAAACAGAAATAGAATTTTAAATTCAGAGGAGGGGCACAAATCCAAGAAGGCAGGCCAGGATTAGGCTATTTTTCTTAGGATGGGTTTGAGATTTGCTCCTCCAACTGTTGGAAGCTACGGGAGGCATTGCAGGAAAGATGGCAACGTTATTAAAAGAGACAGGCCTGGTTTGCCAGAAGACTTTTTTATGAGTTTAGGATTTTTTATGAGTGGGAAATAAGAAAATGAACTCTGTGAGTCTAACTGCAGGCATTTTGAGTTTTCAGACTCTCACCAAGGCCAGACAGTGTGCTATTTCATCTATGAGTGGAATTAAAGGAATTGTGATGGTGGAAATGTGATGAGTTTATTTATTTATTTAATTCCTACAGTTGCCCATCTCAAGCAAGTGATTCTGGGTGGTGAAAAATCCCAAGAGTTTGCCTTGCAGAGACTTCCTGCCCACATTCCTCTTTATGGTTTGCACGATAAAAGTTTGTAGAAAAAAAAAAGCTGACCAGTTTCTGCCAGTTATGCCAACCCAATGCTGGCAGTCAAGAATAATGAATTAAGGTTGAACTCAGTTCTCTTGCCAAGTTGGCATATCGGTGAGACAGGGGTTAAAAGAAAAGTAAAAACATTGGCCATTACTGTTCCCCAAAGAAGGGGAGGAGGAGGAGGAGGAGGAGGAGGAGGAGGAGGAGGAGGAGGAGGAGGAAGAGGAGACTTTGATCTTATTTGCAGCTGCCATCTTGACATTTTTGACCCCAAAGTGTCATTGATGTCATTTCCCCTAGCTGGTTCATATTTTACCGAACTTGGCTCTACAGCTCATGGAATGACATAAGAGTTCTACCATAGCTGGTATAGCTTGAATTGCTTTTCCCCTCCAGTCAAAACCAAACCAAACCAAATTGTTTCAGGAAAGCAAGAACGGGATGGCCAGCCCTCGAGAGCAGTCTTTATAAGAAGCCATTCTTAAGCTCTGCAAAAGCCATTTCCAATTTTTGCCTTCATTTTGGCCAAGAATACCATCTGTTTATATAACCAAATTATTCCAGTGTGGGCTCAGACAGAATGATACATGTAATTGATTCAGGGGCATATTAATTATAGATGAATTGCCTTAAAAATATTAATATTGATTTAGGAATGTATGTGTGTGAGTGTTTGGATGTGTGTGGGTGTTTAGATATGTATGGGTCTCTCTCTCCCCTTCTCTCTCTCTCTCTCTCTCTCTCTCTCTCTCTCTCTCTCTCTCTCTCTTTCCAAATAAAGAGAGGAATGAGCATGTGTGTATATCCATCCTCTCTTCTTCTGCAGAATGGATTTAAAAATAAACCAATAAACTATCCATTAATGGTCCACATAAATTTATGCTTTTTTAAAAATAAGACAGAGGTCCTACATACATTGCATCTACTTGAGCTGAACTGCTTTCTTAAATGAACAAGCAGGCATGTCTATGGAGATTCTCAGTCATCCAGGTCATGGTTGTCTCAAAGGTGCTTTTTCACGAGGCAACTGGACTTTCTTTTTTCTCTTAGAAGACATTTTGCTTCTGATCCAAGAAGCTTCTTCAGCTCTGGCTGGATGGTGGGGAATGGAAGGATTTAAGGACTTGCCCCTCTGTTGAGAGAAGTGACCTCATCTGTCGTCAGTCTACAACACGGTCCTTTCAACAGTTCCAAGAAGGCTCCACACCCATTTGCACTACTTAGGTGACCCTGATAAGTCTCCAGGTGGCATCAACAACTTGCTAAAAGAATGCAAATGACCAACTGTCTGTAAGTAATATAAATCCTTCCATTCCCCACCATCCAGTCAGAGCTGAAGAAGATTCTTGGATCAGAACCACTTTGCTGGGAAGGTAATAGTGTTCCGTGAACAGTCATGCTGGCCACGTGACCATGGAAGCATCTTCAAACAATGCTGGCTTCCTCAGCTAGGAAACAGAGATGAACACTGCCCCCTAGAGTTGGAAAAACTGATCAGACAAAATCTTTCTTTTTATACCTGAAGGAATGCTAGTCAAGGAGTGATTGGGTTATAATAATTTGAAGTTTTACAAAACTATCACAGCCAGACTTTTTAGTATTACTGGTGCACTTTTCTTTATGGTACAATTTTAAGCAGAATTTCTATGTCTGGCCCACTTTTTGGTTTTTTAAAAGCAAATCTCCTTGATTATTGAGTCACAACCTCACTTGTAGCTGCAGCAAAGTTTCCGTTTCAAATTCTATCTCTATTTTACTTGGGTTCTTTTACAAACTCCAGAAAAGGATTCAAAGACATTAAAGCCTCTTTTAAAGAGGGGGGATTTTGGAAATGTCTTTTAAAAATGGTAGTTGGCCTTTTCACTTTTCTTTGTGAGGCAAATGGATACAAACCGGGCAAAACCCATTACTGAATAGCTCTCACATTCTCTTCAAAGATTGCTTCAGAGCAGCTGTTTAACCCCTGGGAAGTAAATGGATGGCTATGTTCAAAGGAATCTTTTGTGATCGTGAGTCCTTTGTAAGAAATATGACATTTTTTAAATTCTGAGAGAAAAATGGCTCTTATTACTAACATCTTGAAGAACATGAGATTCTAGGCTGTAATTCTAGCTCCTGAACCTGGAAAGGTTATTTTGAAATCAAGTATTCGAGTTTTTGGAAATTACATTTAGAATTCAAGTAGCGTTTGTAATATTTGCAAATGTTTTGTAATACAGTATGGCCAAAATTGAGAGCCAGTTTGGTGTAGTGGTTGACATATGATGCTAGAAACCAGGAGGTTGTGATTTCTAGTCCTGCCTTAGGCATAAAGCCAGTCGCATTCAGCCAGTCACTTTCTCTCAGCCCTGGGAAGAAGACAATGGCAAACCACTTCTGAAAGTCCTTGCCAAGAAAACTTCAGGGACTTGTCCAGACAGTCTCTGAGAATTGGGCATGATTCAACAGAAAAAAATGGCCAAAATTCACAGTTAAAAACATCCAAAGTAGGCCTAGAATGAGGTATATTTGTTCACACATTAAACAATTTATAAAGAAATCCCTTGAAGTAGAAAATTAGCATGCTAGGGGAAAGTTATATTTGTTTTGTTTTCTCCAGCTGCAGGAGGGCTGTTTTTAAAAAGAACGTATTGATATAAGCCAATTTAGAGATTTATAACTTGTCAAAATTGATTATGTGCCATCAAGTGATTTTGTAGTAGAGCCGTGGTGGCGCAGTGGTTAGAATGCAGTATTGCAGACTGACTCTGCCCCCTGCCAGACGTTCGATCCTGACCGGCTCAAGGTTGACTCAGCCTTCCATCCTTCCGAGGTTGGTAAAATGAGGACCCAGATTGTTGGGGGCGATATGCTTAGAGAGGGCTGTAAAGCACTGTGAAGTGGTATATAAGTCTAAGTGCTATTGCTATTTTCAACTCTTAGTGAACATGTAGATAGATTTTCTTAATGATGATTTGTTCCTAATCTGGCCCTTCAGCTCTTCCAATAGTGCTTCTTTCATCACTGTAACTGAATCCATTGATCTTGCTGCTAATCATCCTCTTCTCCATCCTTCCACTATTCCTAGCATCAGAGTCTTCTCTTGATCTTCATAAAATGTGTCCGAAGTAGTATTCTCCATCACCAACCTTCAAAATGGTCAATACGTTTCCTATCCTGCTTCTTCAAAGTCCAGCTTTGGCTTCCATAGAGTATCATATTGATTGAAATCAGGTAGAAATCCTTGGCATATTCTGGTGGGGACTCAAAATAGGAATTTTTTTTTTATTTTTACTTATTTATTTATATCTCACCTTTAATATTTTTAGAAATAACTCAAGGCAGCAAACATACCTAATACTCTTTCCTCCTACTATTTTCTCCACAACAACAACACTGTGAAGTGGGTTGGGCTGAGAAAGAGGGATTGACCCAAAGCCACTCAGGTGGCTTTCAGGCCTAAGGTGTGACTAGAACTCTCAGTCTCCTGGTGTTTGGGCCAAAATCACCCAGCTGACTTTCATACCTAAGGTGGGACTAAAGTCATAATCTCTTGGTTTCTACTTGGTGCCTTAACCATTAGACCAAACTGGCTCTAGGCCAAACCATCAATATGGTGGTTGTAGCAGCATGATCCATACCCAGTTCATTTTGTACATGAATTGATGTCAGAGAAAAGGGTGGGGCTTTGATTATACATCCAGGACGTCCACATCTCATGCTTTGACACCCCCCTCAGATGTTAGTGCTAGGAAATATGGGGCAGAACAGTAATCAAGCTAATATAAACAAAATCTAGACAGAGACATGACCAAAGATTGGCCAAAGGGTGCAGGAACATTTCAAAGTTCCTAATTTTTTTTTGCTACTGAAGCAATGTTCAAATGTGACATTTAATACTTTTAATACATTTCCTGCCTTTGAGGGTCCAATATGTACATTAGGAAAATGGGCATGTATAAAGATGTACATTCCTGAAAAATGATATACATAAATTGTATTAGAGACAGTTGTTGTTTTTTTGCAAATGAATATACATTAAACAACATTTCCAGAGGACAAGGCAGATAGGAGAAAATATTAAAGTTACCAAAAGACAGATTTCAACTGAATATTAGAATGAGCTTTCTAACTATGAAAGTTCGGCATTGCTGCACTCAAAACGTTGCTGAAGCCCCTGTGAAACATTACACAGCCCTTGTGTTTACTTTTAGGCTGGTAGCTGACTGAAAAATTATAAAAAGCTGAAAGGGAATAAATGATTCAACCTTATGAGCCAGAAGGCTTTTAATGTTGCTCATGAAGATCAGAGAAGGAAAGATGTTTATGAGACATTCGACCAAAATATGATTTTATTTCAATATTAATGATTGATTGCTTTTTCATTTGCAAACATGCCCGGGCTCCTAGGCTTTAAAACATGCATTTACATACTTTAAAAGATGTTTAATGAAGCTCTGAATATTTTCACAGTTTGCAAACGTTGGCACAGTTTGGAATCAAAAGCAGCAGCATATTGTGGGTCCTAAGAAGCATAGAAAGATGGTTTCCCTTGCCTGCAGCTCAGGATTTGAATATTATTCTTTACAATGAAGGGGAAAGGAGAAATACGAGGGAAATTCAGAAATAAACTTCCGTTTGGTTATCAATGACAGACACTCGCACATACAGATCTTTTATTATACATATTAAAAAATGACAACATTACATTACTTTTTGACATAATCGCCATTCAAATTGAGGCACTTGTCATAACGTCTTACAAGGTTTGAAATTCCTTAGTAGTAGTTGCTCGGCACCAAATCTGGGCTATGGAGGGTGGTGATCCAAAACATCCCAACGGAATAGCTTCAAAAGTTCTTGGATGCGTCTAGCGGTGTGCAGGTGAGCATTACTGTGAACCAACACCACACCGGAAGTCAGCATGTCCCAACACTTGTTATGGATGGCTGGTCTGAGTTTTCGTAACATTTCACAGTAGACGTCTGAACTGATGGTTGAACCACGCTCCATGAACTTCACTAGCAGTACTCCTTTGGCATCTTCAAATTTGGCGGGATTTTCTATGGCACCACTTCTGGTGTAGTGTTGGTTCATGATAATGCTCGCCGGGACACCACTAGTGGTGGGATCCAGCCGGTTCACACCACTTCGGCAGAACCGGTAGCTAAGTTTTTGTTGCCCAGGTCCAGAATGGACTTCTGGAAGCAGCATCCACACAAAGTACCGGTTGTTCACATATTTGAATCCCACCACTGGACGCACCCAAGAACGTTTGAAGCGACTACTACTAAGGAATTTCAAACATTGTAAGATCAATCACTTAAATATGAGTCAGCAGTGTGCTGCAGCTGCCAAAAAAGCCAACACAGTGCTGGGCTGCATTAACAGAAGGATAGAATCAAGATCACGTGAAGTATTAATACCACTTTACAATGCCTTGGTAAGGCCACACTTGGAATACTGCATCCAGTTTTGGTCACCACGATGTAAAAAAGATGTTGAGACTCTAGAAAGAGTGCAGAGAAGGGCAACAAAGATGATTAGGGGACTGGAGGCTAAAGCATATAAGGAACGGCTGCTGGAATTGGGTATGTCTAGTTTAATGAAAAGAAGGACTAGGGGTGACATGATAGCAGTGTTCCAATATCTCAGGGGCTGCCACAAAGAAGAGGGAGTGAAGCTATTCTCCAAGGTGCCTGAGGGTAGGACAAGAAATAATGGATGGAAACTAGTCAAGGAGAGAAGCAACCTGGAACTGAGGAGAAACTTCCTGACAGTTAGAACAATTAACCAGTGGAACAACCTGCCTCCAGAAGCAGTGAATGCTCCAACACTGGAAGTTTTTAAGAAGAGACTGGACAGCCATTTGTCCGAAATGGTATAGGGTTTCCTGCCTGAGCAGGGGGTTGGACTCGATGACCTCCAAGGTCCCTTCCAACTTTATTATTATTATTATGTTATGACAAGTGCCTCAATTTGAGTGGCGATTATATCAAAAAGTAATGTAACATTGTAGTTTTCTAATGTGTATAATACAAGTTCTGTATCTGCAAGTGTCTGTCATTGATAACCAAATGGAGGTTTATTTCCAAATTGCCTCTCATAGTTTGGAGTCTAGAGGAAGAGGGGGGAAGAAATTTTCTGACTAAACTGACAAATGTATTCATCCCTACAGGTAGCCCTTGACTTACAACAGCTCGTTTAGTGACCGTTCGGCTACACTCTGAGGTCTTGGCCAAGAAACCACTGCCTCAAGCTTAGCGGGGTCTGTGGCCACCCCCTCGGCCGAGACGACATGACCTAGATAAGTGACAGATGGCTGGTAAAATTGGCATTTCTCTAATGACAATTTCAGCCCTTCCTCCTGGAGCCTTGTCAATACCTTCTCTAAACGCTCCTCATGCTGCTCAAGTGTCTCACCAAAGACAATAATATCATCTAAGTAGACCAACACCTCTATCAGGTTCATGTCCCCCACTGTCCGTTTCATGAGCCTTTGAAAAGTCACCGGGGCCCCTGATAGCCCCTGTGGCATTCGATTAAATTCATAAAACCCCAGTGGGCAGATGAACGCGGTCTTCTCCCTAACCTCTGGATGCATGGGGATCTGATGGTAACCACTCCTTAAATCCAGCACACTGAACCACTTCGCCCCTGACAAACACTGCAAAGCATCCTCTATCCGAGGAGTTGTATACTGGTCAGGGATGGTCCTCCGGTTAAGTGTGCGGTAATCTATACACATCCTTAGGGTCCCGTTCTTCTTCCGGACCACCACTATGGGGGAAGCATAAGGACTTCAGGATTCCCTAAGGACCCCAGTCCTTTTCAGCTCTGCTAGATGCTCCCTAAGATCATCTAGGTCGCTTAAGGGGATCCGCCGAGATCTCTCCCTAAAGGGTTTATCCTCTCTCAGTCGGATTTCATGTTGGGCACTCCTAGCACAGCCCACATCAAAGTCGTCTTTCGAGAATAAATGTCTCCACTTCCAAAGCTGGTCTCTCGCTCTCTCTCGCCACTCAAGAGAAAGCTGGGTGTTCTTGGGATAAAACTGATCCATCGAAACCTCCCCCTCCACCTCTCTCTTGCCATCCAGAGACTCAATCGGAGTAGCTGGGCTCACCTGCCCCAACAACATCCGATCCCTCAGCCTTACAGGGAGGCCCGTGATATTCCGAACTCCAACCGAGATCCGCCCTTTTTCCTGTTGTAAAACCCGTGTGGAGATTACCTCTGCAATTAATTCCACTCCACCATTCCGTCCCCTTGAGCCAGGTTCAAGAATGAGATATGGCCCTGGCTGCTCCCAGTCTAACTTAACAGAAGCCCTCAGACACACCACTTTCCCTGGTTGTATTATCCTCTTTTTCCTATCCAATCTCCATAACTGCCCCACTCCCTCTGCAGGGGCCTGCTGCTCCCGCATCAAACCCTGACATACTGTCTGCAGTGCAGGATGAACATCCCTCACTATCTGGTCATTCCCTAAGGGGATGACTGGTGTGAGTAACCGCCTAACTAAACTGGTGTTAGTTCCCACAATCAATGAACCCTGACTAACTCCCAGGGGGCGAGTGCACACGATAGCCAGAGTATCAAAGGTCTCCGTATACCCAGCAATAGAAGGCCCAAATGTCAGCTGTATAGGTAGATATCCATCATAAGGAAATTTTTCGGTCCCAATACCACAGATCTTCAAATCACCCAATTCCTGTATGGGCATATATGTCAAATACTTATCATAAAAATCCCTATATAATAACGTAACTTGCGCACCTGAATCCAAAAGAGCCTTAGTATAAATACCTTCTACCTGCACTGACACTACTGGAGAGGGGCCCACCAACTGCTGGGGAGCCCCAGTATTGGAAAACCCCTTGTCTGGTTCACCAACCCACACCTGGTTCTCCCGTTGCTGGGGGGCCATAGCTTCAGCCTCTGTTAATTCAAGGGGATGGGGATTTCTTATCGAAGGGGGTACTCCCATCACTCCCATTTTTGATGAGGGTTTCCAAGGGAACCCTCTCTTATCGGGGCTGACTGATATCACTGGGCACCCAGCTAGCTCCTTCACTGGGGCCCTTGACAGTTTCCCAACTGCACTGGGTTCCCTGATCTTCTGTACAGTTTTGGACACACACGCTTATAATGCCCCACACCCCCACAATTGTAACAGACCACTGGTCTCATTGGATTATTATCCCAGGTGGGCGGGCCCATCCCCCCATCAGCTGTCCCAACCTGGCCTCCATTCTGGGGTGGGCCACTCACTGCTGTCCAGGAGGCTATTATCTTGGTTAACTCCAGTATCTGGGTTTGTATCGTTGTTATCCAGTCATCCTCCTCCCTGGCCTTCCTCACTCCTGAACCTAGGGACTGTCCTACCGGCAACTCGGCTGTTGCCTCCTTAGCATCCTCCACTACCTCGGTTGCCCGCACTCTCCTTATAAGCTCATGATACCCCCAAGCATTCCCTCTAGCTTTGACCTTTATTTGGCTCCAGACAGGGTCCGAAGCCAAAACACCCCGGGAGAGTTGTTCTATCCTGGCCTGTTCCACCCCAGCTGGATCCAATCCTCCCTTCTCCACTACCTGATATAATAATCTATTCAGGCGCCTTATATATTCAGACAGCTTCTCACCCCTCTTCTGGTACATATGTTCCAACCGGAACAGTAAACTAGAGACCATCTCAACAGACCCGAACTCATCATGCAACAAAGAGAGATAGTCACGCACAGTAAACTGTCCCTGACTCAATGTTAAACTTCTAATGGCTTCTGCAGCAGGGCCCTTTAAACTCTCTCTAACCCGTTGTCTTTTCTGGGTGTCTGGTATATCCCATTCCTCAACTGCTTGTATCGCCTGTTCCATCCAAGCTTCATACTCCTCTTCCCCTTCTGGCACCAGTTGCATCCCCGAAAAAATACGTAATTTCCTATATCCAGCCCCTATGCAATAACCCCCCATCAGGTTTTGAACAGAAGTCAAACTTCCCCCTCTGGTCTGTGTGAACCCCACTTCCGCTATCCCTGCAGGTGGGGAAATGCACTTCTCTTTCTTCTGGCCTAATGGTTTGGTCAAAGGTATACTCCATGCAATAGGAAGAATAACCCCCACTCTGACATCTTCTGTCAGTTGCAAACTTTTAATGTGAAAGCACTCTGGAATGCTCTTTTTCCATTCCAGCAGTACATAAAAATGGGGGAAATCCAGATCCACCCTCGTATCTATCACATATACCCTCTGGTCTGGGACAAAACTCCTCAATGTCTGTAAAATTCGCTCCTCTGACCAAACATCACCAGGAACATCGATTACCACGCTTGTCCTTACTTCACTATTCTGCTCTTCACACCACCTGGTAGCTGCATTAGAGTCCATTTTGTTCTCCTGGCTCATATCCCTACATGAGACTAACCCTTCCTTACTAAGGGGAGGGGCCAGGCAGGGAATCCCGGACGAGCACCCCACGTGTAGCGTTACCTCCTCAGAGGCCGCTAAAGCCCAGGGCCCACCCCGGCCCCGTTCCCCTTAGTCAAGCTCGGCAGCTGTGCTCTCTAGGTGTTAGTAAAGTGTCTCTTCCAACCGAGCCTCACACAAAGTGAGGAGGTGGCAGGCTCTTGTCTTCAGGGAGGGGCTTCCAGGAACAAAGATGACCAGCCCCTAGCCCCAATAGTCAATGCTGTGATGGTGTCTAGCAGGCCCAGGCTGTCATAGCAGCAACAGTCAATGATTCCTCAGCGACCTTTTTGGAAACAAGTGGGGAGGGGAAAAACCCCCTGGCTCCAGGCAGTAATAAAACACGAACAAAAGCAGTCAGCTTGCTGCAGTAACGGCTCGCCCCCCCCCCTCAGGGCAACTCCCCACAATGTCTAAAACTGGCACAAGCAGCAATAGTCACAGTTCAGATGGCCTTCAGTCTTCACAGCAACAAGCAGCCTCTCGTCCTCTCCTGTGGCTTCTTGCAGTCTCCGACAGGCCAGTGTCAAACCCCTCCCCCCCTTATCCTTCATTATTAAAATCTGAGGTTAACAGCCCCAGCAACTTTCTTTCTCCACACACTCTCTCTTGCCTCCGCTTGGGATATCTCCCTTGCGAAAGAAAGCAATAAAATTCCACCCCCTCACTCTCTCCTTTTCCCCCTCCTTCACCAGAAGGGATCAGCTTAAAACCTCCAACCCATCTTTGTTTTCACCTGAGGAACTGCAACAACCAACCCCCCACACCTTTCCTTCCTTCCTTTTATATCTTTTTTCCCCCGTCCACGCCTGCCGCACCCAAAACCAGCAGCAGCTGTCCCAATCTCTCTCTCCCCAGCCAGGCTTCTGCAGACACTTTCAGACAGCCCCGCTACAATAATAATAATAATAATAATAATAATAATAATAATAATAATAATAATAATAATAATAATAATAATAATAATAATAATAATAATAATAATAATAATAATAATAATAATAATAATAATAATAATAATAATAATAAAGTTGGAAGGGACCTTGGAGGTCATCTAGTCCAACCCCCTGCTCAGGCAGGAAACCCTATATCATTTCAGACAAATGGCTCTCCAGTCTCTTAAAGACTTCCAGTGTTGGAGCACCTACAACTTCTGGAGGCAGGTTGTTCCACTGATTAATTGTTCTAACTGTCAGGAAATTTCTCCTTAGTTCTACGTTGCTTCTCTCTTCTATCTATCTCTCCAAATTAAAATATGGAGTCCTGGAGTCTTTGAGTTTGGTTGTTTTCTTGCA
Source organism: Azemiops feae (assembly GCA_023970755.1). Taxonomy (NCBI): domain Eukaryota; kingdom Metazoa; phylum Chordata; class Lepidosauria; order Squamata; family Viperidae; genus Azemiops; species Azemiops feae. The sequence goes on from JALGBA010000596.1 coordinate 57,693, forward strand.
GACTTTTCATTACCCAACTAGGTAACATCATCAGTGCTCAGACCCCACAGTTCATTCCTGAGCTACAAATATTCTCTTCTATCGGTACCACATAAACTCTCTTTAACAACCCTGCAATCCTTAATTATGGGTGTCAAATGCTTCAGACAGCACGCAAATGGGGGAAAAAAATTGTGTAGGCAAACCTCAGCCAAGGAACAACTATTATTTTCTGTATGAATACCTACAAAACATGCCCTCCCCATCAGTGTCAGATACAAGTTAGTACTGATGATGTTATCTAGTTTGGCAATGAAATGTCTGCAAGAAAACAACCAAGACCAGGGAAGCACCAAGAGCTCCACAATTCAGCCCTGAACAAACAAAAATCCTTCCATTCCCCACCATCCAGTCAGAGCTGAAGAAGCTTCTTAGGTGAGAAGCGAAAGGTCTTCTAAGAAACGTTCTCTTTTATTGGTATCAGATGAAAATGCAGAGTAGGAAGAACTAAAGTCATTTAGCTCTCCCTTATATTTCAAGGCACTGGCATCCTCAGTCCTGATGAAGATATAAACCAAGACGGTCAAGATCCTTTCAATTTTATATGCAATCCTTATAAGAAAAGTCTTCTCTCGGGCGCTTCACAGAACATGAATGTAAACATGGATCTGTCAGACGTTCAAGAAACTTGAAAGCAATGAATTAGTTAAATGCCATCAATGCCTTCAATCCTGGTGACTGCTGAGATAGAAACTCACAGTTTTAATCTGTCTCTCTAGTAACAATTAGTGGGTCTTCCTAAGTGTAAAACCCTTTACACTTTTTAATTCAATCCACCTTCCCCTTCTTCTATCACCTTGACAAGTAGAATCAGCTTTTCTAAGCTTCTGCTTGTTGATCGGTGTTGCAAAAAAGAAGGCAGCCTTTATTTACTCCAAGACAGATTGTTGTTCTCTTTACAATCCAGGGCACTCCATCTCAGGATCTATAATTCAAATATGTCTCCCTTCTTTTTGTTGTAATTAAGGAATGTAAAAGAAAAAAGAAAAAGAAATAGCTGCCGGAAAAAAAATGTCAATAACATGAAAAGTTATTGCCTCAGAGTAATTAATCAAGGCTCATGGCCAATTATGTAGTTTTTGCCTTGTGCAGGTTGCATTGTTCTAAGCTTGTGTGTATGTCTGACAGAATCTGGGAACCCATTCATTATTCCACTCATTACCACATATTGGTATAAAGTATGCTCTTGTAGGTTTGGCTGTCAGCCTTCGATGCGTCCATTAGAAGATTTGGGCCTACATCTGATTAAAAAAAGAAAGAGATTATGGGGAAGAAAATGACAGCGAGTCATCCATCAAAAGAAAGAATGTTCATTCCATCACTTCTTTTTTCCTAAGGGGGAAAAAAATGAAGGGAGTGTCAACATTATAAGACTGCCCGTTGAATCAAAACTAGAGCAGGTTACTTAGCTTGGATATGCTTCCTATTGTTCAGCACAAAGTATATGGCATGCATCTGAGACTCAGTCGGCGAATAAAGTATATCTATAGCTATAGCTATAGCTATATCCAGTGTTGGGATTCAAATATGTGAACAACTAGTTCTCTGTGTGGATGCCACTTCCGGAAGTACATTCTGGGCCTGGGCAACAAAAAATTAGCTACTGGTTCTGCCGAAGTGGTGCGAACCGGCTGAATCCCACCACTATCTATATCTATATCTATATATCTATATATCTATATATCTATATATCTATATATCTATATATCTATATATCTATATATCTATATATCTATATATCTATATCTATATCTATATCTATATCTATATCCAGGGCTTTTTTTTGTCATAGAACGCCCAGAACGGAGTTCCGGCACCTTTTTTGGATGGAACCTTGTAGGATAGGCAAGGCGGGTTGTATGACGTGTGTGAGTTCTGGCACCTTTTTTTTTTTTTTTACAAAAAAAGCACTGTCTATATCTATATCTATATCTATATCTATATCTATATCTATATCTATATCTACATCCAGCACCTTTCATCCCCAGTCATCACTGACCATTCTTACCAGGTAGACCAGATAGAAAACCAGGTTAACTTATTCTACTTTATTGTAAGCTTACATTAACAGAATCTTACAAGTCTGAAAGAACAATTCTCCCATCTCCTTTACACCTAAGAAATTGAGGAGGGTCCCTTCTGAGCTTCTTGACCCACTCACTAACCAGCTGCAGGCTATGCTGTCTCTTATCTGACAGTTCCCTGGGCAGCATCTCTGGGCTCAGTTGCTCAAGGTCATTTTCACATGCCATTACATCAGCAGAGGAAACAACAGCAAATTAGAAATGCAAGTCTATCAGAAAGCAACCCACACAAACCAAATGTTCCATTACCAAAGTAACAGCCCAACCTCCCACAAGAGGAGCTGTATAAAAAATACTATTCAGACAAGTATTAATGCATTGCAGCAACCCAGAAAACTGACTGACTGACTTTACATCTTCCAACAAAATGGATATCCACACAACTTTATCAAAAACTCCCTGACATCAAAACATCTCAGAAACAGCCAACAGGCTATTGCAAACACATGGCATCAGTGTAGCACACAAACCAACTAAAGCCCCCCAAAACATCTTAACTGCTTAACTCATTCTTTGCATCAGTCTTCATGCAAAAAAGAAACTACAGCCCAATTACCAAAAATCTAGGTGTAAAAGACAGACTTGAAATAAAAATTAAAATAAGCAAGAAAATGGTAAAAGAACACCTATCAGATCTTCATCAAAATAAATCACTGTGACCTGATGGATTACATCCCAGAGTTCTGAAGGAGCTGGCAGATGTTATATCAGAACAATTGCACCATATCTTTCAAAAATCCTGGAAGACCGGGGAATTATTTGAGGATTGGAAAAGAGCTGATGTGGTTCCTATCTTCAAAAAAAAAAAGGGGGGGGGGAACCAGACCCAGGAAAGATAATTAAAAAAAAATAGATCTGCAAACATCTAGAAACAAATAAAGTTATAACTAAAAGCCAGCACGGGTTTGTTAAAAACAGATCATACCAAACCAATCTTATTTCATTCTTTGACAAAGTGAATAAATTAGTAGACCATTAGCTGTGGACATAGTATACTTAGATTTCAGCAAGGCATTCGACAAAGTAGACTGCAACCTACTTCTTGGTAAGCTGAGAAAATATGGGATAGATCACCAGATGGATTTGTAACTGACTGGCATACTCAATGATTAGTCCTTAATTGTACTACATCTACATGGAGGGAAGAAAGCAGTAGGATACCACAAGGTTGCATCTTAAGCCCAGTACTCTTCAATATCTTCATAAATGACTTAGATGAGGGATTAGAAGGGGAACTCATCAAATTTGCAGATGATGCTAAGCTGGCAGGAATAGCCAACACCCCAGAAGACAAGCTCAGCATCCAAAAAGATTTTGACAGACTTGAACAATGGCTCCTATCCAACAACATGAAATTTAATGTGGAGAAAAGCAAGGTTTTACACCTAGGCAGGAAAGACCAAAGGCACAAGTACAGAGTAGGCAAAATCTGGCTCAAAAACAATAACTGTGAGAATGATCTTGGAGTATGCAGCAGCAGCAGCCAAAAAAGCTAATACAATCCTAGAGGCATAGAATCAAAATCAGGTGAAGTATTAGTACCACTTTATAAAGCCTTAGTAAGGCCAACCTGGAATACTACATCCAATTTTGGTCACCACATTACATAAAAGATGTTGAGACTTGGGAAAACTGCAAAGAAGACCAACTAAGATGATTAAAGGCCTGGAGACCAAAACATATAAAGAACGGTTACAGGATTTGGGTTTGGCTAGTCTAGAGGGAAAAAAAGGACTAGGGGGGACATGATAGCAGTATTCCAGTATTTGAGAGGCTGCCACAAAGAGGAGGGGGTCAACCTATTTCCCAAAGCACCAGAGGGCAGGAAAAGAAACAATGGATGGAAACTAATTAAGGAGAAACTTCCTAACAGTGAGGACAACTAACCAGTGGAACAGCTTGCTGTCAGAAGTTGTGGTGCTTCATCACTGGAGGTTTTTAAGAAGAGACTGGACAGTCGCTTGTCTGAAATGGTATATGGTCTCTTGCTTGAGCAGAGGGTTGGACTAGAAGACCTCCAAGGCCCACTCCAGCTCTATTCCGATTAATTGATTCATCTTAAATAAATTAAGAGACCCAGTAACCCCAGAAAAAGAATCAGGAGTCATCCACAACACACAGGGTAAGAACTGTGAGAACTACTTTGTAGGACAGGCAGGCAGAAAACTATTAGAGTGCTTCTATGAACACCAACCAGTTGTCAGAAAACTCTTTAATCTCACAACATATGGACAGTAGCAGCCATAGTTTCAACTGGGAAACTATGAGCATCCTAGACCAAGCTAAATCCAAAAATGCTAGGAAATTCCTGGAAGCTTGGCATTCAGACAAATCAGCCATCAATCCACACATAGAGGAAAAACTATTTTTATGTACCATTCAAAAGAGACAATAAAAAAGCTAAGAAGATAACAAAAAGACCAGAACCCCTCCAGCAGCCAACACCCAGGGATTGACACCAGACAAACAAGCCAGCAGTAACCAATACCCTAATCAAGGAACTACTGAGGAGAAATTCTTCAACTTCAAGCTGAAGTTCCTTCCATCCCCCCACAATCCAGTCACAACTGATGAAGCTTCTTGGACGAGAAGTGAAACATCCCTTTCTTCCTCAATGAAAAAATAGTCCATTTGCCTTTTTGAAAAAAAAAAAAAACCTTGGAGACAACTATGACCTGGATGACTGAGAATCTCCATGGACATATGCCAAGGAGAAAACCACATCCAACTGCATTGGCAGGGCAAGCTATTGTATATAAACAGAGAGCAAACCTCACACTCTCTTACACTGATGATGTTACCTAGTTAGGTAATGAAATGCCTGCAAGCAAACAATGAAGCTCAGACAACACCAAAGACTCCACAGTTGCAAGAATCTGTTACTTTACTGTAGCTTTACAATGAAAGTGGTAATAGTGACCTACATACAGTAGTGGGATTCAGCCAGTTCGCACCAATCAAGGAGAGAAGCAACCTAGAACTAAGGAGAAACTTCCTGACAGTTAGAATAATTAACCAGTGGAACAACCTGCCTCCAGAAGCGGTGAATGCTCCAACACTGGAAGTTTTCAAGAAGAGACTGGACAGCCATTTGTCTGAAATGGTATAGGGTTTCCTGCCTGAGCAGGGGGTTGGACTAGATGACCTCCAAGATCCCTTCCAACTTTATTATTATTATTATTATTATTATTATTATTATTATTATTATTATTATTATTATTATTATTATTATTATTATTATTATTATTATTATTATTATTATTATTATTATTATTATTATTTACTTCGGCAGAACCGGTAGCTAATTTTTTTTGCCCAGGCCCAAAATAAACTTCCGGAAGCGGCATCCACACAGAGAACCGGTTGTTCACATATTTGAATCCCACCATTGCCTACATGACATTGGATTCTTAGTCTGATCTACCTTGAAGGGCTGACAGTTTAAGTCTTCCTAAGTTTTACTGAATTATGAAAAAAAAAATCCACTTTCCTCTGTTGAGTGCTTTCAACAATAGAAATACTCCAAGCGAAACTGAGAATAAACTTACTAATACCAATCTGCCAGGGATGATATTAAGATTCTTAACTGCTCCAGGGAGGCTGATGGATTTCAGCGTGCTTCTCCCATATGTTTTAACACTCCTGCAATTCTTTCCCATCTGTTTGTGGGAAACATGAAAGAATGTAATGCTCTTTCCTTGGGTTATTAAGTCAACAGCTGTTGTCATTAATAGAGGACATTCTTTATGGCAGCAAGTGAACTCTGGTGATAAATCTTGTCCCTCCGGGCCATCTTTCTTTTTAATGGCTCCAATATTTGTATAGAAATGGAGGTCATGAATACAATATGACCATGATGTGCCCATGGTGTCCCTACCAAGCAAATTCTCTTGGGGAAAAGCATCAATTGCACAGCAATTTTTAGGAAGGATTGGATATGGTACAGTAATATAAAAGACTTTCCCTATAAACTAGAAATCCATACTGTTCTTTTCATTTTTATTTTCTCTCTCTCTCTGAAAATTCAAATACAGGGAGTCCTCGACTTATGACCACAACTGAGCCTAAAAATTCTGTGGCTAAGTGAGACACTTGCTAAGTAAATTTTGCTCCATATTACAACCTTTCTTGCCACAGTGGCTAATCACTACAGTTGTTAAGTTAGTAACACAGTTGTCAAGTGAATCTGGCTTCCCCATTGATTTTGCTTGCCAGAAGGTCGCAAAAGGTGATCACATGACCTTGGGACACTGTCATAAATATGAATCAGTTGCCAAGCATCTGAATTTTGATCATGGGACCAGGGGGATGCTGCAACAGGCTGTAAGAGTGGAAAATGGTCATAAGACAATTTTTCCACTGCTGTTGTAACTTTGAATGGTCACTAAATGAATTGTTATAAGTAGAGAATTACCTGTACTTCTTGAACTGTATTCCTCCCAGTCATGACTGGCTATCTGGACCCTGATTTGATGTTTATCTTGACTCCATTCTCTTTTTTTATATCCATTGCTATGCGAATACTATCTTGATTGATTTTGTTCCTGCTTTACTCCATTATTGCTAGATGAGCTGTCCAGACTGAGTCTACTCACCAACTTGACAAGAGATTGACTGTGATTGCTGTGTCCTATACCTGCCCCTTCATCAGCTTCTAGTTACCTCCATTCATCCCTTGCTGTGACCACTGGAATAGGTGTTCCTCGACTTATAACAAGATTTGCTTGTTAGAGAGGAAGAGAGCCGTTTTAGAATCTTAAATATTGATTTACCTCAGCTGGTGGTCAAACAGGTAATTTCAATTCCCAGTTCAGAACTCTGATTAGTATTAACTCCAGGCCACTGTCTGCTTCAATAAATGATTGTACCCTGCAATTCGGGAATTATTTTGGGAAATTATCTTTGATTACTTCATGGGCAGTAGAATATAAGGCTGAGGGAAGAGTAAATGATGGAAAAGGAGTAAAATTCTCTTCAGTTTCCTCTTCTATGTTAGGCATGGGTAATCTGTACTCCGCGTTGGATCATTATAGATAATCCTCGACTGACAACAGTTCATTTAGTGACCGTTCAAAGTTACAATGTCACTGAAAAAAAGTCTCTTATGACTGTTCTTCATACTTATGACTATTGCAGCATCCCCATGGTCACCCGATCAAAATTCGAATTTTTGGCAAGTGGTTCATATTTATGACGATTACAGTGTCCCCGGGGTCATGTGATCCCCTTTTGCGACCCTCTGGCAAGCAAAGTCAATGGGGAAGCCAAATTCATTTAACAACCGTGTGACTAACTTAACAGCTGCAGTGATTAACAACTGAGGAAAGAAAGTTTGTAAAATGGGGCAAAACTCACTTAACTATCTCACTTAGGAACAGTAATTTTGGGCTCAGTTGTCGAGGATTACCTGTATTAGATTCCCAATGGCTATCCCTTCACAGAATCAGCTTCCTTCTCCCCCCCCCCCCCCCCCCGGCCATATTTGTTACTTAAATAGTGAACTATGGGGGAGAATGAAGTAGAGTACCATTATAGCAGAGGTTCCCAACCTTGGTCACTTTATGACTTGTGGACTCCAATTCTCAGAATTCTGGGAGTTGGAGTCCACAAGTCATAAAGTGGCCAAGGTTGGAGACCCCTGCACTATAGGATACTATTTTATGGCAGTTTTACTCTTATTTTGATGGCCATTTCCAGAAGGTGGTGCTAGAGAAGTACGTCTTGCTGGCTGGGTATGGAATCCCTCAAGATTTTATTTTATCCCTCAGGCATTTAAAAATGTACATGAAGACCACTGAGACAGGTCTTTATCCTAAAAGAGCAGGTTGATGGTTTATGGATATTCTAGATCCATCTCTATCACTAGACATCCCAGGTGGCTTCAGATCAGCTTCAGCTGATTTATCAAGTGTGACCTTCCCTGGACCCAGACTGCCTTGTAACAATTTTCACACTCTGGTAACTTCTCACTTGGATTACTGCAATATATTGTCCATGGGGCTCCTTTGAAAATGGTCCATTGGCTCAAAATAGAGTAGCTAGACTACTTACTGGGACTGGTTGATATGAGCATTCTTTGTATGTTAGTTCTTCACCATCTACACTGGTTGTCCATCCGTTTCTGCATCCAATTCAAAATGCTGGCTGCAACTTTAAAGGCCTAGATGTCTTAGGACAGTGGTGGCGAACCTATGGCACGGGTGCCAGAGGTGGCACTCAGAGCCCTCTCTGTGGGCACGCGTGCTGTCGCCCCAGTCCTAGGCCTTCAGCTGGGTTTTATAAAACCTTTTCGCTTTAGGCCTCCGCCGCCATGTGCCCCCCCAAAAAAAAGGTTTAATCAGTCAATTTCATCTTGCAAAGTTGGAATTGATTGATTGAACTTTTTAGTCCCACCCTCTCTGCCGTTACCACCGCAGCCACGCCCACCCAATTGGCCATGCCCACCCAATGGGCCACACCCACCCAATGGGCCACACCCACCCGGCACTCGACGATGCATAAGTGGGTTTTGGGTTGCATTTTGGGCACTCAGTCTCTAAAAGGTTCGCCATCACTGTCTTAGGATCATGTTGTCTGATGGAACTATTTCTCTTGTATGTACCTATCCAGATATGTACCTAAAATATTCTAATGAGGCCTTCCTCCAGATCATTGCACCAAAGGCAAGGTCTCCATTAGTAAGAGAGCTTTTTTTATTATGGTAATCCATTTAGACAATTCCTTTCCCAGACAGACTCAACTTGAGGCCATGCTAGCATTATTTTACTATCAAGTAGAGATTGTTCTATTTTCCCAATTTTTAAGCTGGTTTTTAATTATATTTAATTGCATTTTTATTCACATCCTTGAAAGCTTTGAATGACTTGCAGCTGCCTCCTTTATGTGGCTATTTGTATTTTGCATTTCTATATCTTTGATTTGTATTTTTTTTTTAGCGTGTCTCACTACAAACTGCCCAGAAAACTTTAACTTTTGGGTAGTTTAAACATTTTGATAGATAGATCAATAAATAACTGGCAATTAGTGTAACTGATGCCCAACAAAGAAAGAAATTACTTGAGGTATTTATAATTTATAATTCAACTCCGTATTATTATGCATTCTCCAGAACTGTGGGTGACATTGATTAGATTTACTAAAGTAATCTTCCAAGGTACCTAAGAATTTGGGGAACTGAATTCTAAGCTCTTTGTAAAACAGGCAATTAGGGAACTTGTTGGTTTCTTGGGGGAAAAAATATGAACACAAGATGTCAATTTAAAATAACTTGTGTATATGCTTTTTCTCCCTTAATTTGTATTCATTAAATTCGGCTATTATAAAAAGCAGGCAAATTCTATGATTTCCCCCTCACACACACCCTTGATTTAATATGATAATATTAAGCTCATCTAATTTCTACTCATGCTTCAAAAAAAAAAAGAACCTAGCAAAAAATATTTAATAAGTTTGGAATGTCAGCTATAAAGACTTTGCTGAGCCTGATGTGTCATTAGGGGTTTAAGCATGACATTCTCTCCTAGCAGAGTTTGCCTGCCTCTTTCAGGTTAGGTGGGCTAGGATGTGTTCAGGCAACAATTAAAAATGGTGCTTCTATCCACTTAATAGAGATGTGCTGATGAAAATATGCCTAATGCACATGCAAAAGGCAACATCCCACTTAATGATAATTCTGCAAGCGGAATTAGTTGTTATAATTACTGTCAACAGCCAAAGATGTTTATAATTGGCTCCCATCATGGAAGCTATAACAGCAGGATAGTAAATGGAAAAATATTTAGGGGTTATGTATTGCATAAACCCAGCCAATCTGTCCAAAACTCTCATTAAACGGAGAGACACCCCCCCTTCTAGTTATGAACTGCCGACTATTCAGATCCAGTAGGAAAGGCTTTTTTAAATATATATTTAGAATCATTGGGCTGGGAAGGACCTTGGAGGTCTTTTATTCCAACCCCTTGTCCAAGACAGGAGTTGTAATAACATCCTGGACCAATGATTGCCTAATCTTTTCTTGAAATCCTCCAGTGATGGAGCACCCACAGTGCTGAGAGGCAGCCTGTTCCATTGTTTAATTGTTCTCACTGTTAGGAAATTCCTGCTTAGTTCTAGGTTGGATCTCCCTTTGACCAACTTCCACCCATTGTTTCTTGTCCTCCCTTCAGGTGCTATGGAGAGTGACAGCACTTCAAGTATTGGAAGACTGCCATTATGTCTCCTCCGAGCCTTCTCTTCATTGGGCTAAATATATCTAGTTTCCTTAGCCATTCAACGTATGATTTAGCCCTCGGACCCTTTATCATCTTTGTTGCTCTTCTCTGCACTCTTTCTAGGGTCTTGACATCTGTTTTGTATTTGCACTTAGAAACCTGGCAATCTGGTTTGCAGGAAAGGCTCTTCCTGCGTGATAGCCAAAGGGGTATCTGTGGAGTGTATGTGTAAAAAAAAAAAAAAATCAAGATGACAGCTACAACTCTGCAATCAAAGCTCCGCCCCTTTTATATGTGCATCAACATCATACGGAGTACAAATGGGTGGGACTCCAATTGCATAGTTGCAAAGTCCATCTTGCAATACAAAACAATAAAACAATAAAACAAACAAACAAAATGAAACAAAACAAGAATTTACTGTGTTTTTTTTTCTTTCAGCACCCAGCCAGGGTGGATCCTACATGTTAAATGTTAAATTTAATTGACCACTTTTTCTTCTTTTTTAGCACATTATTATTTTTTTCTTTTTTGTTGTTGTTAGGATTGAATGTATGCTTTTGTTTTGTTTCATTTTGTTTGTTTGTTTTATTGTTTTATTGTTTTGTATTGCAAGATGGATTTTGCAACTATGCAATTGAACATTTAACATGTAGGATCCACCCTGGCTGGGTGCTGAAAGAAAAAAAAAAGCAGTAAATTCTCCCCTTTTACAAATATATATATATATATATATATGTTTTCTGAGGTTTTCACGGGTGTTTGTATGTAGGTCTTTGGTAATTCGGGTTTTCTCCCGCGTAAAATTGAAAGTGTCTTGGCGACGTTTCGACGAAGTCTCATTCGTCATCTTCAGGCTGGTGTCTCTTCGGCCTCGTGCTTCTAGAAGCAATGTGTGATCGCAGCTGTTTCTTCCTTTTAACTGCCAGTGGAGGTATGAACTGATTGGATGGGAGCTTGGCTGTGTTCTGATTGGGTGGAGGTGTGTTCTGATTGATTAGGGGCTTGGCTGTGCTCTGATTGGATGGGGGGTTGGCTGTGCTCTGATTGGCGGAGGGTGTGCTCTGCTTGGGTGGGGGCCCTGTTGTGCTCAGACTAAAGACACCAGCCTGAAGATGACGAATGAGACTTCGTCGAAACGTCGCCAAGACACTTTCAATTTTACGCGGGAGAAAACCCGAATTACCAAAGACATATATATATATATATATACACACATTATATTTAACAGAAGGATTTGAAGATTAGTGTAATATTTAGCTCAACCTGTTGACTGCTTTTTCTTCTTTCTTCATATATATATATATATATATATATATACTATGTTTCACCGACAATAAGGCCCAACCAGAAAATAAGCCCTAGCCTGATTTTTAGCATGCTCCTAATATAAGCTTATCCCAAAAATAAGCTCCAGTTAAGATCAGCCCTGGGGGGGAGGGGCGTGGCCAGCACAGGAGGTGGTGAGTGGGCAGGGGCCGACGGTGTCCAGCAGCAGCTGCAGCCTGCGCAGCACAGGTGAGTCCGAGTGCTGCAACCACCGGGCCAGCGCTCCAAGCAGGAGCACCGGGGAGGCAGGTGATCCCGGCACACAGCAGCAGCAGCAGCAGGTGGAGGTAAAGGCACGGGAGGGAGGGAGGCAGTCGATCCCAGCGCACCTCCCGGCCAGCTGCCCACTCCATCCCACCGTTTCTTAGCTTGCCCACAACTGTGACAGGGCAGACAGCTGCATGGTGCATCCGGATCTCGTGCCTCCCCACTGCGCCTCTGCCTCCACCTGTTGCTTGGATGGGTAATCAAGTAACCTGTGCTGCGTGGGCTGTGCAGTCCCAGAGTGTGCCAGCTAAGGGGCCGGTGGGCTGCTGCTGCTGCTGCTGGACACCGTTGGCCCCCACGCGCTTGCCTCCTCTTGTGCATGCACCGGGGTGGTGGGCCCAGCTGGGCTAATCAACCTGATACTGTGTTTCCCCAAAAATAAACCCTAATGCGTCTTTTGGAGCCCCCCCCCAAAAAAATACAAAACCGGGTCTTATTCTCGGGAAAACAGTTATATATGAAGAAAGAAGGAAAAGCAGTCAACGGATTGAGCTAGACATTACACTAATCTTCAAATCTCTCTGTTAACCATCTGTTATTATATTTAGCGCGTAGAAAGTCCACAAACGTTTTCCAGTCTCTTATAAAGCTGTCTAGTCCATTATCTCTAATCAAAGGAGTTAATTTCGCCATCTCTGCTAGTTCAATCAATTTCAAAATCCATTCTTCAACAGTCGGCATCTCCTTTTCTTTCCAGTCAGTGTTTGGCAAGTACAATCCTTGCAGCCGTCACCATGTGAAGGAACAGCACCCCAAATTGTTTTTTCAATTGGCTTGTCCATCATACCTAAAAGAAAAAGACTAGCTGTATACTTTTTTAAAAAAATTATTTAAAAAGGCTCCTTTCTTAAGAAAACTAAGAAAAATCCCTATGTGAAAAAAAGCGTCTCCATCAAAACACACCACACAGTGCAGAAGAGTAAAAAGTAAGCCAGCCAACTTTTCCTCTAGTTACTTTTAAAAGATGCTCCACTGTGCAGAATTTATTGATGACTTTTATTACAGCTGGAATGTATTTCCATCTCCTGTGACTTGTTATCCCGCATTGTAATAAACATAGTAAATACATGCTTGGCTACACTTTATGTCTAATTATACTTTATCCCAGTTTTTCAATACTTGCTTTTTATATCCCATCATAATGGGCTATATCATTCTGACTCTCTTTGCAGCTTTCCCCCCCTATATTTAGGGCTACGAAAAGGAGGAGGGAATAAAAAAAAGAGATTATAATTATAATATCAAGTCCAGTGAAGTATATGATGTAAGATAATTATACTGTGTTTATTTGCAGACTAGCAAAACAGCCCGTCATTTAAGGAACCTGTTCTGATATTCAATTAGAGAGCAACAGAGCAGCGCAGTTCAGAAACTCTGCTCAGGTTTAAGGCTCGGTGACCCAATCTGTACAGGTAGTCCTCGACTTACAACAGTTTGTTTAATGACCGTTCAAAATTACAACGGCAGTGAAAAAAGTGACCTATGATTGTTTTTCACACTTACGACCATTGTGGCCATCCTGTGGTCACGTGATCAAAATTTGGATGCTTGGCAACTGGTTCATGCCGTATTTATGACGGTCGCAGTGTCCCGGGGTCATGTGATCCCCTTTTGCGACCTTCTGGCAAGCAAAGTCAATGGGGAAGCCAGAGTCACTTAACAACCATGTTACTAACTTAACTGCAGTGATTCCCAACTGTGGCAAGAAAGGTCACAAAATGGGGCAAAACTCACTTAACAAATGTTTCACTTAGCAACATAAATCTGGGGGTCAGTTGTGGTACTACCTGCACGTTGGTTGAGATTGTTTCAAATTTGTCCTCCGTTTTATGCACAAGTCACAAAGCTTCCATTGCAAGAAGCAACTTCCTGTTTTCCTTTGGGGATGAAAGCAGTAGGTTTTAATGAGAGAATATTTGTGATTTTTTAAAAAAATCTAACTGTAGCACTTAGATCAGCTTGTCATCTTGATTCTGTCATTTAGGATTAAAAGATAAGATAAAGATAAATAACCTTTATTGTCATTTTTATATTGTGGGCACAATGGCACACATAAAAAATGAAATTTAGTTGCCCGCTCTCAAAGTGAAACATATACATGACACACACCTAAACATACTATGTACAACATATATATAGACCCTCATCCCTACATATACATAGCAAATAAATATTAAATACTGTCCATCTTGAATATATAATGCAAGGAGGAAGTTTGAGAGTTCACAAGGTTAATGCTGTATGGAATGAAACTATGACTGAATCTGGATGTTCTGCTACGGATACCACGAAGCCTCCTCCCAGAAGGTAACAAGGAAAACAGGTCGTGAAGAGGATGTGTAGTGTCCCAGAAAATCTTGCGGGCTCTGCTCAAGCAACGCTTCTGTGCTATGTCCTGGATGGTAGGGAGGGAACTGCCAATGATCTTTTCGGCCATTCTCACCACTCTCTGCACCGCCTTCCTGTCTGAAGCAGTGATGCCTCCAAACCAGACTGTGATGCTGTATGACAGTTCACCTGGAAATCAATTTAAATCCCAAAATTGAGAGAAGGGGAAATAGCTGCTAAATTTTGGAGTGACTGGAGCGGCAGGCTGATCAAATATCTCTGGCACAAACAATAAATGGTTTTGATAAAGCCTGCACGCGGAGTCCTCAGCTTACGACCACAATTGAGCCCAAAATTACTTTTGCTAAGTGAGACATTTGTTAAAGTGAGTTTTTCCCCATTTTTACGACCTTTCTTGCCACGGTTGTTAAGTGAATCAGAGCAGTTGTTAAGTTAGCAGCACGGTTGTTAAGTGAATCTGGTTTCTTCCATTGATTTTGCCTGTCAGAAAGTCGCAAAAGCTAATCACATGACCTCAGGACACTGCAATCGACATAAATATGAGTCACTTGCCAAGCATCTGAATGTAAATCACATGACCATGGGGATGCTGCAATGGTCATAAATGTGAAAAATAGTCATAGGTAATTTTTGTAATTTTCATTACAATTGTAACTTTTTCCCCCCCAGATCATAAAAAATTTATTTTAACCTTTTTAGGAGCACAGTTCATTGCTTACTTCTGGCTTGATTCAGATTTACAGTAGTGGCCAAAATTGTGGAAACCTTTTGGGAAAAGTGTATTTTTGAGGTTTGATGGCTAATAACATCACTTTTTTTTTGGAGTAGTACCATAAAATTATATATCAATGGAAAGATAATTTAATCAAGAATGTAATGCAACAAACTTTGTTCAATTATCTGTACTATATTTTATGAAAAGTTATAGCCAAATAACCAGAAATTGGAAGCACAACTTGCTTAGGTTGATATCAGGTAGCTTTCCTTCATCTGATTGTAGCCAATGAGCATGAGTGTTTAGAGAGCCAATCAGGTGTCATCTTGTTTTGGCAATGAGCCAATCAGATCACAGTAGGATTCAGTTATTGATGTCCTGTATTGAAGCTGAGAGGAGGACATTTGTCAGTGTGTTATGTGATCGCTATCAAGTTGGTTGGGGTTTTTTGTGTTCTTTCATTTAGTGAGCTTGTAAAATGTAATAAAATTAAAGTAATGGTGCAAAGAGTTGACTGGTCACCCAGAAAGCGATGTAAAATAGTATTATTAAGTGAACAAGGCTACAGTTATAAAAAAATTAGAAGAAAAATTGGTGGAAACTTAACCAAAGGTGGCATTTCTACTGTACACTTTTCCCAAAAGGTTTCCATAATTTTGGCCACTACTGTAGATGTAGAGGCTCTCAGAGAAGTAAGTCTACGACTCTTAGCTATTTGTTCTTTCCGTTTCTCTCTTGCCTCCTTCATTCTCTTAGCCAGAAGCTTGGCATACTCAGCAGCTTCTTCCTTATTCTTCTGAGTTCGTTGTTTCTTTAGAGCAATACATCTGCACTTATGCTGCAGGACTCTGGGGGTCACCAAACGTTGGATCTTGGGTGCCTTGGTCCTTGGCTTCTTACCTTCTTTGTTCAATGGTCTCCTCACAACATATTGACGGACATCATCTTCTTTGGAGAGACTAAACAGTTGAAATCCGCGCATCTTAAAATTGGCAACTTGGAAAAACACACATTAAAGTAATTGCAATATGCTGAAAATGCACATAATAATAATAATAATAATAATAATAATAATAATAATAATAATAATAATAATAATAATAATAATAATAATAATAATAATAATAATAATAATAATAATAATAATAATAATAATAATATTAAGATGCGTGGATTTCAACTCCTACATTGTTGGCTGGAGAATACTTCCTTATTACAAACACTATTTATAATATACAATATTTACAATACAGGTAGTCCTTGACTTACAACCATTTCTTTAGTGACCATTCAAAGGTTACAAATACCTAGGCATATTGGAAGCAGATAACATTTTGAATGGAAAAGTCAAAGAGTCAACGCAAAAGGAATACATCAGGAGAGTCCGCAAAATTTTAAAATCAAAGCTGAATGCTGGAAACATAATTAAAGTCATTAATACATGGGCAGTCCCAGTGATACGCTACCCAGCTGGAATTATCAACCAGACTTTGGCTGAACTGGAAAACCTAGACCGGAAAACACGTAAACTTTTGAATATGCACCACGCTCTACATCCACGAAGTGACATCGACAGGTTGTACCTGCCAAGAAAAATAGGGGGCAGAGGACTATTGCAAATCCACCAAACTGTAGAAGAAGAAAAATGAAGTTTGAATGACTATGTGAATCAAAGTACAGAAAAACTGCTGCAGGCTGTGAAAACAGAGAACACTATAAAAATAACAGAAACAAAGGCAGAATATAAGGAAAAACGGCTGGATGACAGATTAAATAGATGGAAAACCAAAGCTTTGCATGGACAGCATTTGAAAAACATTGAAGGAAAATGTGATAACAACTTGACATGGGCATGGCTTAAGATGGGAACCATCAAGAAAGAAACGAAAGGCTTAATACTGGCTGCTCAAGAACAAGCATTGCAAACTAATGCCATGAAAGCAAAGATACAAAAATCCACTGACAATCCAAATTGCCGACTTTGCAATGACAAAGTTGAAACTGTTTCACACCTAATCTGTGAGTGCAGCAAAATCGCACAAACTGATTACAAATGTCGACATGATCGAGTTGCTAAATTAATCCACTGGGCATTGTGTAAAAAATACGACTTGCCTGTGTCTGAAAAGTTGTGGGAACACAGGGTAGAAAAAGTTGTTGAGAATGAGAGGGTGAAGATCTTGTGGGACTTTCGAATACAGACAGATCGCCATTTGGAACACAATACGCCGGATATCGCAGTTGTAGAGAACCGAAGCATACAGCTGATTGATATTGCTGTACCAGGAGATGCCAGAGTCGAAGAAAAAGAACTGGGAAAAATTACAAAATATCGCGACCTGGCCATCGAAACTGCGCGATTATGGATGAAACGTGTAACAGTGGTACCCATTGTCATCGGGGCACTGGGAACTATGTCAAAAAACTTCTCAAAACACATCAAGAAACTGCAGCTTCCTGCAATAACTCCAGCAATGCTACAAAAAACTGCGCTACTCGGAACATCTTACATTTTAAGGAGGTACCTGGTTGATACCTAGGATGCTGGCAGTAACCCGTGTCAACCATCAGCACCAGCCAATTTGAATGTTCAGTTGACTGAGGTTCATGTTTAATGAATAAAAGATATAATAATAATAATAATAATAATAATAATAATAATAATAATAATAATAATAATAATAATCTACTAATAATAATAATAAATAATAATATAATAATAATAATAATAATAATATAATAATAATAATAATAATAATAATAATGTTGGAAATGACCTTGGAGGTCATCTAGTCCAACCCCCTGCTTAGGCAGGAAACCCTATACCATTTTGGACAAATGGCTGTCCAGTCTCTTCTTAAAAACTTCCAGTGTTGGAGCATTCACTGCTTCTGGAGGCAGGTTGTTCCACTGGTTATTGTTCTAACTGTCAGGAAGTTTCTCCTTAGTTCTAGTTACTTCTCTCCTTCATTAGTTTCCATCTGTTGCTTCTTGTCCTGCCTTCAGGCGCCTTGGAGAATAGCTTGACTCCCTCTTCTTTGTGGCAACCCCTGAGATATTGGAACACTGCTATCATGTCCCCCCTCGTCCTTCTCTTCATTAAACTAGACATACCCAATTCCAGCAAACGTTCCTTATATGTTTTAGCCTCCAGTCCCCTAATCATCTTTGTTGCCCTTTCTCTGCACTCTTTCTAGAGTCTCAACATCTTTTTTACATCGTGGTGACCAAAACTGGATGCAGTATTCCAAGTGTGGCCTTACCAAGGCATTGTAAAATGGTATTAATACTTCACGTGATCTTGATTCTATCCCTCTGTTAATGCAGCCCAGCACTGTGTTGGCTTTTTTGGCAGCTGCAGCACACTGCTGGCTCATATTTAAGTGATTATCCACTAGGACTCCGAGATCCCTCTCACAGTTACTACTATTGGGCAAGGAACCCCCTATACCACGGGTCGGCAACCCGCGGCTCCGGAGCCGCATGCGGCTCTTTGAGGCCTTACCTGCGGCTCCGGAGCCTCCTCCGCCATTTTGGCGAGCGCATGCGCGCATGTGCGGGCGGGTGCGGGGGGGTGCGCGCGCGCAGGTGCGCATGCGCGAACGGCGCGCGCATGCGCGAACGGCGCGCGCGCATGCGCAGGTGCGCGGGTGCGCATGGGCGGGTGCGCGGGGCGCGCGCGCATGCGCGAACGGGGCGCGCGCATGCGCGGGTGCGCGCGCATGCGCGAACGCACGGCTCCCAGCGTTTTTTTTTTTTAAGCTAAATGGGTCCGTGCGGCTCATCCGACGTTTCGGATGGCCGACCCATGCCCTATACTATACCTGTACATTTGGTTTTTCTTGCCTAAATGTAGAACCTTACTTTTTTCACCATTGAATTTCATTTTGTTAAATAGCGCCCAGTGTTCAAGTCTGTCCAGGTCCTCCTGTATATTAAGCCTGTCTTCTGGAGTGTTGGCTATTCCTGCCAGCTTGGTGTCATCTGCAAATTTGATGAGTTCCCCATCTATCCCCTTGTCCAAATCGTTGATGAAGATGTTGAAGAGCACTGGGCCTAGAACAGAGCCCTGGGGCACCCCACTGCACACTTCCCTCCATGTAGATGCGGTTCCATTGAGGACCACACGCTGAGTACGGCTGGTCAGCCAGCTATGAATCCATCTGGTGGTGATGCTGTCTAACCCACCTTTTTCTATCTTATCGAGTAGTAGGTTGTGATCTACTTTATCAAATGCCTTACTGAAGTCCAAGTAAATTATATCCACAGCATTCCTCTGGTCCACTAATTTTGTCACTTGGTCAAAGAGTGCAATAAGGTTTGTCTGGCATGATCTGTTTTTGACAAACCCATGTTGGCTTTTAGTAGTGATTTTATTTGCCTCTAGGTGTTCGTTGATTCGTTGTTTGATTATCTTTTCCAAAATCTTCCCAGGTATTGAGGTCAGGCTGATAGGTCTGTAGTTTCCTGGATCGATTTTTCCCCCTTTTTTGAAGATGGGAACTACATCAGCTCTTTTCCAGTCCTCCGGTAGTTCCCCAGTGCTCCAGGATCTTTGAAAAATATAGTTCAGTGGTTCTGAGATCACATCTGCCAGTTCCTTGAGAACCTTGGGGTGTAATCCACCTGGTCCTGGTGATTTGAACTCGTCTAGGCTGGACAGGTGCTCACTTACCGTTTTCTTGCCTATCTTAACTTGTGTTTCTATTCTGTTTTTTATGGCACTATTGTTGATAGGTTGGTCTGTTTTTTCCCTTTGTGTAAAGACAGATGCACAAAATGAGTTAAATAGTTCTACTTTCTCCCTATTGCTTGTCACCTTCTTGACACTTTCACCCCCTAATGGACCAATCATTTCCATCACTTTTTTCTTGTTTTGAAAGAAGCTTTTTTTGTTATTTTTGACTTTGGTCGCAAGCCTTACTTCATTATGAGCCTTAGCTTTCCTCACTTCATCTTTGCAGGCTCGGGCTATTTGCTGGTATTCTGACTTAGTTATGTGCCTCTCTTTCCACTTTCTATACTTGTCCTTTTTATCTTTCAATTTATCAGAGAGTTCTTTATGCAGCCATGCTGGTCTCTTTTGAGAGCTATTATTTTCCCTCTTTGTTGGTATTGTGCTAGACTAGGCTTTTATTATCTCGCTTTTCAAAATTTCCCAAGCTTCTTGAGTTGTTTTCCCCTTGAGGATTCTCATCCATGGAATCCTTCCCAAGCCCTCTCTAAGTTTATTGAAATTAGCTCTCTTGAAGTCCAAGACTCTAGTTTGACTGTGTTCTATTGCTTGTGCTTCCATAATGTTGAATTCCAATATTGCATGATCACTACCTCCCAAGGTTCCTGTGGCTTCAACACCTTCTATCATTTCATCTCTGTTAGTGAGAATTAGATCCAGAATGGCTAATCCCCTAGTTCCATTCTCTACTTTTTCGGAGACAAAGTTGTCTGCTAGGTTTGTCAGGAATCTGTTTGATCTTCCATTTGGTGCAGAGTTTGTCTCCCAGTTGATGTCAGGGTAATTAAAGTCCCCCATTACTATTGTGATGTGCTTCCTACATACCTTAGTTAGCTGAATAGCAAAAAGTTCATCTATTTCCTCTGTTTGGTTGGGTGGCCTATAGTATACACCTATGGCAATGCCATTTTTTCTCCCTTTTATATTGACCCAAATGCATTCAAGACAGTTTTCATCATTGTTGTGCTCTATTTCTGTAGAGATGTAGTTATTTCTTATATAGAGAGCAACTCCACCTCCTCTTTTATTTGGTCTGTTTCTTTTAAATAATTTAAATCCCTCTAGCTGTGTGTTCCATTTGTGGGTTTCATCCCACCATGTTT
This sequence comes from Azemiops feae, assembly GCA_023970755.1. Classification (NCBI taxonomy): domain Eukaryota; kingdom Metazoa; phylum Chordata; class Lepidosauria; order Squamata; family Viperidae; genus Azemiops; species Azemiops feae. The sequence continues at coordinate 78,524 of JALGBA010000596.1, forward strand.
CTGTAATGGCAACAATATCATATCTGCCTTCATTAACCTGATTTCATGTGATCTTGATTCTATCCCTCTGTTAATGCAGCCTAGCACTGTGTTGGCTTTTTTGGCAGCTGCAGCACACTGCTGGCTCATATTTAAGTGATTGTCCACTAGGACTCCGAGATCCCTCTCACAGTTACTACTATTGAGCAAGGAACCCCTTATACTATACCTTTGCATTTGGTTTTTCTTGCCTAAATGTAGAACCTTACTTTTTTAACCATTGAATTTCATTTTGTTAGATAGCGTCCAGTGTTCAAGTCTGTCCAGGTCCTCCTGTATCTTAAGCCTGTCTTCTGGAGTGTTGGCTATTCCTGCCAGCTTGGTGTCGTCTGCAAATTTGATGACTTCCCCATCTATCCCCTCGTCCAAATTGTTGATGAAGATGTTGAAGAGCACTGGGCCTAGAACAGAGCCCTGGGGCACCCCACTACACATTTCCTTCCGTGTAGATGCGGTTCCATTGAGGACCACACACTGAGTACGGCCGGTCAGCCAGCTACGAATCCATCTGGTGATGATGCAGTCTAACCCACATTGGGGTAAGATCTTGTAGCATGGAGACCCACCCTTCTTGATGAACTAATTGGACAATTGGAAGGGAAGTAAATAAAAAACATGGATTTCTTAAACAAAATAAATAGTCATTAGAATTATAAAAGCTTACATAATGTAGACTGTTTTGCAAGGGGGGAAACTATTAATGTTGCAACAGGGGGAGGGGAACAATATGTGTGTATTTTCTTTTTTTAATGTACTTATTTTCGTTTTTGACCTGTATAGTTTTGTTCTGTTCTTGGTTGTTCTTTTGCAAGTTTGTATTTTAACTCTTGAATAAACAATTAAAAATGAATAATAAAGAAAACATGGATCTCTTTTAGAATTCTGAATTCTTAGAAAGATGCTGCTAAGCAGAATGTTATGGGGCAAATAAAATTTGTGGGTTTTTTTTTTAATTGAACATTGAAGTCTGCACCATTCATATCAGCATCATTTGGGGGAAGACACATCCGGAATAATATTCCATAAGTAGCATGAAGGTTTTTTAATTAGTATTTTAAAAATATATTTTTTTAAAAAAAATCTAGACTCATCCACACAGTGATGAGTTTTGGCAATTTCTCCTTATTCCTGCTCCACAATCGAAGAAATATTTTCTCTGGTTGCAAGCAGTAGAATATTGCATCCCTCTTTTGTTTTTAATACGGTGGAATAAGCTAAATTCAGGAAAAGGTTAAATTGATAGTCTGGAACCTGAATGCTCCGTGCAATGGGTTTTGTTGCAAATTCTAGCATATTCATATGGGAGGTGTCAGACCCAGGCTTCCCAATCTATTTTGACAGAGAGGAAATATGAAAGATTTGGAAATGTTTTTTTTTCCTAACATGCTTCTTGTACCTTTCTCTTCAGGCTGGCCGATGGCACAAACTGATTTAGCTCTGGCTCCATCGGTGATGAGTTTTTCAGGGTTTCCCCAGATAAACAGAAGCATCAATGAGAAATCATTTGCCACCATAAAGAAGAGATTTGAAACCTCCAGGCAAGACTCTGGCATTTCTCTCCTGACATTTCATCTTGTTAATTTTGCTGCAAGAATCTTCCCTGATATTTCTCTGAACTTTAGACCAACCAATCTATAGGCATATATAGATGGCTAGTCACATTTACGAAATGCATTTAAATATAAGAGGGAGACCAGATTCTATAATTAACTAACAGTTTCTCATCTCCCCCCCCAAAAAAAATATATGGGCCCAGTGAGAGTTTCCATGTCACTGGATGTAAAAGATAAATTCCACCCTCATATCCTTTCAAAATCTTTGCTTTAACTATTTGTGGCATGTCTATGGAGATTCTCAGTCATCCTCCAGGTCATGGTTGTCTCAAAGGTGCTTTTTCAAAAGGCAACTGGACTTTTTCCTTGAAGACGTTTGGCTTCTCATCCAAGAATCTTCTTCAGTTCTGACTGAATGGTGGAGAATGGAAGGATTTATATTCCTTGCAGCCATCTGGTTGTTAGCACTCTTTCCGAGAGTCATGGAGGCCACTTGGAGGTTTCTCTGTGCTTCAGGTACACCTGAATAGTGCAAATGGATGTGGAACCCTCTTGGAACTGTTCTCCTATGTTGTGCCATGAGTTTGTGAAGTGGTTGTTTTGTTTCTCCAATGTACAGATCTGCACATGTCTCACAGCATTGTACTGCATGTTGCAATACATGTGCAGAACTGGTCATTAGCACTCTTTCTGAGAGTCATTGAGGCCACTTGGAGGTTTATCTGTGCCCTCAGGGTCACCTGAATAGTGCAAATGAGAGCAGAACCTTCTTGGAACTGCTGAAAAGACTGTGTTGCAAACAAGAAATAGGTGGTGTCATATCTCTCCCCCTGTTGAGAGAAAGCTGTTCAATCTTAACATAGATGGCCTCTTTGACCCCTCTTTCAAACCAGTAGTCCACTTTGTCCAGAATATGGACTTTGCTATCTTCAAAAGTGTGATCTTTGTCTTTCAAATGCAGACAGACTGCTGAATCTTGTCCTGATGGGTTTGTTCTCTTATCTTATGCCATGTATTTGTGAAGTGGTTGTTTTGTGCTAACAACCAGATGGCCACAAGGAATATAAATCCTTCCATTCTCCACCATTCAGCCAAAACTGAAGAAGCTTCTTGGATGAGAAACAAAACAGCTTCAAGGAAAAACAAAGAAAGTCCAGTTGCCTTTTGAAAAAGCACCTTTGAGACATATTTGGGACATAGCAAAGAAGACACTTTGGCTTCAAGCTAAAGACATGAAGGTAAACAGATGTTGAGATGTGTTCATGTATATCACCTTCCTTCCTGCCCAACAGCTGTTGATTTTTGTCAGCTTTGACAGTATCAGAATATGTGAGAACTTGAATTGTTGACCCTAATCCCCTAACAAGCATTTTGCTTGTTGAAGTGACAGCATGGAAACTGTAACACAATAAATGCCATTACTGTGTCTTCAGCTCTGAAAGTTGTTTCAAAAGAACCATGGAAAGGAGACACTCCATCCAAAATTTCTCAATTTTACCTCTTACCTATGATTTTATGTTCAGAAACCCATTACTCTTCCCTTCCCTCTTTTCTTCATGGCTATATAATAATAATTAGTTTCAATAGAAGAGAATATGCGTAGCTCAAGGTTGAACTATGGAATTCTTGGTGCTCTCTGAGCTCGGTGGTTTCCTTGCTGATGTCTCATTATCCAAGGATAAATGGTCTTCAACAACCATTTGTTTAGCGACCATTCAAAGTTACAGCAGCACTAAAAAAAGTGACTTAGGACCAGGCCTCACACTTATGAAGAGAAGGACAAGGGGGGACATGATAGCAGTGTTCCAATATCTCAGGGGCTGCCACAAAGAAGAGGGAGTGAAGCTATTTTCCAAGGCGCCTGAAGGCAGGACAAGAAGCAACGGATGGAAACTAATCAAGGAGAGAAGCAACCTAGAACTAAGGAGAAACTTCCTGACAGGTAGAACAATTAACCAGTGGAACAACCTGCCTCCAGAAGCGGTGAATGCTTCAACACTGGAAGTCTTTAAGAAGAGACTGGACAGCCATTTGTCTGAAATGGTATAGGGCATGGGTCGGCCATCCGAAACGTCGGATGAGCCGCACGGACCCATTTAGCTTAAAAAAAAAAACGCTGGGAGCCGCGCATGCGCGCGCGCCCCGCGTACCCGCGCATGCGTGCCCGCGCACCCGCGCATGCGCGCGCCGTTCGCGCATGCGAGTGCGCCGTGCGCGCATGCGCACCTGCGCACGCGCACCCCCTGCACCCGCCCGCGCATGCGCGCATGCACGCATGCGCTCGGCAAAATGGCGGAGGAGGCTCCGGAGCCGCAGGTAAGGCCTCAAAGAGCCGCATGCGGCTCCGGAGCCGCGGGTTGCCGACCCGTGGTATAGGGTTTCCTGCCTGAGCATGGGGTTGGACTAGATGACCTCCAAGGTCCCTTCCAAGTTTATTATTATTATTATTATTATTATTATTATTATTATTATTATTATTATTATTATTATTATTATTATTATTATGGCTATGGCAGCACTCCCACAGTTATGTAATCAAAATTTTGGTGCTTGGCAACCATTTAGATAGGTTGCAACATCTCAGGGTCATGTGGTCACCATTTGCAACCTTCTCAGCTGGCTTCCAGTAAGCAAAGTCATTGGGGAAAGCTGGAACTGCATGGTTCACTTAACGACTGTAGAATTCACTTAACGACTATGGAAAAAGAAGATTGCAAAATCGGGCATGACTGATTAACAACCATCTTGCTTAGCAATGTTGGTTAGTTATTTTAGTTTGTTGATTAGCCCATAGGCCATATCAAAATTCAGAGCACAAATTATTAATAAAATCCTACGTAAAAACAGTTTAAAATGAAATTGGAGTAAAATACAATAATCTGATATATAGATAAGTAAAATAAGATAAAATTATGTTTCGGTATCACCTCTACAATCTACCCCAATCAATCCCACATATGTTGAATCATTTTACTCAAGTACTGTTTAGCAATAGAAATTCTGGCCTCAGTTATACAGAATTACAGAATAATAGAGTTGAAATGGACCTTGGAGGCCATCTAGTCAAACTCTGCTCAAGTACAATTGGAATTGGGTATGTCTAGTCTAATGAAGAGAAGGACAAGGGGTGACATGATAGCAGTGATCCAATATCTCAGGGGTTGCCAGAAAGAAGAGGGAGTCGAGCTATTCTCCAAAGCACCTGAAGGCAGGACAAGAAGCAACGGATGGAAACTCATCAAGGAGAGAAGCAACCTGGAACTAAGGAGAAACTTCCTGACAGTTAGAACAATTAACCAGTGGAACAACCTGCCTCCAGAAGCGGTGAATGCTCCAACACTGGAAGTTTTTAAGAAGAGACTGGACAGCCATTTGTCTGAAATGGTATAGGGTTTCCTGCCTGAGCATGGGGTTGGACTAGATGACCTCCAAGGTCCCTTCCAAGTTTTTTATTATTATTATTATTATTATTATTATTATTATTATTATTATTATTATTATTATTATTATTATTATTATTATTATTATTATTATTATTATTATTATTATTATTATTATTATTATTATTATTATTCCTCATACCATTCCGAATAAATGGCTGTCCAATCTCTTCTTAAAAACCTCCAGTGATGGAGCACCCACAACTCAGAAGCAATTTCTGGTTGCAATTCAAGAACTATTTGTAGATAACATCATCAGGGTGACGATGGTGCACTGATGATGTCAACTAGTTGGATAATGAAATGTCCACAAGCAAACAATCAAGCTGCAAGAGCACCACGCACTCCACAATAAACTGTTGATTAAAAAAGGCTTCAAGTCATTTCAACTACCTCTTTGAGGAATCCAAACCAACCAACTGGATGTGATGTATTAACACAGTTTGCACTCAGTCAGATTTAATTCTCTACATACATCATTCACTCTGCTCAACTCGATTTAAGGTTGCAATTTTTATTTTTTGTTCTTAAATATTGTATATTTGTTAAGATTACACGGCTTTTTAATTTTTTGTTTGTTTGTTGTTATTGTATGCCACCCAAAGTTGAGTAACAGAATAACAGAGTTGGAAAGGGCCTTGGAGGTCTTCTAGTCCAGCCCCATGCACAAGCAGGAGATCAGACAATTGTCAGACAAATGGCTGTCCAATCTATTCTGAAAAACCTCCGGTGTTGGAGCACCCACAACTTCTGGAGGCAAGTCATTCCATTGGTTAATCGTTTTCATTGTCAGGAAAGTTCTCCTTAGTTCTAGGTTGCGTCTCTCCTTAATTAGTTTCCATCCATTGCTTCTTGTTCTGCCTTCAAGTGTTTTGGAGAATAGGTCATTCCCCCTCTTTTTGTGGTAGCCCCTTAGATTTTGGAAGGCTGCTGTCATGTCACCCCTAGTCCTTCTCGTCATTAGGTAGACATACCCAGTTTGAGTTGGGGAGGGGCTTCATCAATCTAGGAAATAAATAAATAAATGGGGAAAATATATTGAGAGGGTGAGGGGAAAGCATCATGTATACCACCATAAGCAGGATATAAATCTAATAATACGTACATATTGCAGCCATTATTTTTTGGACTGCTCTCTAGATTTCCCTGGTAATATTTCGGTCATTGTTAGGTAGGAGTATTGTCCTTGAGAAATTAGAACATTTCATCTTCCCTGGCCAGGTTGGAAGATGTCACCCACCCCATAGCTCAGGCAATGAAAAAGGCCATGTATGGTTCGCTGTAATTCAAGATGGACGTCATTTCCTGTCAGTGATCAAGGAACTTGTAATCTAAAGGTTTGGTGGCAAGTCAATATAGATGCTGTTGATTTTTCCAGGACCTGACCGAGAACTGGTGTGCTTGTTACATTGCAAAGAACGATGACAACTTGACATTTAATATTATGTCTGCATGGCTTCTCTATCTTAAATTTTTTACTGCTGACATGCTTTCTCAGGACACAAAAACTAACTCTGGGGAATTTTGAGACATGTGCACAAGCAGTCAGGTCGATTCCCCCCCTCCCCCCATGGTTGCTTGAAATAATCAGCTCACACAAAATGTTTCATGAGCTGATGGTTGTGAAAGACAGTTGCTTGTTAGAAACATTAAGTTCAGCTTCTCTCTCTCTCTCTCTCTCTCTCTCTCTCTCTCTCTCTCTCTCTCTCTCTGCCTCCCTCCCTCCCTCCCTCGCTTTCTCTCTCTCTCTCATTTCTTCAAAATCAAGAAGACTTCTAAATGTCTATGGAGATTCTCAGTCATCCAGGTCATGGTTGTCCCAAAAGTGCTTTTTCAAAAGGCAACTGGATTTTTTTTTTGTTTTTCCTTGAGGACCTTTCTCTTCTCATCCAAGAAGCTTCTTCGGTTCTGACTTAATGGTGGAGAATGGAAGGATTTATATTCCTTACAGCCATCTGATTGTTAGCACAAAACAACCACTTCACAAATACATGGCATAAGATAAGAGAACAAACCCATCAGGACAAGATTCAGCAGTCTGTCTGCATTTGAAAGACAAAGGTCACACTTTTGAAGATAGCAAAGTCCATATTCTGGACAGAGTGGACTACTGGTTTGAAAGAGGGGTCATTGAGGCCACTTGGAGGTTTATCTGTGCCTCAGGTTCACCTGAATAGTGCAAATGGATGTGGAACCTTCTTGGAACTGTTCTCCTATGTTGTGCCATGAATTTGTGAAGTGGTTGGTTTTTTTTCTCCAATGTACAGATCTGCACATGTCTCACTGAATTGTACTGCATATTGCAATACATGTGCAGATTTGTACATTGGAGAAACAAAACAACCACCTGCCTTTTGAAAAAGCACCTTTGGGACAAGATACCTTCTACTGATCACATTTTTCTTCAGGAAACCTTCTGTGAGGGAGATGGGCAGTTTCTAAATTTGACAGATATATAAATAAATAGATAAACAACAGATTTTAATGATGAGGGTACCATATTTCCCTTGAGGAAATACAGGCCTGGAACAGCCATTTAATTAAATATATGGCTGTAAAAGGCAGAATTCCTGGCCATCTGTGGCACAGAATTTATATTTAGCAGTATTATGCAGTGATGCCTGGGTAGAAGGAGGGCAAAAGAGTCAAGATGGCAGCTGTGAGGGCATTATTCAAGTCCCACCCCTTTGTACATCTGTGCAACATTGACATACATACAAAAGAGGTGAATCTTCAGTCACATTATCACAACTACCATCGTGACTTTTCAGAGTTTAGTGCAGTTACTTTCAGGATAGAAATGTTGAGTTTCCCAAATCAACATCTCCTGATTAGGTCATTTTATGCAATCCTCATTCCATCATGCTTTTAGTACTGCCCATTACAAATACTCCTGAAATTCTCTGCCCCATTTCTCCGGAGCATCCCGGATTTTCAGATTTGCTTGTTAGAGAGGAAGAGCACCATTTTAGAATCTTAAATATTGATTTACCTCAGTTGGTGGCCAAATAGATAATTTTAATTCCCAGCTCAGAGCTCTAATTTATATTAACTCCAGGCCACTGTCTGCTTCAATAAATGACTGTACCCTGCAATTCGGGAATTATTTTTTGGAAATTATCTTTGATTACTTATGGGCAGTAGAATATAAGGCTGAGAGAAGAATAAATGATAGAGAAGGAGTAAAATTCTCTTCAGTTTTCTCTTCTGTGTTAGGCATGGGTAATCTGTACTCCATGTTGGATCATTATAGATAATCCTCGACTTACAACAATTCATTTAGTGACCGTTCAAAGTTACAATGTGACTGAAAAAAGTCTCTTATGACCGTTTTTCATACTTATGACTATTGCAGCATCCCCATGGTCATGTGATCAAAATTCGAATGCTTGGCAAGTGGTTCATATTTATGATGATTACAGTGTCCCCGGGGTCATGTGATCCCCTTTTGCGACCCTCTGACAAGCAAAGTCAATGGGGAAGCCAGATTCACTTAACCGTGTGACTAACTTAACAAATGCAGTGATTCACTTAAGTGTGGCAAGAAAGGTCGTAAAATGGGGTAAAATTCACTTAACAACTGTCTCGCTTAGGAACATAAATTTTGGGCTCAATTGTGATCGTAAATCGAGGACTACCTGTATCACTTTCCTAGTAAGTCTAATTGCTAAGCAATTAGTTCAAACCCCCAGATAGAGGAAGAAAGAAAAGAAGGAGCATCATAGAAAAAGAGACAATGCCATAAAGAATCCTTCATACTTTTTTCCCTTTTGTGGTCCCATTTTCCATTGCTATGTGGCTTCTCAGAGATTACTCTTCAGGATGGCTTGTTTTCTACTGCATTGTAAACTAAAGTAATTAAATTAAACCCATCACTATCAGTACTCCTCAACTCCTCAATACTTGTCTCTTTCTGCCAGATTAAATTTGATGATTTAGGACCAACTAGGCAAGGGGCGATGAGGACTGTACAGGTAATCTTTGACTTAAGACCACAATGGAGATCGGAATTTCCATTGCTAAGCGAGGTGGTTGTTAAGGGAGTTAGCCCGAGTTTACAACCTTTTTTTCCTCAGTCATTAAATGAATCACTGTAGTTGTTAAGTGTCCAGGTAGTCCTCTAGAGGAAAAGCGGGGGAGAAGCTTTCTGACTAAACTGGCAAATTTATTCATTTCCCACAGGTAGTTTAGTGATCATTTGAAGTTACAACGATACTGAAAAAAGTGACTCCTTACCATTTGTCACACTTAGGACCATTGCAATACCCTCGTGTGATCCACATACCCTCTAACCACTGCTCAGTGTGTCCCTCCTCAAATGTTAATTTTGCTTCACAGCATTAAATGTCCAAACGAATGTGGTTCTTAATGAAAAAGAAGTTTCTACATCTCTTCTGCAATGCAGAGCGAGCTGGTGAACAAGCCTACCGCCACGCAGAGCAGAAAAGTTGATCAATCCTTATGAACTAAAAAGCGACTCTATATCCTGTGGTTCAGACAGCTGCAAGAAAATAACGGTTGTTATAATTAGACCCTGACACGTCAGGCCCTATGACAAATGTCTTCATTAATGTCTGGAAAGAGAATTGATCTTACAAATGAGTTCTTGCAAAGAAATGCAATTGGAAGATCCCTTAAGGCAACGGTTGATATATATTCATGTACATAAATACTCATGCATGCACGCACACACAGGGTGAGCGAGCTAACAGGGAGAATAAATAGGAATTTCTCGAGAGACTTCGTGAGAAGGAAAAATCAGGGGGGGGGGAAGCGTGAGTGTTCTGTGTTCAATAGATTTGCAAGGGATGTTTCCTGAAAGTTATTGATTGCCGTCTGTGGATGATTGAGTGACAGTTTACTGCTGAGGAAAGCAGAGATTGTTGAAAGAATATAAGATAGCCAGTTTCCAGGCCAGTGAGGTCTCTGAAGAGTTAAGAGGAGTTAGCTGTAGGAATGGAAAGGAAAGTCCCATATAATTTCATATTCTAAGGGGTCTCCAAACTTGGCAACTTTAAGACTTATGGACTTCAATTCCCAGAATTCTGGTTGGGGAATTCTGGGAATTGAAGCCCACAAGTCTTAAAGTTGCCAAGTTTGGAGACCCCCCCCCCCCATTCAGTGGTGGGATTCCAATATGTGAACAACCAGTTCTCTGTATGGATGCCACTTCCGGAAGTCCATTATGGACCTGGGCAACAAAAAATTAGCTACTGGTTCTGCCGAACTGGTGCAAACTGGCTGAATCCCACCACTGCCCCCATTCTAAGACAAGAGGTTCCTTTTAGTTGTAAATAGATATGGGCCGAACATCATAAAAGACATTCTCCCTTTATTTTGCTCTGGACAGTACCTCACCAGAAACTTCCATAAAATCGGGATCCAATCTGGGTTGGTAACTGGGACCAGAGGTTTAGTCCTTTGAGGTTTTGGACTCATGCTGTAGCCCAGTCTCAGGGAACTTCTCTCTCACCAGAATGTGTAATACATTTGGTCTGGTGACAGAGACCATCCTTGAGGATGGGCTACAGCATGAGTCCAAAAGCTCAGAAGAATAAAAATCTGGTCCTGATAACCGACCCAGATTGGATCCTGCAACATTATCCTGGGACATGTATATTTGCCTTCATTCCATAAAATCAATTGTCCATGAGAATTTGTCCTGTATATAGATAGCTGCCAGGAAGACAGGCAGACATTGTAACATCATAATGCAAACTCCACTTGTTACTCCTTTGATGTGCAGTGCTATGATGGAAAGAGAGAACAACAGGGCTTGCATTGTGACTCACAATGTACTGTGCATTTATTTTTTCATTTGGGGGTCTTCAGAGTTATGAATGGCTGTCTATGGCTCTATCACAATATAAAAAAGATGTTGAGACTCTAGAAAGAGTGCAAAGAAGAGCAACAAAGATGATTAGGGGACTGGAGGCTAAAATATATGAGGAACGGTTGCTGGAATTGGGTATGTCTAGTCTAGTGAAAAGAAGGACTAGGAGTGAAATGATAGCAGTGTTCCAATATCTCAGGGGTTGCCACAAAGAAGAGGAAGTCAAATTATTCTCCAAAGCACCTGAAGGCAGGACAAGAAGCTAATCAAGGAGAGATCCAACTTAGAACTAGAACTAAGAAGTTTTCTGACAGTTAGAACAATTATCCACGGGAACGACAACCTGTTCTCCAAAGTACCTGAAGGCAGGACAAGAAATAATGGATGGAAACTAATCAAGGAGAGAACCAACCTAGAACTAAGGAGAAATTTCCTAACAGTGAGGACCATTAATCAGTGGAATGACTCCAAATATCACTGGAAATTTTTAAGAAGAGGTTGGACAACCATTTGTCTGAAATGGTATAGGGCAGGGGTAGGCAACCTTGGCTCTTTTATGACTCGTGGACTTCAACTCCCAGAATTCCTGAGCCAGCCATGCTGAGGGGAAAGGGAGAGGTTTCCAAGCTGAGCCATGCTGGCTCAGGAATTCTGGGAGTTGAAGTCCACGAGTCATAAAAGAGCCAAGGTTCCATACCCCTGGTATAGGGTTTCCTGTTTGAGCAGAGGGTTGGACTAGAATACCTCCAAGGTCCCTTTCAACGCTTATTCTGTCCTTCCTTCTCTTCCTTCTGAATTTGGTGGCATAGTGGCCTCCAGCATACAAGAGTTAGTCTATGAAAATGTTAGCTTGGCATGCAGTGTCTTAAACAAGGACGTTCTACATTCTATATTCTAATTTGTGCATGTGCTCCTCATGGTGGCTTTGATCAGTGAGAAAGTGGTAATGCTGTTTAGAATGATTTGATGGCTTGGGAGCGCTCTATATATTCCTGTCAGTCATACTGACAGTATGATCTCCTTGCCACGTTTCTGCTTGATTAACTGACTTGATGTTACATGTTTTATCCTGAGCAGTTGACCTTTTCATTGACCACTTACAGGAGTTACTATTTTCCCACAATCATCCTTATTATTAATGACACTGATATATTCTTTTATAAACATTCAGCTCAAGGGAAAGGGCAGCATCAGCTCCAGAAGCATTTCCAAGGAGTTCAGTATGTATTTAAGTAGAGACCATATAAAAAGAAATGGATGCTGTTTCAAATAATGTATTTGTGCATAAATTTTAAAGCATATGTGTCTGTTCCTTTAAAAAAAAATAGGATCACATTCATTATGTAAGGATCAGCTATTTGGTTGTTCCTCTGTTAATCTACTTTTAAGTGGGTGTTAGAGCTTAGCAGGGTCAAAAAGAAGCAGCTAAATACAAAATACGATGCAACAAATCCCAAATGTAGCAAATGAAACTCAGAAAGGCAGGAAACGTGGTCCATAATCGGCCAGTGTTTAGATTCTGAAACAAGCAAATACTACACAGAGAAAGAGAAACTGAGGCAACCTAAAATAGTCTTGGAAGGCAGTGGTGGAGGCAAGGTGGAGAAGGTCATATAGCTACTCTATCAAAGTGAAGGCCAGGTCAAGGAAGCTCCTTCTGACTCTCTCCTAGCATACCTGATTCTTCTAGATTGATCAGCTGTAATTTTCCTTCCCGATGTTACTTGAAAGACATCTATAATCTTCCAGGTTTCTTGGTGATTTCTGAAACTGCTATGGCCAATACCCAAACTGTATCCTTGACTTGCATCCTCATCTTTCTCTCATAATGGGTTGACTCCAAATCAATAGATTGGAACTAGTAATAAGAAAGAAAGAAAGAAGGAAGGAAGGAAGGAAGGAAGGAAGGAAAGAAAGAAAGAAAGAAAGAAAGAAAGAAAGAAAGAAAGAAAGAAAGAAAGAAAGAAGGAAAGAAAGAAAGAAAGAAAGAAAGAAAGAAAGAAAGAAAGAAAGAAAGAAAGAAAAAGAAAAAGAAAAAGAAAAAGAAAAAGAAAAAGAAAGAAGGGAGGAAGGAGACTCTAGGTTGAGAAGTGAGCATTGGAACTACAACAGCACTGAAAAAAGTGACTTAGGATCATTTTTCACACTTATGACCATTGCAGCATCCTTATGGTCACGTGATCAAAATTCAGATAGCAATAGCACTGTAATGTATTGGCCACAACTGTTTTAAATCACTTGCTTAATGTCTGACCTACATTTCTGTATTGTTTAACAGTTGCTGTTACTGAAAGCCAGACTGGCTGTCTCCAAGCTGATAATGAGGTTTGGGGCAGGAAACTGTTACTTTAAATCTATTGGTTGCCACCTAGAGGCTAACTGTATAAATAGCTGTGCAGCAGCCTTTAGGGCTGCTTCTGTTCTGAGTTAATAAACTTGTTGTTTGAACACTCTGCCTCATTCAATGCCTAAAGAACCGAAGACATAACAAGCACTTAGACTTATATACCGCTTCACAGTGCTTTATAGCCATATCTAAGAAGTTTACAGAGTTAGTATATGGCCCCAATCTGGGTCCTCATTTTACCAACCTCAAAAGGATGGAAGGCTGAGTCAACCTCGAGCCAGTGATAATCAAACTGCTGGCAGCCAGCAGAATTAACCTGCAATACTGCATTCTAACCACTGCACCATCACAGCTCCTGATGCTTGGCAACTGACCCATATTTATGACGGTTGCAGTGTCCCGGGATCATGTGATCTCCTTTTGTGATGTTCTGACAAGCAAAGTCCATAGGAAAGCCAGCTGCACTTAACAAACATGTTATTAATTTAACAACTACAATGAGTCACTTAACAGTTGTGGCAAGAAAGGTCATAAAATGAGGCATAACTTATTTAACACCTGTCTTGCTTTGCAGCAGAAATTTTGGGCTCAGTTGTGGTTATAAGTCAAGAACGGCCTGTATTGTACTGGCATTGTCCTTTGGTGGCCCTCACAAAGCCAGGAGATGGACTTTAATCTTTCTGAAAAAGCTTGGCAATCATTGATTTCTTCATAATTCAATTAGGCCTGTACAGAGTCTGTCCATATCTCGTGCTCTGGAAATAGCTCAACATACTTCCCTATTTAAAATCTGAGGTAATATATTCCAAATCACTTCTAGTAATTTAATGTGGTTCAGAAAATCTGGATCCCAAAGCAGTTCTGGGAGGATTTAAAAGATTTGTGAACAGATTGAGGCCTAACTCTAGTCTGTGCAAACATAAACTAACCACTGTCCACTCCTTTGAGCACTGATTCTTTTGATGCCAAACTAGAAAAGCAAAGAGATGAAACAAATTCATCAGCCTCTAAATAAAAGAATTAGGCCAGCCTCGAACAAATAAAAAGGCATCAAATCCATTCCTTGCTTGGGAAATAAGAATTTTTCTGGAAGAAAAATGCATCTGGTTTCAGAGTCATCAGCAAGATCCAGTGTTTTGTCAAAATATCAGACAAGTGTTGTGACACTTTTCCATGTGTACAGGAGACATGACAATGCATTTACAAAAGGGCCAGAGTTTACATCATGTTGGACAATTGATGTCATTTCTCCCTTAAACCCTCTTTGGAAAAGTTGTTCTTGCACATGGAAATGTACGAGAAAGGGGTTTCAATATCTAAATATTTATAGCACTTAATAATTCCAAAAGAGAAGAAAAAAAGGTGTTCCTGATTTTTGTAGGAGGTGGGAATGTTCAGAAGCCAAAGATTAAACTAGAGGCAATGTCCTCAGTAGCTCCTACTGGAATATGAGGATAACATAGATATAGGCACAAACCTTATTTTATTAAAATGGCATTTGTAGTTGCAATGTGGAAGACCATTGCTGTTTTGAGGAGTTTAATAATATATTTTGATTTCTCTTTCATATTAAGAAAAGTCTAGACATTTAGAGCTCATTCTGAGCTAACCTGGTTGGGTTTTTGTTTTACTTTTTTAACTGAATAAAGGAGAAGGGGGGATCTACATATAGCTTCAAAGCTGTGAAAATCTCAGACTTTCAACACCTATCTCAAAGCCATGGGCCACCCAGTCAAGATCAGGTCTGCAGTCTCCTGATCATAGAAAGGCCTTGAAGTCATAGGAATAGCACTTACAGCAGGGGTCTTCAAATTTGGCCCTTTTATGATTTGTAGACTTCAACTCCCAGAATTCCTCAGCCAGGCACGCTGGCTGAGGAATTCTGGGAGTTGAAGTCCACAAGTCATAAAAGGGCCAAGTTTGAAGACCCCTGACTTAGAGCTACAGTATATACTGCCGCATAGTGCTTTACAGCACTCTCTGGCTGGTTTACAATGTCAGCATATTGCCCCCCAACAATCTGGGTCCTCATTGCACCAACTTTGAAGGATGGAAGGCTGAGTCAACCTTGAGCCCCAACAGGATCGAACTCCTGGCTGTGGGCAGAGTTTGTCTGCAATATGCATTTTAACCACTGCACCACCTTGGCTCTGGTGTTATGGTCCCAGGTTCTGATAAAAATCTTGGGGTTGTGGTTTGTGGGAAACTTCTGCATGAAACCCAGCAGTGGCTACTGTAGAAATTAGCTGTCCTTGGGATATCTCTGCTGTCATTATTAAGAAGCACCTGGCAGCTTGTAAGAGATTTGGGTATCATCTTGCTTGGTATGTACACTTTTTAAATCTCTTTATTTACTAGAGTGTTCCTTATCTCTGGATCCAAAAGAACCAATTTCCTGGGCATCTGATCACTGAGCAGACACTTTAGTAAAACAATATTTTACTAAAAAATGTGAAATGGTGTTATAGATTAATCTAACCAGCTCTTCTTGTGTATGTAACCCATCCCTTCTAATAAAAATTATTTATTTCTTAAATTTAGTTACAATTTACATTTCCTATTAGGTCACAATAAATGTCCATCTGTTCCAGAATTCAGCTTCCCATTGTTGTTATCAGAAGTGTATTGAGAGGTGTGGAAAATCAAGTGATACTTTTTCTTAAGCTAACAGTAATGAATGAAAATAGTCTCTGTGATTATGCTCAATCTGTTTTAGCATCATCTCAACCACTGAATATTCTGAATACAGTTTGCAGCACTGTCAAAATCGGCTGGATTTGTGGGCAGCCAAGGAGTGACAGAGGAAACTTCCCCAAATGAAATTTTGCAGTCTCTAAATAACAAAGTACTTTTAAATTTTATTTTATTTCTAAATGCAAAGCACTGAGAATCCACCTAAATGCACTAAAAGTTAAACACGGGTATTTTTGCAATCTGTAAATATACTGAAACACAGTCACCACACCTATGTCCATCCACAGTTCAAACCCTGACCTACAAATATCCACCTGAGTCTGCATTTTGTCATTGTCTTTATTCTACAGAAAGCCCTGCATTTATAATTATGCATGAAGAAAAAAATGCATATATATATGCATTTATATATATATATATATTCCAATGAATGGTATATTATGGGAAATGAGCTGGAAGACAACTTTAAAATAATGAGGAAATTAGCACAACTAAATGTAATGGTTTATTCATCTCACTATTCTCCCTGATGAATTACAGAATGCCAGGTTTTGTAGAAAGAGAACTGTTTTAGTCTGTGAGAGGGATCTTGGAGTCCTGGTGGACAATCACTTAAATATGAGCCAGCAGTGGGCTTCAGCTGCCAAAAAAGCCAACCCAGTGCTAGGCTGCATTAACAGAGGGATAGAATCAAGATCACGTGAAGGGTTAATACCACTTTACAATGCCTTGGTAAAGCCACACTTGGAATACTGCATCCAGTTTTGGTCACCACGATGTAAAAAAAGATGTTGAGACTCTAGAAAGAGTACAGAGAAGAGCAACAAAGATGATTAGGGGACTGGAGGCTAAAACATAAGGAGCGGTTGCTGGAATTCGGTATGTCTAGTTTAATGAAGAGAAGGATGAGGGGGGACATGATAGCAGTGTTCCAATATCTCAGGGGCTGCCACAAAGAAGAAGGAGTCAAGCTATTCTCCAAAGCGCCTGAAGGCAGGACAAGAAGCAACAGATGGAAACTAACCAAAGAGAGAAGCAACCTATAACTAAGGAGAAAATTCCTGACAGTTAGAACAATTAACCAGTGGAACAACCTGCCTCCAGAAGCAGTGAATGCTCCAACACTGGAAGTTTTTAAGAAGAGACTGGACAGCCATTTGTCTGAAATGATATAGGGTTTTCTGCCTGAGCAGGGGGTTGGACTAGATGACCTCCGAGGTCTCTTCCAACTTTATTATTATTATTATAAAGCAATATTGTTTTCAAACTTGGCCACATTATGATGTGTGGGCTTCAACTCCCAGAATTCAGCTGAACCTTGCTTGAAGGATAGGGTGTTTTCAACCTCTGGTGTACTTATGTGTCTTAGTTATTCTTTAGTCTACACTGAAAATAACCCTGTCCTTCAATCTTGCCAACTAACTGATCCCATATTTCTGGTTCCCAAATTTTGCCTTAACTTAGGATAATTTAATTGTTCTTTGACTGGAGAAATACTTATTTTCATTCTCACCATTAGAGAGCTGTGGTGGCACAGTGGTTAGAATGCAGTATCCCAGGCTAATTCAGTTCACTGCCAGAAGTTCGATCCTGACACACTCAAGGTTGATTCAGCCTTCCATTCTTCCGAGATCAATAAAATAAGGACCCAGATTGTTGGGGGCAATATGCTGATCCTGTAAACTGCTTAGAGAGGGCTGTAAGGCACTATGAAGTGGTATATAAGTCTAAGTGCTATTGCTATTGCCATTAGCTCTTATGTTCATTGGATGACACTGTGTTTTAGTATCATAGGGAAACAGGAAAAAAGTATTTTTTTTTTCATTTTATCTACACTGAACATAATTCTCTACAGTTCCATTGTTTGCCCTGCCCTCTCTTTTTTTTCTGTTTTCATTTTCGCTTAAGGAAAAAAAAAATCCAGTTCCTCTCCCCTTTTCCCCTTGTGAAACCGATGAAGCACTCAATAATTCACAGCCAAGAAATATAATTATCTTCCTCTGAGCTATTCCCCGGTGGACCCTTCAATTAATTGGAAAAATATTAACCTTCAAAGGTCAAACTTTCATTGCATCTAATCATAACATACCTTTATTTTTCACATGACACTTTTTATCTCTCTTTTTAAAAAAAAAACGGAGATAAGAATAATTCATTGGAAAAATAAATTTAAAGCGGTCAGGGTTTTCTTGATAAAAACCCCAATGCCTGTAGTTTTTTTTAAAAAAAAAACATTAGTGCAAATATTTAATATACTGTCAATCATTCTTAAGTCTAGACATTAGAGAAGTAAGACTCAAGGATATATTAATGTGTCAACATTTTGTGCTGTATATATAATTTCTTAATACTACACATAAACAAATCTTATAACTCTCTTCCCCTCAAGGACTCTTATGTGAACTGCACATTTATTGTGGTTTGGTTTTCACCTATTTCAACAATTCCAGAATGTTCTTATATAGCAAAAAAATAATAGAATAGAATAACAGAGTTGGAAGGGACCTTGGAGTTCTTCTAGTCCAACCCCCTGCTTAGCCAGGAAACTTTATACCATTTCAGACAGTGTTGGAGCATTCACAACTTCTGGAGGCAGGTTGTTCCACTGATTAATTGTTCTAACTGTCAGGAAATTTCTCCTTAGTTCTAGGTTGCTTCTCTCCTTGGTTAGTTTCCATCTGTTGCTTCTTGTCCTGCCTTCAGGTGCTTTAGAGAATAGCTTGACTCCCTCTTCTTTGTGGCAACCCCTGAGATACTGGAAGACTGCTATCATGTCACCCCTAGTCCTTCTCTTCATTAAACTAGACAAACCCAATTCCAGCAACTGTTCTTTATATGTTTTTAGCCTCCAGTCCCCTGATCATCTTTGCTGACCAACCCCCACATATATTAAAAGAGATTAAAAATGCAGATGTTAGGATACAGCTTTCAAAATATGGGAGAGAATTCTTAAAAATATGTTCTAGATTTTAATGTTAGCTAATCATTGTTTGCATACATCTTGGGGTGAGTGGAACAGTGTCATGTACTGCTTTTAGGTCTTTGCTTTGTTCTGGGAACTGGTGGAAGAAAAGAAGAAGACAACAAACAGCAACAAGGTGGATGGATTCATTGACAATGGCAAAGATGCACCATTGGAAGATCTAAAGAATTGACATGGAGACAGATCATCAAGGAGAAAGTCTATCTGTATAGTCACTAAGAGTCAACAATGACTTGGAGATATGTAATCAATCAAAAATCACTTGTTGTATGCCATCCAGAGTCTCCAGATTAGGGTGGGTTCCAAGAATTGTAAATCAATAAAATTAAACAAATAGGTTTCACACAACATATTTAGCAAAATCTCAGAGAAACTACCCAAAGATGTGCCAGTTGAGTGGATGAGAAAACTCATCCCTGACTTGAGAGAGAATTCCATCAAGACTGGGAAAGAATTCCCAATGTTTGGCTAAGGATGAGAGACCTTTATGGACCAACTTATATCTCTGTAAAGTGGCTAAGTTGTTTTAGCATTCCCCCAAATGGCTTTATTATGATCCTGAACAAAACAGGCTACTACATTCCACTGTAGGCTTGTTTAAAAATCACATCCTATCTAAGGTATTGAAATTGTTATGGGGTAGCCATCAGTACAGGTAATCCTCGACTTACAACTACAATTGAGTCCAAAATTTCTGTTTCTAAGCAAGACAGTTGTTACGTTGCCCCATTTTGCAACCTTTCTTGCCACGATTGTAAAATGAATCGCTGCAGTTGTTAAGTTAGTAACTTACCAACTTACTGAACTTACCAGTAACTTACTGAATCTGGCTTCCCCACTGACTTGTCTTGCTTAACAGTGGAGATATTGGGCTCAATCGTGCTTGTAAGTCAAGGACTACCTGTATAGACATTGACCCAGATGCAGATGTGCCTGCTTCCATGAGTCTTAATTTGACAGGACTCTTCTGTCTGTATGACAATCTAACTGGTTCTGACAAGGAGAAGAAGGAGAAAGGAGAAGGAGAAAGGAGAAGGAGAAGAGAAGGAGAAAGAGATGGAGAAGGAGAAAGGAGAAAGGAGAAAGGAGGAGGAGGAGGAGGAGGAGGAGAAGAAACCACTTCTGGGACCATTTGTAGTACTGTTGTCCATCAGATCATTTCTTCCTGCCACAAGAACAAAAGAGTAGAAGGGGAGTAGAATAATATAAAGTAATGCATCATAAAGACTACTAGGTGAGAGGGAGATTTTTCTTCTACTACAATCGTAGAATTTGAAATCCTCCATTGAAACAAAATGCAGGACGATTCAAGGCTATCAAGAGAGTGTAGTTTTTCATACAACTCATACTTAATCTAGCTACAGAATGGAATTGCTTCCTAAGGCCAAGATGACATTGCCCTTAATGAATACTGCTGGTTATCAGCCACTCAAAGTGCATGAGAAACCTGACCCTTTCTAATTTTTTCTTGTTCGGTTCAGATCCTTTATAGCTTTCATTAATAGAAGCTGTGACCCCCTTCACCCAGGTTTGGCTAATGCTGCTGTCCTGGAATATGGGAAAAGGTGGTGGACACCCCCTTGCTGTAGGTTTCCAAGTCAAGGCTAGGATGTTGCTATTGGAGATACAGTAGCTTTAGATGTCATCCATCCAAAATAAAATTGGATCCAACTCCCACAATGAATATTCATAAGGTTTCACAACATTTGGAAAGGAACATCACCAAGGCTGAATCTCAAGTGGCTCATTAATATATCCTTCAGCTTGCAGATATTCAAAAGCGAGCAGATGACATTTTAACATTTGATTGCCCCGTCCCCTTAACTCACAGATCCCTAATTTTCCAAAAGAAGAAGCGCCATTCTGCATTTGGTCTTTCTGTTTCCATCCCTAATCAGCCAGCATGTTTTAGATGTCCAACAATGGAATGTTTTGCCCGTTTTAATGCGCGCAGATGCCCGATGCCATTTCATATTGCATTACCAAACAGGTGCTCAATTGCCTCGGGCTGCCGTAGCAGACTGAAGGAGTTTCTCCGACTGTCTCTAAGGTAATTAAACATTTACAGTCCAATGAAAATGGTAGGGCGAGCACGTGATACACAGTTCTATTACTTCCATTAAAAACCCACTTATTTGCCCTCTCTTTTCACGTTACTGGTCACAAAGATGGTTCAGAAAGACAAGTTTCCTTTGTATTTGGGCACCGTGATGGCAAGGACAAACTGTTCCAAGTATTTTCAAATACCAAAGAAGGAAAAGTGTGTGTGGGGGGGTGATAGGTTATCATTTCATAAGCCTTCACTTTGAAGATGATCAAAACAGCAGAGTTACTGTCATCTAAATTGGCATGCAGGATTTGTCAGATATAAATGTCTGAGATATAAATTTGTTTGTAATTGCATCTGTGTAATTTGTGAGCAGTGACGAACTTAAGGCTGTATCCAGAATTCTTACAAGATGATGATGCTTTTGAGGTAGAGATGTAGTATCTGCCTGATTGATTGGCTGTTGTCAGGTTGGGTTGCTCCAGGTTCCTTTGGTTAATGATGTCATCTATTGGGACCCCAGAAGTGCACCTCCTCTGTAGGGTCTGGTCTTTTTACAGCCATTAGGATGGATCAGTTTTTTCCACTAACCATTAAGCCTCTGTCAGACATGAAAGACAAGGCCCACACGTGAAGGTCCAATTAAACTGATTTATTGCTAAACAGCCTATGCACAGGAATCTTCTCAATCAATGGTTAGCACCTGCTTGGAGTTGAATAAGTATCCACGGAATTCGGGGGGGGGGAGGTTTCGACTTAGTCCGCTTGTGGCTACGTAGGGATTCTAGGCTGATCTCTCTTTTAACTCCGCCCCAGATTCTGCCACTCCTTCTCCGACAGTGACTGGAGGATCCTCCCTCTCTTTTCTGATTGTTTCCTAGGCAGCTTCTCTTCTCCTTGTCCCCCAAGGTAATTCTCACACAGAAGGGTTAAAGCTAGAATAAGTACATCTGGGACTGTCCATGCTAGTTACCCACACTATTTCCTATGGCTCTGGGAAGTTGCCTGTCTTTTTGAGAGGGAGAACCAATTTGGTGTTGTGAAGTATTGGGTTAGAGACTAGGAGCCTTGAGTTCTAGTCCTCCCTTAGACAGGGTGATTTTGGGCCATTTTCTCTCAGCCCAACCCACCTCACAGTTTGTTGTTGTGGAGAAAACAAGAGGTGGCAACATTAAGTATGCATGCTGCCTTAAGTTGTCAAAAAAATAAAAAATAAACCCAGCAGGGAATGAATGAATGAATGAATAAATCAATAAATCAAGAATTAAAAGTACTGTTTATTTCTCCCTCCCTACTTTTTCCTGCCTTTTATCCTGTTTTTTTTTCCAGTCAACGTGTGGTTGTTTGCTAATGTTTAAGAAGAAATATTACCTCAATTTTTTGTTGGCTAAACTAAGTGCCATGTGTAGTTGCTGTAGTTTTGATATAAGGATTGATTGGGAATGTGTTGGGTACAAATTAAACTGAAAATTACTCCCAGCACTTTTCCAGCTGAGATGAGATAAAGAAATGATTGGTATATTGCAAGAAAACGTACAAAATGCTGCAATAACAAAGAGCTGATAGAAGAGAATATTTGTAGCTTAAGGTTGAGATAAGGGGTCCTTGGTACTCTCTGAGCTTGATTGTTTTCTTGCCGGTGTTTCATTACCAAACTAGGTAACATCATCAGTGCTGGTAGGGAGTGGGGCTTGCTCTCATTTTATATACTAGTGGTAAAGAGTTGTAGTTTAGCTGGCAGTCAGGCAGTTGTTGATCCTGGTGGCCCTCTTCAATAATGGAAGATCTCAGGTTGCTATGACAGGCAAAGCACTTTGGGGATCTCCTAAGGATAAGTTTGCTCCAAGCATGGCTACCTGCCAAAAGATTTAGAATCAAAGGATCTGTTACATCAGATCATGGGGAAATCTTGCTAGACAGGCTACATTAAAATATCTGGAAGACCTGCAAGCAAAGAAGAAATGAAACAGAACAAGATGACTATTTCAATTGCTCTATTCAGGCATTTTATTTATATGCTTATTGTATTTATTTAATTATGAAAACTTTAGGTGGCAGCCCAACTCACTCTCAGTGACTCCAGGTGGCTTACAAAGATAAAAGCCAAATATAAAAAGAATAAAAAAGCAATAACCTCCCACCCCCAGCCCCCAGCCCCAGCAACAACAATCAAATGTTCCATTTAATCAGCTCCATCCCATTCTGCAGTCTCCAGGCCCATTGACAAAACCACATCTTGAGGGTCATGTGAAAGTATCAAAGTGGGGGCTAATCTTATCTCCAAGGGGATGGTGTTTGAGAGGGAGGGAGTCATCACAGAGAAGGCCCTTGTTGGTCCTGCTAGCTAGACCTCTTTAGGAGAGAGGACCCATAGCATTCCCTGTCTCTCAGCTGTGGTGGGTCAGGGAGATGTGTCCAGGAAAAGAAAGTCCTTCAAATTTAAAGACTGCCATCATTTCCCCATTCAAACAGATTTCAAGCCTAATTCTAATTTCAAGCCATATCCAATTGTCTTAATTTCTCTTCATAGGAGGCCTTCACTGACGTCACTCTAAAGCAGACATGTCAAACACAAGGCCCGGGGGCCGGATGCGGCCCGCGAAGTGGTTTCATGTGGCCCATGAAGCCATCCTGGAAACAGTGAGGGAATGGCCCCCGCTGCCTTGGCCCTGGCCCAGGCTGGCCAGGAGCCAATGTACAATTTTGTGGTGGCCATCTATGCTGAAACGCATTCAGCTCCACAAGGCCGTCTGGAAACAGCGAGGAACCAGCCCCTGCTGCGTCGCCCCTGCCCCCTGGGTGCATGCTGGGGAGGCTCCTCCAGTGGACCATGCCTTGGCACTTGCCCTGGTGCCACCCCCTTCTGCCAGAGACCCTCAGATCTGTCCCACTCCTGCCCAGGCCCCCACAGGCCCCCTTGACATGAATGATGTAGAACTGGCCATGCCCACCCAGTAGGCCACACCCACTCCATCCACGCCCACCCAGTAGGCTGCACCCACCCTGGCCACATCCACCCAGGCCCCCCAAGGCAACCGCAATACTGATGCAGCCCTCAATGAAATTGAGTTTGACACCCCTGCTCTAAAGTTTGTCTAAGCCCTCTTGAAATCCAATACTCAAAATGCAATACTCGAAGTGGGAACTCTTCCCATAATTTGGAAACTACAGTATATTGAAGCATTTGAGAATTGTATTTGCCTTGGTTGCAGCTATAATGAAACCCTGGCTCATTTTCAGCCTCTGAGTTGTTATTATGATTAAGGAAGAAGACGTACGTTTAGCAATGGAAAATAACTAAGACAATTGTGGTACCACCTATTCCTGTCACAATCGACCTAGACACCCGACCTAGACACCATGGATGCTCCAGAAGAGGTTGCTCGATGTACCTTATTTCCATTTAATGAGGGGAACTTTTGTCCTTGTGTTGTTTTCATTAAGAGAATTCTCAAAACTAAGCTGTAAAGGTACCACAGAATGAATCAATGTTTGCTTTGGGGTGATTCTTTTTAATCTTAGTCTTGATCACTGATATATCTCCAAGTTCTTGGTTGTTGACTCACCTATGGCTCAAATTCTGACATGTGGATTCCTCCTTAAAGAATACAACAAGTTGTGACCCAGTTAGAAAAAGTGTCATTTGGCAGGACGATGTTGAAGGAGTCAGGAAAATTCAAAGTACTCCCCCTTTGGCCTGTTAGCTCCAAAAATCTTAATTCTTTTATGGACAGTATGAGGATCCAAATATATTACATGCCTTTCTGTGAAAATAGAACCAGAACAAAGAATTGTGCAATTTTCCTCAGTTGCCCAGACAGAAATAAATCACAGATTTGTCACTGGCAGCTGGAGAAAAAATAATTCTAGGGCACAAGTGGAATGAATATTTATAAAGTAAGAATGACTGTTAATATTCTTGCACTGATATAATTAGCTAAGCATAAGTCTCACTGTCTGACCTAGAAACAGTATTTATTAACAGGACGTTTGAAGAAGGCAGCCTATTTCTGCCCTCTAGTAAAGAAAATGCATTCCAAATAGATTTGCAACCTTTGATCAACCATAGCAATCAGTTGATCAGTTGATCCAGTTGATCAAGCATTGCAATTAATGATTGCAAGTCCTTAAGAACATTAAATTGGTGGTTGTCATCAACCATTCAGTCATGTCCGACCATTAGCCACTCTATGGATCAGCCCACTCCATCCCATTCTGTCTCACACCTTCAGTTCTGCCATAGACATTACGGTGTCATCCTATGTAGCAGGGGTCTTCAAACTTGGCCCTTTTATGACTTGTGGACTTCAACTCCCAGAATTAATAATAATAATAAAGTTGGAAGGGACCTTGGAGGTCATCGAGTCCAACCCCCTGCTCAGGCAGGAAACCCTATACCATTTCAGACAAATGGCTGTCCAGTCTCTTCTTTAAAACTTCCAGTGTTGGAGCATTCACCACTTCTGGAGGCAGGTTGTTCCACTGGTTAATTGTTCTAACTGTCAGGAAGTTTCTCCTCAGTTCCAGGTTGCTTCTTTCCTTGACTAGTTTCCATCCATTACTTCTTGTCCTGCCCTCAGGCGCCTTGGAGAATAGCTTGACTCCCTCTTCTTTGTGGCAGCCCCTGAGATATTGGAATACTGCTATCATGTCACCCCTAGTCCTTCTTTTCATTAAACTAGACATACCCAATTCCAGCAAACGTTCTTGATATGCTTTAGCCTCCAGTCCCCTAATCATCTTTGTTGCCCTTCTCTGCACTCTTTCTAGAGTCTCAACATCTTTTTTACATCGTGGTGACCAAAACTGGATGCAGTATTCCAAGTGTGGCCTTACCAAGGCATTGTAAAGTGGTATTAATACTTCACGTGATCTTGATTCTATCCCTCTGTTAATGCAGCCCAGCACTGTGTTGGCTTTTTTGGCAGCTGCAGCACACTGCTGGCTCATATTTAAGTGATTGTCCACTAGGACTCCGAGATCCCTCTCACAGTTACTACTATTGAGCAAGGTACCCCCTATACTATACCTGTACATTTGGTTTTTCTTGCCTAAATGTAGAACCTTACTTTTTTCACCATTGAATTTCATTTTGTTAGATAGCGCCCAATTTCAAGTCTGTCCAGGTCCTCCTGTATCTTAAGCCTGTCTTCTGGAGTGTTGGCTATTCCTGCCAGCTTGGTGTCATCCGCAAATTTGATGAGTTCCCCATCTATCCCCTCGTCCAAATCGTTGATGAAGATGTTGAAGAGCACTGGCCCAGGACAGAGCCCTGGGGCACCCCACTGCACACTTCCCTCCATGTAGATGCGGTTCCATTGAGGACCACACGCTGAGTACGGCCGGTCAGCCAGCTACGAATCCATCTGGTGGTGATGCTGTCTAACCCACATTTTTCTATTTTATCAAGTAGTAGGTTGTGATCTTTATCAAATGCCTTACTGAAGTCCAAGTAAATTATATCCACAGCATTCCTCTGATCCACTAATTTTGTCACTTGGTCAAAGAATGCAATAAGGTTTGTCTGGCATGATCTGTTTTTGACAAACCCATGTTGGCTTTTAGTAGTGATTTTGTTTGCCTCTAGGTGTTCGCTGATTCGTTGTTTGATTATCTTTTCCAGAATCTTCCCAGGTATTGAGGTCAGGCTGATAGGTCTGTAATTTCCTGGGTCCATTTTTTTCCCTTTTTTGAAGATGGGAACTACATCAGCTCTTTTCCAGTCCTCGGTAATTCCCCAGTGCTCCAGGATCTTTGAAAAATATAGTTCAATGGTTCTGAGATCACATCTGCCAGTTCCTTGAGAACCCTGGGGTGTAATCCATCTGGTCCTGGTGATTTGAACTCGTCTAGGCTGGACAGGTGCTCACTTACCGTTTTCTTGCCTATCTTAACTTGCATTTCTATTCTGTTTTTTATGGCACTATTTTTGGTAGGTTGGTCTGTTTTTTCCCTTTGTGTAAAGACAGATGCAAAAAATGAGTTAAATAGTTCTGCTTTCTCCCTGTTGCTTGTCACCTTTTTGCCACTTTCACCCACTAGTGGACCAATCATTTCCTTCACTTTTTTCTTGTTTTTTACATGTTGAAAGAAGCTTTTTTTGTTATTTTTGACTTTGGTCGCAAGCCTTAGTTCATTATGAGCCTTAGCTTTCCTCACTTCATCTTTGCAGGCTCGGGCTATTTGCTGATATTCTGTCTTAGTTATGTGCCCCTCTTTCCACTTTCTATACTTGTCCCTTTTATCTTTCAATTTATCAGAGAGTTCTTTATGCAGCCATGCTGGTTTCTTTTGAGAGCTGTAATTTTTCCTCTTTGTTGGTATTGTGCTAGACTGGGCTTTTATTATCTCACTTTTCAAAATTTCCCAAGCTTCTTGAGTTGTTTTCCCTTGAGGATTCTCATCCATGGAATCCTTCCCAAGCCCTCTCTAAGTTTATTGAAATTAGCTCTCTTAAAGTCCAAGACTCTAGTTTGACTGTGTTCTATTGCTTGTGCTTCCATAATGTTGAATTCCAATATTGCATGATCACTTCCTCCCAAGGTTCCTGTGGCTTCAACACCTTCTATCATTTCATCTCTGTTAGTGAGAATTAGATCCAAAATGGCTAATCCCCTAGTTCCCTTCTCTACTTTTTGGGAGACAAAGTTGTCTGCTAGGTTTGCAAGGAATCTGTTTGATCTTCCACTTGGTGCAGAGTTTGTCTCCCAGTTGATGTCAGGGTAGTTAAAGTCCCCCATTACTATTGTGATGTGCTTCCTACATACCTTAGTTAGCTGACTAGCAAAAAGTTCATCTATTTCCTCTGTTTGGTTGGGTGGCCTGTAGTATACACCTATGGCAATGTCATTTCCCCCCCCTTTTATATTGACCCAAATGCATTCAAGACAGTTTTCATCATTGTTGTGCTCTAGTTCTGTAGAGATGTAGTTATTTCTTACATATAGAGCAACTCCACCTCCTCTTTTATTTGGTCTGTTTCTTTTAAATAATTTAAATCCCTCTAGCCTTGTGTTCCATTTGTGGGTTTCATCCCACCATGTTTCTGTAATGGCAACAATATCATATCTGCCCTCATTAGCCTGAATTTCTAATTCACCCTGTTTGCTGTTCATACTCTGTGCATTGGTATATAATGCACAGAGTATGAATGGTATATATGACAGGTATATAATGCCTGGCTGAGGAATTCTGGGAGTTGAAGTCCACAAGTCATAAAAGGGCCAAGTTTGAAGACCCCTGCTATATAGGGTCCAGCCAGGGAGTATTAGGGCAACCTCTTCTCCTTTTTCCACTGATTGCTCCAGCATGATTGACTTTTTGAGTGAGTCAGCTCTCATGACATGACCAAAGTACAACAGCCTCTGTTTGGCAATTTTGGCTTCAAGTGATATTTTTGGTGAGGTTCAGTCTCTAGGATGTCTTTGTTTCTTATTTTTGCATGGGATGTGTAATAGTCCCATTAAATTGTTATCAACATTGAATTGGTATGGATGGATTTGGAACTAAAATTGATAGACCAAACAAATTGACATTTCATATCAATTGAATTCCCAAAGAATAAATTTGAAATATTGGGTTTGGGTTTATTTTGGGGAGGGGCGAATAATATCACTACAGATGGCAATAAAGGAGTGACTTTTAGAAAAGCGTAATTTAACAATTTCGTACAAGGTGATATTTTCAACTAATCAGAAAATGAAGCAACAATATAGTATTTTCAGGTAATTTTTAAATCCTTTTCTGCTTGATAATAATGTCTTGAAGTATTTTTGTAAACCAATGATAAATGAAATAGATGATAGATGATAGACAGAAAGACAGACAGACAGACAGACAGACAGCAAGATTATAGACCAACCAAGATTTTAAACCAAGATGGAGGAGAGAGGGAGGGAGGAAGAGAGAGACAGTACTGATACTTCCAATTTTTTTCCTTTTTAAAACAATTCTTGAGTTCCTTTTTTCACTTTTTATTTTTTGTAGTTCTATTTATTTGCTATTGTTTATTCATTGTCCTAATATTTCATTGGGGTTTTTTTTTTCATCTTTTCCATTTTTGTACTCCGTAATTCATTTTTGTAAACTTGCTATAAAATATAATAAAATAGAAAGGAAAAAATATGCATTTGCAATAATGTAATCATCATAATTGTCGCTGAATGAAACAAATGATACCAAAACATGAAATCTATTTTAGAAATTCTACTTAGGAGGCCCTAAAGCCAGCCTGTCCTGCTAGGTAATAGCATCTAATCAACCTTGGATTACATAGAAAGCTGCACTGGGCCAGATGGATGATATTTTTCTTTTAGATTTATCTTTTCCCCCCCCAAATTAATTGTTTTATTATAGACTAAAATGATACATTTTAGAATAGAGAAAATAGCTAAATACAATAGTGCCCATATTCTACCATAAAAACTGGAAGTGATTAACACAATGATGATTAAAGTAAATTGAATTTTTCAGAAGGGTGGATTTTTGAAAGAAGCATTTGAGAAATTCAGGGTAAAAGACCACAGTGCAGATAAAAATACATTCAACAAGATAATGGTGAACTGCACCAGGCTGGAAACTGGGAAAGTATGAGTTCTACCTCAGACATGAAAGCTGACTGGGTGACTTTGGGCCACTCACCAGGAGATGGTGAGTTCTAGTCCCACTTTAAGCATAAAAGCCAGCCGGGAGACTTTGGGCCAGTCGTTCTCTCTCAGCCCAATCCACCTTACCGGACTGTTGTTGTAGGCCAGGGGTAGGCAACCTTGGCTCTTTTATGACTCGTGGACTTCAACTCCCAGAATTCCTGAGCCAGCCATGCTGAGGGAAAAGGGAGAGGTTTCCAAGCTGAGCCAGGCTGGCTCAGGAATTCTGGGAGTTGAAGTCCACGAGTCATAAAAGAGCCAAGGTTGCCTACCCGTTGTAGGCGAAATAGGAGGAGGAAGGCATATTAGGCATGTTCACTGCCTAATATGCCTGAGTTATTTATTAAAATAATAAAGTTAGGATATTAAACAAACAAATAAATGACATTCCTCCCACCAAAAAATCCCCAGTAACGATCAGTCCAGAGAGCCACTAAGATTGAACTGGATTCAGACTTTGATTTATTTCTTTTTTAACAGCCTATCTAGCTATATTCCAAGGAAAGTATGGTATTTTTTCCCACCCCAGTAATTCATTAAAGCCTGAATTACATTACATTACGATGAATATACATTTGGGGTGCCAGACAATTTGATTCATTTGTTATCAGTGCATCAGCAACCTCCTTCTGTGATGCTTTTTGGCTTGTTTCAAGCTGGGGTTGCTTCCATTAGTTAAGCAGTAAGAAAAAAGAACTGAACGTTCCTGACATAAGTGTGTATGGGTGCATTTTCTGGGATAGCAGTATAACAAGAAAACTTCCTGATGCTGCAGTAAGACTGCATCAAAGTTCATTTATGTGTGGTGTTTTAATCAATGCACCTATAAACCGATGTGCATCAGTAACTTGTAAAGAGGGAAAAAAATCATATTCTAAAGAACAGCAAATGGAGCATGCAGCCACTGTAAATCTTATTGCTAATAATGAACTTGAAATGCCAACAGATATCTAGCCAAAGCAAATTGATTGACCTAAGAAGAGTGCCTGGGTTTGTTTGGAAGGACCCAAAATGCAGCATTAGCGTTTTAAAAAATGGGGGGATGTGATATCTTAATCCCCTCCTTGGATGGTAGGGGGCAACTATATAGATATATATATATAATATGTGTGTATGTGTATGTGTATATGTATATGTGCGTGTGTGTGTGTGTGTGTGTATATATGTCTAAGTACTATTGCTATTGCTATATCTAAAATAAATTCTATATCCCTTTTGTTGTTGTTTTTTAAACCAGCACTTCAACAATTCTCTGCCTATTCAGTCTAGATGACAGTATCATTCATACGGGCTGGGTGGCTATACTGGGGAGCCATTATCAATACCAGGTTCTCCGGCAGCTGCCTAAAACTGAAAATGATTTTTTTTCCTCCAGTCAAGATTCACAGAGTTCTCTTTAGCAAGATTTATTGAGACGAAAGATTTGATGCTACAAGAATCCCAGCAAATGAACTAGTTCCTATGTGGGATCAATATATCCCTATATACATTAGGGTAGGGGTCCCCAACCCTTGGACTGTGGATCGGTCCCAGTCTCTTGCTTGCTGGGAACCAGGCTGCACAAGCGGCAGGCAAGTACATACAGCTTCATTGGTGCATGTGTGGGTTGCATGCATGAAACCATCCCTCCCCTGCCACCAGCGGTCCATGGAGCCAGGAAGGCTGGGGACTGCTGCATTAGGATGAAGACTTTATGATTTTCTTTCTAATAGTCTTTGTATCACCTGGCAATGTTTTTTTTTTTTGCTGATAATGAGGAAGCTTGCAACCAGTTATTTTCATAATGGTCTTCACATCATTGTTTGTCTAAGAAAAGAATCATCCACCTAAGTCTTCCACAGGCTACTGGGGTCTGATTCTGGCCTGGTTTATGGATTAGGGCTTGGTCAGTGTTTACTTCTTGATCGTTGGTCCAGTGTTACTCTTGGTGTTAATCTTTGCTCATCTGGGTGTTGATTGTTAGTGAGGAGGTGTTTTGGTTTTTCTTTTTCTTTTTTGGCTTTTTATTGTCTCTTTTGGTATGTATGTAGATGTTGTTTATATCTAGTTGTCTGTTAAAATACCTCCCACAAAACAGCTTCGCACCAGCAATCAATATTCAATTAAAAGAAGGGCAGATAGTTGTTGAAATTAACAACAATCAATTTAATTTCAATGTGTTAAAAGATACAATCAGAAAACCTAAAAAATTGAAAACCATCACATTTTTTCTTTCTTTCTTTCTTTCTTTCTTTCTTTCTTTCTTTCTTTCTTTCTTTCTTTCTTTCTTTCTTTCTTTCTTTCTTTCTTTCTTTCTTTCTTTCTTCCTTCCTTCCTTCCTTCCTTCCTTTCTTTCTTTCTTTCTTTCTTTTTCTTTCTTTCTTTCTTTCTCTTTCTTTCTTTCTCTTTCTTTCTTTCTTTCTTTCTTTCTCTTTCTTTCTTTCTTTCTTTCTTTCTTCTTGCTTGCTTATTCCTTTAATATTTTTATACTTTCATTGCATTTGAAAATTCTAGTAAAAATCAAATAGTGAAAAAGATAAAAGAAAGAAAGTAACATCTTGTGTGATGGTTTTCAATTTTGTAGGTTTTCTGTTTGTACCTTTTATTGTATTTTTATTGGTTTGAATGTTGTTAGTTGCCCAGTGTTAAGCTGCTTAAGATGGACAGCCATATTCACACTGCAGTTCCTTACAACCAAAAAGCAAGCTGAGAAACAAAGAAGTAACAAGGCCTCTTGAGGCTGAGGGAGTAAAAGAGAAGCTAATTTTTAATAAGGAAAGAATGCTTTCAGAAAGATGGAAGCTGTGGCATTCACTGGACAGGTCATAATTTGCAAGATGGTGGCTGTGATGTCATATACTGATCAGTGGTGGGATTCAGCCAGTTCGCACCAGTTCGGCAGAACCGGTAGCTAATTTTTTGTTGCCCAGGCCCAGAATGGACTTCCGGAAGTGGCATCCACACAGAGAACCGGCTGTTCGCATATTTGAATCCCACCACTGGTACTGATGTATATAAAAGGGATAGGAATTTTCATTTTAATGCCATGTGCCACATTGTTGTCCTAGAAAGCTCTGGTCCTTTACCTGTTGTGCTTGCCAAATGAATCCCACAATAGATGGAAAGGAAAAACTTTTATTTGCAAATAAAAAGGTTACCCACAAACAAGATTTATACAATTTTTAAAAGCATATCTTAACATGAGCCAATCATGGGAGCTTGTTATTGTTATAAACCCCTCATTAAGAACAACATCATGCATACATCTTCAGCCATCATAGTACCTCAGTTGATCTAAAGGCTAGAAGGGAGGCTAAGACATATCTTATCACTTAATACAGGTAGTCCTCAACTTACAACAGTCCGTTTAGTGACCGTTCGAAGTTACAATGGCACTGAAAATAGTGGTTTATGACCGTTTTTCACACTTATGACCGTTGCGACGTCCCCATGGTCACATGACTTACATTTGGATGTTTGACAACTGACTCATGTTTATGATGGTTGCAGTGTCCCATGTGATTCTCTTTTGTGACCTTCTGACAAACAGTGGGGAAACCAGATTCACTTAACAACTGTGTTACTGACTTACCAACTGCAGTGATTCACTTAACAAATGTGGCAAAAAAGTCGTAAAATGGGGCAAAACTCACTTCATAAATTTCTCACTTAGCATTCTGGGCTCAATTGTGGTCATAAGTTGAGGACTACCTGTACTCACATTCCTAAGCAACTCGGTACCAGGTTCTTACCCATCACTTTAATTCTCAGGCATTCCTGACCAGGAGACATATGGTTGGTGTCATCTCTGCTTAACAAAGCAGTTCATCTCCACACCAATACATACAAGGCACTACAGCTAATCCTCGACTTACAACCACAATTGAGCCCAAAACTTCTATTGCTTAACAATCCAACCCCCTGCTCAAGTAGGAAGCCCTATACCAGACATGTCAAACTCACGACGTCACGTGACATCGTGCAATGTATCGGAGCTTTTTCTCCATTGCCGGCAATGGGGTGGGCGCGGTTTCCTGGTGATGCATCCAGCCCGTGGGCCGGCAGTTTGACACCCCTGCCCTATACCATTTCAGACAGATAGTTGTCCAGTCTCTTCTTAAAAACCTCCAGTGATGGAGCATCCACAACTTCTGGAGGCAAGCTGTTCCACTGGTTAATTGTTGTCACTGTCAGGAAATACCTCCTTAATTCTAGGTTGCTTCTCTCCTTGATTAGTTTCCATCCAATGCTTTTTGTCCTGTCTTCTGGCACTTTGGAGAATATGTTGAGCCCCTCTTCTTTGTGGCAGCCCCTCAAATATTGGAACACTGCTGTCATGTCATCCCTAGTCTTTCTTTTATAAGCTGGGTGGACAAGATCAGAAATGAGGAGGTTTTAAGCCGCCTGGGAAAGCCAAGGGAAATCATCAAAACAATTAAAAAACGAAAGCTAGAATATTTCGGACATGTGATGCGACACCCAGAAAAATACGGCATACTCCATTTAATCCTCCAGGGAAAGGTTGAAGGCAAACGAGGTCCAGGCAGAAGAAGAACATCATGGCTTCAAAATCTAAGGGACTGGTTTGGACAAAACTCAGCAGCACTTTTTCGTGCGGCTGCTGATAAAAACAGGATCGCCAGCATGATCGCCAACGTCCGATAACGGATATGGCAGAAGAAGAAGAAGAAGACATTATATCCACTTTTTGCAACCGTTCTTCATATGCTTTAGCCTCCAATCCCCTAATAATCATTGTTGCTCTTCTCTTCACTCTTTCCAGAGTCTCAACATCTTTTTTATATTGTGGCGACCAAAACTGGCAAGTTGTTCTACGGGTTTATTGTTCTCACTATCAGGAAATTCCTCCTTAGTTCTAGGGTGGTTCTCTTCCTTGATTAGTTTCCATCCATTGCTTCTTGTCCTATGTTCAGGTTGCTAAGTGAGACAGTCGGAAGGTGAGTTTTGCCCCATTTTGCAACCTTTCTTGCCACATTTGTTAAGTGAATCACTGCAGTTGTTAAGTTAGTAACACGGTTGTGAAGTGAATCTGGCTTCCCCATTGACTTTGCTTATCAGAAGCTCACAAAAGTGATCACACGACCTCGGGACAGTGCAACCATCATAAATATGCAAGTGTCATAAATATGAGTCAGTTGCCAAGCATCTGAATTTTGATCAAGTGACCATAGGGATACTGCAATGGTCGTAGGTGTGAAATTGGTCATAAGTCACTTTCTTTCAGTGCTGTTGTAATTTCAAATGGTCATTAAACAAAGAGTTGTAAGTTGAGGACTGCTTGTATAGCTTCACTAAAGCTTTTTCCTATGTGCTAAATAATTAATAACAACTTAAAATGCATTAAAATGGGCAGTCCCAATACCATCTTGTAAATTTTGTCAATTTTCCTTTGGACACCCACGACTGGATGACAGTTTTAGCACAGTATTGGTATGAGATCATTGCTGATAAATTCCTAATTTGTTGCAGCTGCGCCGAATGCGCCCATGAAAGGATCTTGCGATGTAGATATCATACAGTTGCTCACCGGAACAGGCAACCCCAGTGAATGCAATGTCAACATTATTTTTGGAAAGTTTTGTGACAGGTTAATTTTGGGCAACTTGTTCAAGTCAAGGTTGTTTTTGGTTATAACATGGACTTTAGTTCCTATGTGCTCAAATGATATGCTCTAGCAAACTGATTTGCTGACCTGGAAATTGCAAAGAACATTTTTTTTCCCCTCCTGGATGCAAGCCATTATACGCTGGTCATTAATTACTAGTCTAAAAATAACTGGAAGAGAATGGCTGAACTTGAAAATGGATGGATTTAATATTCCCATGACATAATCAGAAAACTAAATCGATACCACAAAAATCAGTAAAGTTAAGACAGTCACCTTCTTGGTTCTGGCAAATGCTCTTGGAAAATCTACATTTCCCAAGGCCACCCCCACACCAATGACTGCATTTACATTTGGTATTGAGTTAAAATATGCTTAGTGAGCTAAAAGATAATATTTTTTTTCCTTAACTCAAAAGTGCAGACTTTAGTCCTGCTTTAAGTGATGACAGAATCCAGCCAGTATCAGTTGATTTTGAAAGCTAAGCCCTGCTTAGACTTGGATGAGGGACAACTGATAAATTCTTGTATTATAAGGTTGACTGGAAACTTTAAAAAAAAGAGGTACTATTATCCTTGAAGACGTTAATTGCAAACTGTTGTCACCCACCCAAAGTTGCTTAAGATGGGGTGTCCCAAAGGTGCTTTTTCCAGAAGCAACTGGATTTTCTTTCTTTTTCCTTGAAGAGGTTTTGCTTCTCATCCAAGAAGCTTCTTCAATTCTGACTTGAAGAAGCTTCTTGGATGAGAAGTGAAATATCTTCAAGGAATAACAAAGTCCAACTGCCTCTTGGAAAAGTACTTTTGGGACAACCACGACCTGGATGAGTGAGAATCTCCATAGACATTAAGATGGGGAGCCCTATAAATCTTTTAAATAAAGGAGAGAGAAGGGAGAGAACAAAGAAGAATTCCAAATAATAGCAATAGCATTTAAGCTTATATACCACCCCATAGCGCAGGGGTGTCAAACTGCCGGCTCACAGGCCAGTTGCATCATGCAGAGACCGTGCCCACCCCAGCTCCGGGCAATGCGAAAAAGTCACAATATGATGCGACATGTCACGTGACGCAGTGAGTTTAACACCTGTGCCATAGCGTTTTACAGCACTCTCTGGGCAGTTTACAATGTAAGCATTGTTTGCATATTGCCCCCAACAATCTGGGTCCTCATTTTACCAACCTTGGAAGGATGGAAAGCTGAGTCAACCTTAAGCCCCGTCAGGATCGAACTCCAGGCTGCAATGCTGCTTTTTATCCCCTGTGCCACCAAGCCAATAATGGCTGTGGTGCTTTAATAAGCCCAGCTGGTAATTGTGAATATCAAAATCAGAAGCAGAAAATACTCAGGCAAGGCCTTTTGAAATACCACTTCCTGAAAATTATTATTTAAGCAGCTGTCAATGGTTACAGAGTGTCATAACATCACCATTTATTTGCCTTCCTGAGCTTGTGTATCACAGATGCTATTAGTGTTGCCTAGCTAGATTGGGTTCTATGCACAGGGAGGACCTTTTATAAATATCATCTATTATTATCCATCTATCTACCTATCTACCCATCTATAACAGGAAAGTAATTAATGAACACAGGAGCCTGAGGAAACATTTCAGTGGTGAAGTGTTAATGATGCTTAGATTTTCAAACAGAATGACCCCATTTATTTAGGTTAAAGCAATACATAATGGAAGGAGGTGGGATTCCTGGGAAGAGAGTACGGTAATATTTGTTATAATTTGAAGAAGGCTGACTGGAACGAAAAAACGAAGAAGAGAGAACAAAAAATAAAACCTTCTAACTGATTCCAGGTTGAGAGGAAAAGAGACGGAGGAAACCAATTTTGTAATTTGCCAGTAGATTTGGATCAGTTCTGCTCTCTCCAAAACCCTTTTGTAAATATTGTAGGTCCCATGCCATGAGACAGTAGTGGACAATGTTAAAAGTTTATGTCGTGTGGGGATATAGAGCAGAGGTTCCCCAACCTTTGGGGCACCAGAGCCCGGTTCCGTGGAGAGAGGTTTTTCCACAGACCGGAGGGGGTGTGGTTTTGTGTGCTGCCTGCATCCCGTGTATGGGGCTTTGCTTGTTTATGTGGCCCGGTTGCTGGCATGCTGTGGCCCGGTACTGGTCCACGGACTGGGGGTTGGGGA
Source organism: Azemiops feae (assembly GCA_023970755.1). Classification (NCBI taxonomy): domain Eukaryota; kingdom Metazoa; phylum Chordata; class Lepidosauria; order Squamata; family Viperidae; genus Azemiops; species Azemiops feae. Next base: position 115,859 of record JALGBA010000596.1, read on the forward strand.
TCGCCGATCTAGAGTCTTGTTGGCAGGGTGTGCTTCCTAATCAACAAATCCCAATGGGAGATGTGACATTCTAAGAGCCCCCTTTGAGGCTCAATTTGTGTGTGTGTGTGTGTGTGTGTGTGTGTGTGTACAGATAGTCCTTGACTTACAACCATTTGTTTAGTGACCATTCGAAATTACAATGGCACTGAAAAAAAGTGGCTTATGACTGTTCAATATAAGTTCAATTACAAAATTATCTCTTAGTCTATCATTACAAAACAGTTCACTTTTTTCTATTATCCTGTTTTTTTTTCTAATAATCAAAACCCCAAACGAGAAACTACCTTTCAGTTTTAATTCAAGTGTGAGAAACAGGGAAGATGTAAAATTGTTGGATGCTGAAAAACAGCGTCTTTCTCACCCGTGCCTGGCCACATCAGAATTAAACAAATTATGCCCATTTCATAAGTAAATAGGTTCATAAATATTGCATTTTGCCAATGAAAATTTCATGGAAACACTCCTTTTCTTTCTCTGAGAAATTTCAAAAAGCAAATGCTATTTTGTCAAATTGAATGGCACGTAAGGGCTGGTAGGGGCCGAAATCCTCTTTCAGATCAGTCTCAATCTTGTCAGATAAAACTTGTTTCTTTTTCATAATATCGTTTAAACATAGTCTACCTATAGAAGCAGAAACTCTTAAAATTAATGTCTGGGTCCCTTGTTCAAAAATATCCTTCACTATGTCCAATGTTAAAATATTTTGCTTTATTCGGTATTAGTAAGTCAAATTTAAGAGTTCTCCTTTAATTGTAATCTTTATGTCCAAGTTCTCTCTAGTAGCCAGCTTTCGAAGTCTGATCGTATAATGGTTTGTTTTTTTTTAAAAAAAATATCAAAATGAAAGATTTTCCCATGAGGGGGATTTTTTTTTAAAGTCCAGAATCTTAGTTCAATTCCATCTGGACCCTTAGTCCATTTGTAAAACTTTCCTAAATCAAAATACTAATCCCTCTTTTGCTGCTTCTTATTTTTTTTAAAAGTCCTTAATACTACACTTGTATTTAAAGCCTCTTTTGCCAAGGATTGGAGGAAACACACCTGGTGAGTTTTCTTCACCAGACTAGCTGATCCAAAACTTCCTACTAGGTGAAAAGCACTTAATAAGAAATTTCTGGAAGTGATTAGAAAGGGAAGTATGCAGATCCAGATGGCTATTCCTCGTTTCCCAAAGCTCTGAAGCCACCTGACAGCACTGTCCTGTTGTCTCATTGTGAGGAGCAACTGTCCAGAATATTTGAGGTTGATCTTAAATATTCTCCTTGTCTGGAAGGGAATTCTTTTTTTTTAATATATTTTATTAGATTTTATATGGGTATGGGAAGGATAGGGATAATATGAGTAAAGGATGGGGTTAGGAAATGGAATTAGGATAGGGATAGGAATAGGTACAATAGTGGGGTTACCCCCACACAAAAAATCCAACGCTTAAACAAGCAAACTCTCGTCCGGGTACACATATTAAATAACAGTAGTTAATACAATACTAAACAATTATAATCATTAATGCTGAAAATAGTCATAAAGTTAAAGCTTACTAATTAAGTATAATTTAGCTCTAGCGTAATGCTAACCATTGATAAAATTTTTCCCATGTCCTAAAATACACTGAATCCTCTTTCTCTTTAATCTCCAATGTCAATCTATCCATTTCTGCACATTCTAAAATTTTCGTAATTATAATCTGATCGTGTGGTAGATTTTCATTTTTCCAAAATTGGGCAAATACAATTCTCGCTGCTGTCAATACATGTAATATTAAATATTCATTCTCTTTACCATAGTTAGATCCTAATATTCCTAGCAAAAATAATTCTGGTTTATATTCTATTTGTATTTTAGTCATCTTTTCTAACCATTTATGAATTTTAAACCAAAATTTCTTAGCTTTAGGACATATCCACCAAATATGATAATAAGTACCTGGTTTTTCTTTACATTTCCAACAAATATTCGATACATTTTTAAACATTTTCGCTAATCTGGAAGGGAATTCTGAAGAACTGTTCTACTGATCAGCTTTTCATTCCATTGCAGTCACTTTTAGCACTTGGTCATTTCTTCTCCAGAAGTCTTGACTTTTTGGTACAGGAGTCCTCGCTTAATGACCAGTTACTTAGCAACTGCTTGAACTTATGATGGTCCCCTCCAAAAGATTCTTATCGCCTGATTTTGAAGTTCTGATTGCCACACACAACCCTCTTGCGGCACTTGATTGCATTTTGGATGTTTGGCAACCAGTTCACATTTGTAGCCATTTGCAATGTCCCATCACTGTGATTTTTTTTTTACTTTTTTGTCCGTTTCCAAAGCTGACTTCCAGTTTCCATCAAAAAAAGGTGCATTGTTTAAAATGGATTCATTTAAATATTTTTATTTATTTATTATTAATTATATAAATTATAAATAAATTATAAATAAATTATATACATATTTATTAAATATTCATTTAAATATTAAATATTTACAATTTTGGTCACCATATCACAAAAAAGATGTTGAGAGTTTGGAAAAAAAAATCAGAAAAGAGCAACTACGATGATCAAAGGCCTGGAGACTAAAACATACAGAGAAGGGCTGCAGGACTTGGGTCTGGCTAGTCTAAAGAAAAGAAGAAACAGAGGAGACATGATAGCACTATTCCAATATTTGAGGGGCTGCCACCAAGAAGAGGGGGTCTCGTTATTCTCCAAAGCACCAGAGGTCAGGACAAGAAACAATGGAAACTGATCAAAGACAGAAGCAACCTGGAATTAAGGAGAAACTTCCTGACAGTCAGGACAATTAACCAGTAGAACACCTTGCCTCCAGAAGTTGTGGGTGATTAATCACTGAAGATTTTTAAGAAAAGACTTGACAGCCATCTTATCTGAAATGGTATAGGTTCTCTTGCTTGAGCAGGGGGCTGGACTAGAAGACCTCCAAGGTCCCTTCCAGTTCTATTCTATTCTATTCTATTCTATTCTATTCTATTCTATTCTATTCTATTCTATTCTATTCTATTCTAAATAACACAATGACTTACAGTCATAATTCTGGGCTCAATTACAGGTAAACCTTGACTTACAACAGTTTGTTTAGTGACTGTTCAAAGTTACAACAACACTGAAAAATGTGATTTATGATTGTTTTTCACAGTTACGACATTTGCAGCATTCCCATGATTATGTGATCTGAATTCAAATTCTCAGCAATTGGTTCATATTTATGACAGCTGCAGTGTCCCGGGGGTCATGTGATCACCTTTTGTGATCTTCTGACAAGAAAAGTCAATGGGGAAGCCAGATTCACTTCACAACTGGGAGAATAGAATAGAATAGAATAGAATAGAATAGAATAGAATAGAATAGAATAGAATAGAATAGAATAGAATAGAATAGAATAGAATAGTACCCTGGAGGTCTTTTAGTCCAACCCCCTGCTCAAGCAGGAGATCCTATATCATTCCAGACAGGTGGCTATGCAGTCTCTTCTTAAAACCCTCCAATGATGAAGCACCCACAACTTCTGAAGTCAAGCTATTCCACTGGTTAACTGTCCTCACTGTCAGGAAGTTTCTCCTTAATTCCAGGTTGCTTCTCTCTTTTATCAGTTTCTAACCATTGTTTCTTGTCATGCCCTCTGGTGGTTTGGTGAATAATGTGACCCCCTCTTCTTTGTGGCAGCCCCTCAAATACTGGAATACTGCTATCATGTCACCCCTAGTTCTTCTTTTCTCTAGACTAGCCAAGCCCAAATCCTGCAATCTTATCAAGTGCAGTGATTCACTTAACAACTGTGGCAAGAAAAGTCGTAAAATGGGGCAAAATGCACTTAACAAATTTCTCACTTAACAACAGAAATTTTGGGCTTAATTGTGGTCATAAGTTGAGGATGACCTGCACAGTCTTAAGTCAAGGATTACCTGTAAAGGAGCCATTCCAATGGAAAACTAGGAATCAGCTCCAGGTACATTTTATGCATAATTAGTGGTTTTATTTTAAGAAGGTCTTCAGATATTACTACTACCAATATTAACTATATTAACAGAACCTCATGTGCAGCTGAGATTTTTTTTCTTAAGAAAACTTTGTTTCAAAACATCAGCATTGCAACTGCTTTTTTAATTCCATTTTGAACCTGGTGTGTTTTGATATTATATCAGTTTTCTTCAGATAATCCATTTCCAGGTGCCCAGGCAGAGAGTCAGCAGAGGAGAAAGAATCAGTTAACAGCCTGAATTGAGCACAAATCACAGAATGGAGTCACAGTCACTGCTTTTAGATAAACAACTTTGCTCTTCTCATCTTTGGCCTTATTCTCACGCTGAATTTTACAACCGATATTTCAGGTTGTTTGTGTCACCAAATGAAGCATAACTGAGAAGTTTTAATTAATGATTCATGGAATGTAATTCTCCAGACAATGATGGCTCACATCTGGATAACAGCTGGGCTAAGGTACTAATTCATCTCCTAAATAGAAGTGGGAAGAAAAAAAACCACAACTCCTGATTGGGAATACATCATTCTTTCACCTCTTGAAAAATTGGACTTGGTTGGAAGACAGCTGGAGATTCATAATTAAAGGCACCGGAGCCTCAAAGCACTATCCTGTCTCACAGAGCAGAATTGGTGTTAATAACACTTACGTTTGCTTAACTTGTTAAAAAAGTAAGCTTCACCATTGTGCTAAGGGAGAGCAAATACATTTCCTTCCTTTTGTCATTGCAAACAGAATGCTGAATCAAAGCTGAAGATGAAGAAGATAATTAAAGCTCCTAATGCAAACTCAACAGCATGGAACTAAACAAAAAATAGCACAACCATCTACCACAGTTCATTTGGAAAACCACCTATGGCAGATTTTAATTAGTGCTGGGCACAAAGAGCCTTTAAAGATTCTCTACTGCATTGATAACCAGGGAAATTGGGTAGATAATTTCTCTGAACTCCTCAAGGATAGGAGAAATGCTCCAGCCATCATCACTGAGTAACTGCAAGAACACCTAATTCCACTCATGAAAATTTAACCACCTGCATACTCATGGACCACCTTTATGAGTTTCATAGGGATGTGGTGATAAAGATAGCTTGGATGAAGTTAATGTTACATTTCTGCTTTTTAATGCAAGATAAGCGAGACATATTGGATTTCTGCCCTAATGTGCATTCTCTATGAACATGCAAAGAGGTTTGCAGTTGGAGGGAAATATACCCTATAGTGCATTGGTTCTCAACCTGTGGTCTGCAGACCTCGGGGGGGGGGGGGCACAATGTGCCAGAGCATGCACAGTCTTATTGAGCTGAGATAATCCAGGAGTAAACACAGTAAACAGTGGTCTATATTAAATGGTGGTTTATCTTACACTATCTACAATATCATACAACAGGAACAATATACAAACACGTGCTAATACAGCAGGATCCAACACACAGCAATTATAGCAGGAAACAGAAGAGAGAGCACACATCTGCGGAGCCTTCCCTTTTATACAAGGCTCTTAAAGAGATACAGACCCTGCTTGCTCTTAAAGAGACATAGACCCTGCTGAGTCATTCCCATCATTACATCATACATCTTACATCAGCTGGTTAGCTTCTAAATCATTACCTTGACACAATGTCATCATTGGGGGACCGTGAAGTCTTGAAGAAATGTTATGAATTAAATCTTGAGTTAAGTCTTGGGGGGGGGGTCCGTGGCCATGGTCCGTGGCCACAAAAAGTGTTTAAAGAGGGTCCGTGGTGAAGAAAAGTTGAGAACTATTGCTGAAGTGCATTTCTCCTGAAAATAGAGACATAGAAAACTGATAGCAGAAAAAGACCAAGTGGTCCATTGAGTCTGCCCTTTGTTTTTGTTTTCTTTTTAATTTATTTATTATTTTTAATTATTTTTTTATTTGTTGTTGTTGTTGGGTGATGGACATGTGTTTATCTCAAGCATGTTTAAACTCAATTACTGCTGATTGTCTCTAGAACTGGACACGGTATTCCAAATGGGGTCTGATTAAAGCCCTACGATGACCCAGTGGTTAAAAATGCTTAGCTTGTCAGCTGGGAAGCTGACAGCCCGGGTCTGAGACCTGAGTGCCATGTGACAAGGGAAGCTCTCATTACTTGTCCCAGCTCCTGCCCACCAGTTAGCCTAAATTTCACCCTCTTCTCGGAGATAAAACTTTGGCGATTCTAAAATAACATTTTCAAATTAAAAATTGAATGCTAGCAGAAATTGACTGTCTGGCTTCGTACAACATACTAAGTTTATATCTCCATCTCTATCTATATACATACAAATACATCTCAGGGGTTAAAGTTGCTGAGCTTGTCATCTGGAAAGCTGATGGCCCGGGTTCAAGACCCAAGTGCCTCACAATGGGTGAGCTCCCGTTACTTGCCCCAGCTCCTGCCTACCTAGCAGTTTGAAAGCATGCAAATGTGAGTAGATAAATAGGTACCACTTCAGTGGGAATGTAACAGCATTCTGTGAGCCTCGGCATATAGTCATGCTGGCCACATGACCATGGAAGTGTCCTCAGATAAAGCTGGCTCTCTCAGCTAAGAAATGGAGATGAGCACACACACACCCAGAGTCAGATATGACCGAACAGGGGAAAGCATTACCTTTATAGGAGGATTAGGGCTTCTTTTTCCTGCTGGGTGATCCCTCTAGAAGGGCATCCCAGAATTTTGTTTGCCTTCACTACTGCTAGGCCCCACTGTTTGCTCATTTTGCAGTCATCTGCTATGAGCATTTCTGCATCCTTTTCTTCTGTTGTTCCATCTAACACTGCACTCCCAAAACTATACCCCATAGAGGATTCTTTCTCCCTAACTGCATGATCTTACATTTAGAAACATTGAACTGCAGTTTTCACATTTTGACCAACTTTCTAGCAATGCCAAATCACTTTCCGTGTTACAAATACCTCCAGGAATGTCAACTCTATTACACACCTTTGTGTCATCAGCAAAAAGACCTAGCAATCCTTCTGCTATATCACTTATAAACACATTGAACAGAACATGACTTAGGACTGAGCCTTGTGGTACACTGTCTGTGACTGATGGGAAAATAAGGAAATAAGTGCTGTTGTTAAATCCATAATAATTGAGGGTGGTATCAATCTTTTCCTGCTGCTGCCACTGTGATAAATGCTGAAGGGCAAGAACATCTAAATGCATCTGTTTTGAAAGAAGAGGATGGAAAAAATCTCTGAATCCTTCCTAGTTGAGTTTCGCAATCACAGCATGGAATTTAGAGAGGCACCAATGCTTTCTATTTCCCTGAATTTTACAGTTCTGATTCTTGATCTCAGAAGAATTTGATGGACAGAAATGCCAAATCCAGTCTAAACACCTGGCTGACTGTGAGACCAACTATAATACTAATACTAATACTAATTCTGCTTGCCAGTAAGTATGAAGACCTTCAGCTCCTCATCAACAGAGTCACCGAAATATCTGGAAAATACGGCTTGAAGCTTAACACCTCAAAAACCAAGATCATGGTCGTCAGCAAACAACCCATTAATTTACCACCAATAAATTCAGAAGGAATACCACTAGAAAAAGTTGAAAGGATCACGCACCTCGGTTCTAATTTACATGAAAGCTGGGACATGACCGCTGAAGTAAAGACAAGGATAGAGAAAGCTTGAACAGCATTCTTCAAAATGAAAAAGGTCTTCTGCAGTCACGACATAAGCCTAAGACTGAAAATCAGGCTTGTCAGATGCTATATTTTTTCTATCCTGCTCTATGGAGTAGAGAGTTGGTCTCTGACAGAAGGCCACCTGAAGAGACTAGAAGCATTTGAAATGTGGATTTACAGGCGGCTGTTACGTATAAGCTGGGTGGACAAGATCAGAAATGAGGAGGTTTTAAGCCGCCTGGGAAAGCCAAGGGAAATCATCAAAACAATTAAAAAACGAAAGTTAGAATATTTCGGACATGTGATGCGACACCCAGAAAAATACGGCATACTCCATTTAATCCTCCAGGGAAAGATTGAGGTCCAGGCAGAAGAAGAACATCATGGCTGCAAAATCTAAGGGACTGGTTTGGGCAAAACTCAGCAGCACTTTTTCGTGCGGCTGCTGATAAAAACAGGATCGCCAACATGATCGCCAACGTCCGATAACAGATATGGCACAAGAAGAAGAAGAAGAATACTAATACTAATACTGTCAAATATTGGGATCATAAAACTCATCAGATTTTAAGGCAGAATGCAAACATCTTGCAAGATTGTAACCTTTGTAAAATATAGTTTTAACTTGGGAAACTACTAGAGATTGTATGCAGTATCTCTATGAATGATTAGAGGTCTATAGATTTGTTTGTTGTACTGGTCGTTAAACGAGCACAGTGGTTGCTGAGTGGACACTGAGCAAACTTGGCAGTGGTTACACCAGTCTGTTTTATCCAATGGGCTTTTTATGTTGGAAACTGGACGTAAGCACCAGCAAAAAATGTAAAAAAATAATGGTTATGTGACTGCAATATGCTGCAAATGGTCATAAAGGTGAGCTGACTGCTAAGCACCCAAAATGTGATCACATGACCTTGTGTGTGTGTATGGAACATCTACATCAGGCTGTAAATGCTTTGGGGTGGGTGTCCATGGTAATTTTAAATGGTCACTAAGCATGATCAATTGTTATTAAGTGAGGACTACCTGTACAAACAATTACCCCAAATGCACTTTAATAGTAGAAAAATATATGTAGGATGGAAGCACATATATTTTATGCTTATAATGTAGTTATAAATGGAGAAGTGCACATAAATATGAATGTAATAGTGGCGAACATCTGTAGATCAGGTGTAGGATGAGGGTGAAGGTTTGTTGTCCAAGCTTGTGGGCTGGTTTCCAAATGTTTCATTACCAGGCTAGGTAACATCTTCACCAAACAGCACCAGTTCGATTGGAGCAACACAAAAACCATCCGTCATGCTACCACCCACAACACACGTGAGTTCATCGAAGCCTGGCACTCCACAAGCAATTCCATCAACAGACACATTGACCTACAACCAGCTTACAAACCCCTCAGAATCCAGATCAATTGCACAACCAACCAGACACAGCACAGACCCTCAACCAACCCACGCAAGCCCCCACAACCAGCAGTTCATCTCCGTGACCTGATGTAACCTCCCCATCACAAGACCCATCACAAGACTCACTGATGACTCACAAGACTCTCACTCGACACACCCACACCTGAAGCCCTTATAAACTCTGCTGAAGGTGTTACCTAACCTGGTAATGAAACATTCGGAAACCAACCCATAAGCTCGGAGAATGAATCTTCACTCTCATAAAATATGAATATTTTCACTGCTTCCAGAATGAACAGGCAAATTAGAATTTCTCCCCTTCTAGCAGAAATATGGATCCCACCTCCTATTCATTCTGCCTGCGATCAATAGCACACTGGTGTGAATTTGACTTTCCTGATTGCTATGAATAGGTGACTGATGAGTGACCTGGATTTTAACAAAAGAATCTTAATGCTTCTTTTTTTCATGTTCTCCTGAATGCACAAATCTTTAAAACAGGGTGTCCTTTACGATCAATGATTAGTCTAGAACATTTTAAATTTGGAAATCAAGAGGGATTTTTCTAGAGTGATATAAAGTTAGAGGGTGTAACCTGGCGATTGTATGTTATTGTTTAGGATATATGATCAAAATAATGACAACAGACAGAACAATTAGCCTTAGAATTGATAATGAAGGTATCAAAAGGGTGGATAGTTTTTAGCTTGTAGGATCAACCATCAATAGTAAAGGAACGAGCAGTCAAAAGATATGCCACAGACTAGCCCTTGGTGGAGCAGCCGTGAAGACTTTGGAAAAGATATTCAAATGCTATGATGTATCTATACTTACAAGAATCAGAACAGTGCAAGCCATGGTATTCCCTGTGACCCTTGATGGAAGCAAGAGTTGGACTTTGAAGAAGAAGGACAGGAAGAATATTGATGTTTTTAAAGTTTGGTGTTAGAGAAGATTCCTGAGAATTCTATGGAAAGCCTAGAAAATAAACCTATAGCTTATTGAACATATCAACCCAGAATTCTCACTTGTGGCACAAATGATCAGGCTCAAATTATCCTACTTCAGATTTACGCAAAGACCTAAATCTCTAGAGGAGGCTCTAATACTGGGAAAGATGGAAGGAATGAGAAGAAAAGTAGTGATGAATGAATCATTGGAAGACTTAATAAAGCTAGGTTAGCCACAGAACATCAGTGAGAATATCTCACTGATATTGCAGATGACACCAAGCTGGCAGGAATAGCCAACACTCCAGAAGACAGGCTTAAGATACAGGAGGATCTGGACAGACTTGAACACTGGGTGCTATATAACAAAATGAAATTCAATGGTGAAAAAAGTAAGGTTCTACATTTAGGCAAGAAAAACCAAATGCACAGGTATAGTAGGTGGTACCTTGCTCAATAGTAGTAACTGTGAGAGGGATCTCGGAGTCCTAGTGGACAATCACTTAAATATGAGCCAGCAGTGTGCTGCAGCTGCCAAAAAAGTCAACATAGTGCTAGGCTGCATTAACAGAGGGATAGAATCAAGATCACGTGAAGTGTTAATACCACTTTACAATGCCTTGGTAAGGCCACACTTGGAATACTGCATCCAGTTTTGGTCACCATGATGTAAAAAAGATGTTGAGACTCTAGAAAGAGTACAGAGAAGAGTAACAAAGATGATTAGGGGACTGGAGGCTAAAACATATAAGGAATGGTTGCTGGAATTGGATATGTCTAGTTTAATGAAGAGAAGGACGAGGGGGGACATGATAGCAGTGTTCCAATATCTCAGGGGCTGCCCCAAAGAAGAGGGAGTCAAGCTATTCTCCAAAGCGCCTGAAGGCAGGACAAGAAGCAACAGATAGAAACTAATCAAGGAGAGAAGCAACCTAGAACTAAGGAGAAACTTCCTGACAGTTAGAACAATTAACCAGTGGAACAACCTGCCTCCAGAAGCGGTGAATACTCCAATACTGGAAGTTTTTAAGAAGAGATTAGACAGCCATTTGTCTGAAATGGTTTAGGGTTTCCTGCCTGAGCAAGGGGTTGGACTAGATGACCTCCAAGGTCCCTTCCAACTTGGGAAATGAGTAAGAGTTTTCAGTGGTGGCCCCATCCATGTAGAATAAGCTGCTTCCAGGAATCTATACAGCTCCACATTCCTATTGTTTTATATAATATGGCTTTTTAACACAGCATTTAGTATTTATAACCTTTCTGCCTGGGACATTTCTAAACCTTTTTAAAGATGGCTTTTAATAAAATTTGTAAGGCAGGAAGGACATTATCAGATTCTTCCTGATTTTATGGCTGCCATAGACTAGCATGGCTCTCTCTAGAGCAGGGGTGTCGAACTGCCAGCCCGCAGGCCGGATGCATCATAGCGAAACCGCCCCCACTCCATTGCCGGCAACGGCAAAAAAGTCACGATACGTCACGACACGTCATGTGACATTGCAAGTTTGACACCCCTGCTCTAGAATAACCCCATCCAATTCCTTCTCCTTTTCCTTCTCCTGCCCCTCTCCCCCCTCCTCTTTTATCACTTTGGGTATTGAGGGAGATCCCCATTTGGGATAAACGTGGAAGCTTTCATGGAAACATCCTTTATATCTACAACCATCAGTTGTTGTGGGTGGAAAGTTCTGGTAGCAACTTTTATCTTTTCAATACATCTGAATCCAGAATCTTAGGAGGTGTGGATTTGCCCTTGATTTCTGCTCCCAGCAAATGCAACTCCATAAATGGAAGTTTGTGATAGGAACAAGTGACATTGCACTGCAGAATCTACGTATGTCAGTGTTTTTCAGGCTCAGCGACTCAAAGATGTATGGACAGCATGTTGGCTGGGGAAATCTGGGAAGTGAAGACCAGACGTCTTCAAGTTGCTGAGACTGAGAAGCACTGACAAATGTGTTCAACCTGAAGAAGAAAAAATTACAAGGTAATTTTGCTCCTACCTGATGGCCATTAGTTGTTCAAACTACCTGTTCTAACTCTCATTACTGACCTCCTGCTCTCTGTTTCCTTGGTATCCAGTTCCTCTGACTATTTCTGTGGCTTATTATTCTGATTTATGTTCTTTGCCGAGCTTGTGAAATCTCCTGGTGTGACCCCTGGCTGTTTTACAGGCTATTATGAGCTGATTCTGCTACTGAATGCAAGCTCCAAAGACAAACAGGCTTGGTTGGACATCACTGAACTTACTTTGTGATGTCCAGGCAAACCTTCCTGCATTTGATTATTCTGGAGGTTATCTTTTTTTTTGGGGGGGTGGGGTACTTTAGCAAAAATTTTCAGGTTCACAGCTTACCGATATTTCCCCTTATATATGAATCATGCCATGATTGTTATGGAAGGATACATACTTAAAAATAACTTTGCTATTCCATACTTTCAATGTAACAGGTTGGGACAATCTGATAACAGTGTCGGCTATGCTAATTAGACTTATGAGAATTGCTGTCTGAAAAACTGGAAAGCCTTTCTTAAAAATAACCAAGACTTCTCCAGAATCCTGCACTGGTAGTTCTCAACTTAAAACCATTTGTTTAGCAAACGTTTGATGGCACTGGAAAAAATGATTTACAACCGGTCATCACACTTAGGACTGTCGCAGCATTGACAGATCATAGGATCAAAATTTGGGGACTTGGCCACTGGCATGAATTTACAGTGGTTACAGCATCCTAGGGTCATGTGATCACCATTTGTGACCTTCCCAACCAACCTCTGACAAATAAAGACAATGGGAGGAGTTGGGTTCATTTAACAACCTCATTATTCACTTATCAACTGCAGGGATTCACTTAACAACCATGGTTAAAAAAAAAAGGCTGTAAAATTGGGCATCACTCAACTATCACCTTGCTTAGCAATGGAAATTCTGGTCCCAGTTATGGGTCACCAAGTTGAAGATTGCCTTTAATGCAGGACAATTAACCAGCGGGGACAATTAACCAGGGGAACGACTTGCCTTCAGAAATTGTGGGCACTCCATCACTGGAGGTTTTTAAGAAGAAGCTAGACAATCACTGGTCTGAAATGGTATAGGATCTCCTGCTTGAGCAGGGGGCTGGACTAGAAGACCTCCAAGGTCCCTTCCAGCTCTATTCTGATTCCGATTCAGTGCTTGGCTCAAAACTGACATATACAAATCTAGGCATTGGTTGAAGAAGTTGAATCTAAAAATCAATGTGTTGATGCAGAATAACTGAATAGAACAACAGAATAAATTCATAGGAACATAGACACGGGTGTTTTTTTTCCTCCACCTGCAGATTTCTATGGAAAAATAAATGGAATGGAAAAACGTCACAATGGAACTGATTAACTGATTGATCGATCAATTGATTGGTTGATTCAATTTGTGACCTTGGACAGGAGAATTCCTGGAACTAGACATTTTTCCTTAGCTGGTGACACAACAAATATAATCTCTATAATAAAGATATAGTAAGCTGCAAGCACAGTAATGTTCATCGCCCTTTCCTTCTGCTAGTCCTCTAATTTATTGTCAACATAGTGGCAGTACATCAAGAAAATGGAGAAAACTGGCAGCATGGGCTGGCTAAATCTGTTCTTGTTACCTATGGCTTTATACAAATTGGAGCTATCAAGGTTTTCTGAATGCCACCAGAGACTAAATCCATCTTCTCTGGGTGTCCCAGAGAAACCGCTTTTCTTCCACGGTGTCGACGAAGCGTTTAAGAAGAAGCATCATTGCTTTCCCTGCTGCCACTCATACCTACCATCAGACAGCCTTAATTTTTATTTTTATTTTGCTCTTTGCCTTCTCTCTTTTGAATATGGATATGGATAAAAGCTCAGTGTCCCAATTATTTTCTGCCAATGCTAATAGTCTTGCACTTCCAAGTAATTGGTGCTGAGAAGCAAAGTACATATATTAGGGTTGTGCCAGGATGTGTTTACAACATTTCTGGAACTTTTTCTGGGAGAAACATCACGGCTATTTTACCATGTCCTTGGGTGGCTTGAGAAGCGAGCTGAAATTTCTCCTGGTGATGCTTGGAGTTGATTTCATTACAGGTTTGTTTTCTAGTTTCTGGCTCTCCCTTCCTAATTACGATTTAAAAAGGAAAGAGTTCTCTAATGAAGTCTTCTCCTGGTAGCATGTTCAATTTAAATTTACCGACAAAGAATTAAATAATTAACACAAAAATAATCTGCCACAGAATGTGACTGCCTGTGAAGGCTCCTAGATTGGGGCTGAAAGGCGAAAGCAGAAGCAGTATGCTCCGTCTCATATTTGGGATAGACCAGGTTGCCCTGATAGACCAGTCTCACCAGAAAACACTTCTTCTCTTGGTATTTAAGTGAAGCACCCAGGAGTCCATAAAATGTGGGAGAAAGCATTGTATATTGAACTTTTGGCTATCTGTTAAAAGCCAAATGTCAAGTTTCGAAACACGGTTTACTGGTGTGACAAATATTGCTTCTCAGCTTGCTAACGAACCTGGAGGGAGGGAAGAGATTTGGAATGCAGACTTCAAAGATGAAGAAGCCAGACCGTGAGACACAAGGACATTACACCAGGTGTCTGGATAGACCTAGAGATGCTTTCTCATAACAATATTTTTCCACTTGATTGGGCGACGTGACCTGACCCAGAGGGAGGAGGGAGAATTCAATGCTTTTACTATATGGGTTTGGGAGGGGTCTTGCCAGAGCTGGTTTTGCTTTCATTAGTGCCGAAGTGATGTACTCAATAAAGTTTTACATTAAGAGATCAAAATGACTCGAAGGAGTTTGCTTGGTTGGGTTCGTCAGTCAGAACCTTGACACCAAATATGCATTGTGACACCAGGGTGCAAGCTCCACCTTTCATGTAATTGTGTGTGAGGTCATGACACAAATTCTGTCAGGTGCAAGAAACCAGAAACTGGGATAGAATTAAAAAGCACCACAAGTTTATTTCATGCCACAAGAATCTGAACTACTAATGGTCAAGGCAAATTGGTACTAGAGAAGAGTCAACAGAATTCCCTGGAGGGGAGAGGGCTGGACTTAGGTCTCTTGCAGGAATGTAATGATTTCAAACTAATGATATGTTTGACCCCACCCTCAAGCTCAGCCTGGTCATCTCCTACAAAGACAAAAAGGGCAGAGTTTGCCTTCCTTGCTCCGCCTCCTCGTCTCAGAATTCCCATGACTGACCATCAAGCCATTCACCCTCACCCTTGGCCACCCTTGGAAATGAATTAAGTTCAAGAATGTCATTTCCCAAGAATGTTAATGTCAAGCCCCGTGGGCTCGACATTGACGGGGGGGAAGGGAGATGACGGAACCGGGGAGGAGGCCAGTGACGCCACCGAACAGCTGACAGGCTCAACGGCTCGGCTGCCAGACAGCTGTTCAGCACGGGAAAGCCCAGGGGGAAACAGCAGCGAAGACGCCAGTGAGGAGCCATTGGGGAAGAGGCCGGTGGAGGCCAGAGGCAAGGACGATGCCCGGGAAAGCACCAGGGGCAGTCCTACCTGAAAAGGAGCCACTGAACAGCTGAGCAGCCGTGCGTCCGTCCGACCAGCAGTTGATCGGCGCAGGAGCGGCACCCGGCGATGCGGACTAAACCGCGGAACAGAGAATAGAGCCAGAGGCCCGAGTCACTGGTTTTAACTCTAGCCATCGGATGCTGGCTAGGCGGGTGGTGGGAAGTGCTGGTGGGGAAGGATTGTATGTAAGGCACTGAGAGGAAATCACTCCCAGCACTAACTTTGTTTTGCTGTTTTGCTGTGATTAAATGCTGGTCAGACTATTCCGTTTTTTGCCAGCCACCTTGACGTCTACCACTTGTCTTCTGTGAGAACCAGGGGTTGGTAAGGACACTGACAGAAAGTTAGCGCCACGCTAACTGTCAAGTGAATCTGACTTTGCTTGTCAGAAGGTTGCAAAAGGTGATCACATGACCCCGGGAGACTGCAACCATCATAAATATGAACCAGTTGCCAAGCACCCAAATGTTGGTCACGTGACCATTGGCATGCTGCAAAGGTTGTAAGTGTGAAAAGTGGTCACGTCACTTTTTCAGTCCATTGTATCTTCGAACAACCATTAAACAAATGGTTGTAAGTTAAGGACCACCTGAAATTCATTTGGTACATTTTGAATAGGTAAAGCTTGAAACAGCTATTGTAAACAAATTGTTGCTTCAGCTGGCTTTGGAAACACAAATGTCTGAAACATCTCAAAACTCCAAAGTGAATAATCATACATCACTTGTACCTAGAATCTGTGATATTGCCTCTTTCTTTTGAATGGGGAGACAATTAGATATAGAGGCTCTTTTAATTCCTTGTCGAGCTGTGATGATAATAATCATGCTTATGCTGATCAAATGAGCATTTTATTTGCCATTAAACACAATAGACTATGCCTAGAAGAGATATAGTTGAAGAACCCTAGAAAAAGTTAATACAGCACTTTGCATCACAGCAATACAATTGCTGTATTAGATTCCCCGCCCCCCAAAAAAAGATTGCTTTAACTCTTCAATTGTTCCATAAATCAGCTCAGATTGAGTGCACTTGCACAATGATGGGACATTCCTTTTGCATGGAAACTCCAAAACAATTTTCTAAAATGGGTGTGAAAACATGGCAGAAAGCAAAAATGAAAGAGGTGGAGGGATTTGGTCCTTGTCTCCTAATATATCTCTGGATCTGAATCCTTGTGGATTAAGTTAGGAGTGTCCATTAGATTTGGCTGAATTAAAATGAACTAAGATGATTAAAGGGCTGGAGATTAAAACATATGAAGAACGGTTGCAGGATTTGAGTTTGGCTAGTCTAGGGAAAAGAAGGACTAGCGGGGACATGATAGCAGTATTCCAGTACTTGAAAGGCTGCCACAAACAGTTAACAGGGGGTCAACTTATTTTCCAAAGCACCAGAAGGCAGGGCAAGAAACAGTAGATGGAAACTAATCAAGGAGAGGAGCAACCTGGAATTAAAGAGAAACTTCCTAACAGTGAGGACAATTAACCAGTGGAACAGCTCGCCTTCAGAAATCGTGGGCGCTCCATCACTGGAGGTTTTTAAGAAGAGACTGGACAGTCACTTGTCTGAAATGGTATAGGGTCTCCTGCTTGAGCAGGGGGTTAGACTAGAAGACCTTCAAGGTCCTTTCCAGCTCTATTCTGATTGATTGATAAAATAGCCCAGTTGGGTCAAATTTTAGCAACCAAGGAGGTAAAACTGAACCACTCCAAGGCATTAAAGGATCTGGGTCTGTCCTCTGAATTAGGGAGGTTGCAGGCACTTTTTTAAAAAAAAATGATTTAAAAAAAATTGAAAGGAGTTTTGGTTCCATGTTGTCCCCAGTTGTTGTTTTTTTAACATGATACAAAACAAATAGAGAGTAGTTACCAGGAAATCAATATGCCAGCAACACTGAACTCTGTATTTTCTTTCCATTCTTTAAACCAGAGATGAGGAAAAGGTATCTGATAGAGAGATGCATTCTCATAAATTCTGGCTTATAGGAGCAGGTTTGAAATAAGGGGCTGAGGGCTCTCAGTCACTAATTGTTCCTCGTCAAACTGAATTGACTGTGGGTTGGGTGCTCTTTGTCTTTTTATCAGCCCAGAGAGGGTACACTTTAAATCCACTGCAAAGACATTAAACAAATTGCAAATATCCACTGAATTTGATTTAAAAAAATTACCTGGATTATCCTTTTTTTTAATGTACTCTCATTGTTATCCAATTGAGCTGTGATCTATAGCAGGGGTGTCAAACTGCCGGCCCACGGGCCGGATGCATCACACGGAAGCCGCGCCCACCCCATTGCTAGCAATGGCAAAGCTGTCCGGATACGTTGCACGACGTCACGTGACGTTGCGAGTTTGACATGTCTGATCTATAGAAAGATAAACACACACGCACACAGAACAGCACTTAGCAACAGCACTTAGCAACAGTGATGAATAGCATTCAGACTTCACAGTGCTTTACAGCCCTCTCTAAGCGGTTTACAGAGTCAGCATATGGCCCCCAACAATCTGGGTCCTCATTTTACTGACCTCGGAAAGATGGAAGGCTGAGTCAACCTTGAGCCTGTGTGGATTGAACTGCTGGCAGTCGGCAGAATTAGCCTGCAATACTGCATTCTAACCACTGCACCCCTCTGACAGGAGTAATACATAAACTTTGCAGTAGCAATAGCTGTAAGTTAGCAAACAACAAACAGTGATTCCCAATGCATTCACAGAGACTCCAAAATCAGAAGAGTGTTTAAGGGATCTCTGACATGGGCTCTAAATAGGGGAGTCCTAAGCAACTTTGTCATTTAAAATCTGCTGTTTCCAGAAATCATTTATATACAGTAGTAGATTACAGGTTAATATCCTCAAACTGTTACTACAAGGATGGTTGCTTCTTTTTATCTCCTTGAGATATTTGACTTAATCCGGTTTGCAAAAAACTGGAATTACTGCCCAAGCTGTATGTTGTGCTGCACGTTTATTGTGAAATAGACACCTACACTCATTTCCTTTTAAAGGTGTACATAACAGAGCTGAATAACAGTCACAACACTGCAAAACATAAAGCGTAAAATGCTTCTTTTGTTGTGGCAAAGCTCTTTCCTTCTTTTTCTATTAAACTGTTTTCATTCACTGGGTATAAGGAAGAAGCAGCTTTATCTTCTTGCAGAGGGAAAACTCAGCAGGTAATCAAAAAATTCCTTTTAAAGAGTTCTTTTTTCTTAAAGCTGTAAAAAGGAAGTCATAGCAACATAGGTGGAACTGTAAGGAAGGGTTGATGTAGCAGGTAGGAAGGGCAGTTTAGAGACACATATTGAGGCGAATACTGTAATTACAGCAAGTGACTTCCTTTAATGTAAGTAGTCCTCAATATCTATGGAGATTCTCAATCATCCTGGTGATGGTGGTCCCAAAGGTGCTTTTTTAAAAGGCAACTGGACTCCCCCCCCCCTTGAATATGCTTTGCTTCTCATCCAAGAAGCTTTTGGGATGAGATTCCAGAAGCTTCTTGGTTAAAATTCCCTAACGGAATCTGCTATCGTAAGTTGTGACGGTCATAAAGCATCAAATGACTGACTTGATTTTACAATTTTTTAATGGCAATCATTAAGTGAATCCACGGTCATTAAGTGAACGCTGAGATTGTTAAGCAATGTCCTCTGTTTGCTATGGACATTTTTGCAAAAAAACAGAACTGAAATGGGTTTTTAGCAAAAATGTTGTAAATTGCAATCGTGTGACCGTGGGACACTGCAACCAGCTGTAAATATGGGCCCATTGCTAAGTGCCTGAAATGCAGTCATGTGACCACAGGGGAGGGGACATCAGAATTTTGGGACTGGGTTTTAAGTAACTTTTTTTGGGGGGGGGGTCCATTGTAACTAAACAATCGCTGAGCAACTGGTCATAAATCGAGAACTACCTATAGCTAGAGGTATATATAATACGGTAGCAATAATGGACACTTGTTTTATAAAATTTCTCGAAGAATGTTAGGTATACACCTCTGGAAAAAACTGAAAACCCCATCTTCCTTTCCATCCTTGTGTGGTTAAAGGTTCAGAGATTGGGTTATTATAACAAAGAGTCAAAAGTTAAAGTAGTACTTGTGAAAGGATCTGTACATCCTGGTCAACCATAAATTAAGCATGAGCCGGAAGTATGTGGGCATTGCCAAATGAGACCATGCAATCTTGGGTGGCACCAACAGAGGTGTAATGTTGAATCATGGGAAGTGAACATTCCATTCCACACTGCACTGGTCTAGAGTTATGGAATTAGAAAAGGGACGGAGATAAGAACAACAAAGATGGTGGGAGGCGTTGAGACTAAATCCTATGAAGAACAGCTAAAGAAATTGGGAATGTATGTTTAGCCTAAAGAACAGAAGACCTAAGGGAGACATGATAGCAGAACATAGAACATAGAATAACAGGATGAGAAGAAATCTTGAAGGTTTTCTAGTCTAACCCTCTACTCAAGAAGCGGAGTCTATACCATCAATTGTTCTCATTATCAGGAAATTTCTCCTTAGTTCTCGTAGGTTGGATCTTTCTTTAATGATTTTCCATTGTTGCTTCTTGTCCTGCCCATAGGTGCTTTGGAGAATAGGTTGACCTTCTCTTCTCTGTAACAGCCCTTCAAGTATTGGAAGATTGCAACCATATCACCCCTAATCCTTCTTTTTGTTAGACTAGATATACCTGGTTTAGCCTCCATCATATGGTTTAGCCTCCAGAGCCCTTATCATCTTTGTTTCTTTTCTCTCGTCTTGAAGGAATGTCACAGGGAATGTCACAGGGAAGATGGGTGGACTTATTTTTCCTAACGCCTGGAGAAAAGACAGAAACAGAACAGAAACAATCAAACAGTTGGTGAAATATTTATACAGAGCGATCCAAATTAGAAATGAGGAATTTCCTATTAAGTAGTGGAACAGCTTCCACCTATATTTGTGGGTGTTTTATGATTCTATGAGCCCAGTTAGGTTAATTAGAAGCCTTAAGGCTGTATTCAAGCCACTCTGCTTTTTTACAAATGATTTTTAAGATTTAAAATTTTAATAATAGCCAAAGAGAATACAGACTAAGCTCAAAAAGAAGAGAAAGTAATGAAAAAAGAGAAAGAAGGGTATATGGAAGAAAAGATTAAAAGAACAAAGCAATACAAAGAAGTAGCTTCCGATCATTATCACAAATATAAACAAAGTTAATAATTCATCACCCCCTATACAATTAAATACATCCCATAACCCATCCCTTATCCAAACACAAATCCATAAATCAACACTTCAGTCCTAGTGTTGTGAAAAGTCCTTAAAGGGATCCTAGATTTACTGTATATACACATGTCTCATTTAAATCTTGATCAGACTTGATACTCCTTCCTTTTGCTTAAACAATCTTAATCTTTAGTTCATTCAAATATTATTGTAGGATTTGATCTCTCTCTTTTGTTTTTCTTTTTCCCCTCTTGCAGATTTCTTCAAGACTTCGATCAACTTCTTTTGTAAGTCCAATAAACAGTCCTTAACCAGGTCCTTTTCTTGACTTGATATTTGTATTTTCACTTTAAGTTTTCTCTGTCTCTTTATATAGGTAGCCCTTGACTTACAACAGTTCATTCAAAGTTACAACAAAGTTACATAAGTGATTTATGACCATTTTTTACACTTATGAGCATTGTAGCATCCCTGTGGTCATGTGATCAAATTTTGCACGCTTGGCAAACTGGCATGTATTTATGATGGTTACAGATTTGTGGTGTCATGTGATCATTGTTTTCAACCTTCTGACAAGCAAAGTCAATGGGGATGCTAGATTCACTTCACAACTGTGTCACTAACTTAACAACTGCAGTGATTCACTTAACAACTGTGGAAAGAAAGGTCATCCAATGGGGTAAAATTCACTTAACAAATATCTCATTTAGCAATAGAAATTTTAGGCTCAATTGTGGTCATAAGTCGATGACTACCCATAGTCCTTCTTTTTTTAAAAAAAAAAATAGTTCTGCAAAATCTTTTAAGTTCTGATATTTCTGCATCAGGCAAAATTTGTTTCATCTCTTTATTTTGTAAAACTTCTGAGATGTTCTCTTTTGCATCTGTAATTTCTTCTTTGCAGGAGAATCTTCCATATAACAGATAACATTTCCATTCCTCCAATTCCAACGCTAGATAAAGCTTGTCATTTTTATGCAAGAGGAGATGAAAAAGGAAAAAAAATGCTAGAATTCTTATTTCCCTTTTTGATGGTATTCAGATATACAGAAACTAACAGGAGTTGGAATTGTCCTCTGAGAAAGCTATCGGTGTCAGAATGGAGCAATATGAATCAGTTTTATCCATCTCCAGGAGGCTCCCACAGGGAAATGAGCAATCAATTAAAAATCAGGGTGGACAGAGGTTTCATTTCTTGGTTCAGGGGTATCCTGGTTGGAAGAGATCAGACAAATTTGATGGATTTATCTGAACAGGATGCTATAAATATGCCTCTATCATCAATGGGTAGTATGCAAGAACTAAAAGGAAATCTAAGTCTTCTATTCCAAGAGGTAAAATGTAAAAATATCTGCTGTCCAGTCATGTCCGATTCTAAGGGATAATGCTCATCTCCATTTTCTATTTGAGAGAGCCAGAATTGTCCGAAGATGCTTCCATGGTTATGTGGCTGGCACGACTCTATGCTCAGGGGCATGGAATGCTGTTACCTTCCCACCCGAAGTGGTGCCTCTTTATCTACTTGCAGTTGCATGCTTTCAAACTGCTAGGTTGGCAGGAGCTGGGGCAAGAAACGGGAGCTCATCCCATCACACAGTACTTGGGTCTTGAACTGCCAATCTTCTGGTTGATGTCAATGCTGCTAATACAGGATATTATTGCTTTGACAAGATATGCAGAACTGTCTGGTATTTTTAGAGTTAATTTCAGTTGATGGTGGGGGGGGAGGAGAAAGATAGGAAAGCG
Organism: Azemiops feae; assembly: GCA_023970755.1. Taxonomy (NCBI): domain Eukaryota; kingdom Metazoa; phylum Chordata; class Lepidosauria; order Squamata; family Viperidae; genus Azemiops; species Azemiops feae. The sequence continues at coordinate 138,407 of JALGBA010000596.1, forward strand.
CGGGATAAGGAACAGAAGTGAATCTTTGCCCTTCAGGCTAATTGGAGAATGTGAATTATGACTGCAAAATAGGGGAGGGGAATAGCTTGGAATGTAATGTGCAAAGAAAAGGAAATTCAGATCTTGGCATCCATCCATGATGTGCCGACATTGTGTTCATGATTAAAGACTTTTCAGAATAAACAATGCCTGGAAGTTCTTTGAAGTGCTCCATTAGTCGGAACCTTGACAGTTGACTTGCCCAGCATTTTAACTGCAAGCCCACCATACCCCCTTCCAAGAGGGCTCCACCACAAAACATCAGGAAAGATCTGATAGAGACCAGGTATATATTCTGCATTAGCATTCCTGCCTCTCTCTAGCAATCTGCTGGTCATGGTTCCAATAGACAGAGAGACAAATAAAGCAGAACTCCGAGGCTTGCAAATTCCTCAAAGAACATGTTTATGGATACAAAGTATCGGCACTTCAAAAGTGAAACCAAGTCTGAAGAGATGCATAACAATTCCCCAATACAAAGTTAAGAAATCCCACCCCCAAAACTATGCAAGCAACTACGTTTCCCCACTCAGCTTGTTGGCGGGCTTTTTATGAAACACCCAGCCCGCAGTCTTGGGAGCAGCCAATGACCTTAGTTCCCATGAGAGAAAGACTGAGAGAGAAAGTCTGTTTTGTCTTGCGCAACACCTGGCAACCCCCCCTCCCTCCGTGCTATGTGCCAACTAGAAATGAGAAGGAAAAAATGGCTGCAGCCATACTCATTCTAAAGTCGACACTGCTCTTTTATATAGTTGTCATTTCTGGAATACAGTAACCACCTGAGTTTCAAGCTGTATTTGTCCTTGTCTCAGTAGAAGCCTGAGAGGTTGTTCCAGAAACAATGCAGCATAGTCTGAAATGAGAATATGAAATGAGATTCAGAGGCAGAGAGCTTTTCTCTCCCATAATCAACCATGAAAAAGAAATACGGGTTTCAGCTTACACAGAGAGCTGCATTTGTTTTGAAGTATTTAAGTAGAGTATAATGAAAATGGAGGATATAAAAGATCTTTATGAATGAGAATGGACAGAACTGACTACATTTCCCAGAAATGCAACTTCAACATCAGATGACTTAAAATGTAATTTAATTTTTTTTAAATATTCTCACTCTTTTTTCCCTCCCTTTCTTTCTCTTTGAAAGCATGATCCATCAATATGTTTATAGTTTGGGAGCAGAAAGTAACATAGATACTACACAGGGACATCACATAATTTGTTCTCAGGATCAGGGTCTCATGGCTGGCTGGGGAATTCTGGAAGTTGAAGTCCACATATTATAAAGTTCCCAAAGTTGGGAGATACTGTTCTAGATTATCTTCTGACACATTTGGCCACAATTTCACCTTTAGCACAGCTGCCCAGTTCAATGGAGGTTTTAAAGAAGAGATTGGACAACCACTTGTCTAAAAAGGTGTGGCAGGACAGCACCCCCCCCCCCAGAGAAAGAAATATTTTGGGGAATTTTTTAAAAGGCAGAATATATTTCTCCAAAGGAATAATGGGAGAAAAAAATCCAAGACAAAACCACCACCCCAGAAACCACCCCCCCTCTCTGCCCCAAGCAGAAACCAGGTCTGTAGAAATGTAGATGTGATAATCCTTTCAGAAAGGTTTGGAGCCAGGAAGCTAGAAGCTGATGAGATTAGAAAGACAAAAACCCTAAAATCTACATCCCTCACCCAAATTCTAAGGACAGGGAACATGACAATTAGGACATAATAGGATTAACCCACCAATACCAAAAAGTACACACTGAACCTCAGGTCAAAGTTCATGCCACAGGAACAGGAACTCCAAAACAGAAGCCCAAGAAGGTATAAAAACCCATCACTCCCAGCAACATGTGATCAGCTGCTCCAGAGCCTCATGTCTTGCGGTTCTGCTCTTCAATAAACTCCAAGCTTCTTTCTAAAGCAGTCTCCATTTTGTTTATTCCCAGCTTAGAATGGACCCTGATGAAGATTTTTCTTTCAACAAAGGTATAGGACGTCCTGCTTGAGCAGGGGGTTGGACTAGAAGACCTTCAAAATCCCTTCCAACTCTGTTATTTTGTTAAATGCATGGCTCAAGTCCACTAATGGATTGGACCCAAGCTTTATCACTGCTACATTTCACTTTGGGCTTTTGTTCCAAAAACTGCAGTAACAGCAACTTCACACTTGACCTGGACAGAAAGTGGCATGAATCATCAGCTATTTTTGTTTGATAATTTACAGCAAAACTCTCTCAGACACAATCTGGATTTTAATACTAGCTCACTAATGCAACTGCAGTGGAGCATCAGTTCATACATTTGAACTGATCATTTCTTTGCTTTGAGAAGGGAAGATATGTTGTTTAAAAAGCTCACTATCAAGCAAGAGGCTGAATGGTTTGAGATGGGAAAGCTAGTATTGCAACAATTTTGATTTGATAAATAGCATGTTTGGTTCATAGTAAAAGAGAAGAAACCACAAACAAAGGTTACAAAATGGAGATATAAGTAACTTGGGCTTCATCCCAGAGATCCAAACTCTGGGGGAGGGGGAGGAGAAGAGGAAGAAGAGGAAGAGGAGGAAGAAGAGGAGGAGGAAGAAGAGGTGGTAAGGCTACACTTGGAATACTGCATCCAGTTTTGGTCACCACGATGTAAAAAAGATGTTGAGACTCTAGAAAGAGTACAGAGAAGAGCAGCAAAGATGTTCAGGGGACTGGAGGCTAAAGCATATAAGGAACGGCTGCTGGAATTGGGTATGTCTAGTTTAATGAAAAGAAGGACTAGGGGTGACATGATAGCAGTGTTCCAATATCTCAGGGGTTGCCACAAAGAAGAGGGAGTCAAGCTATTCTCCAAAGCACCTGAAGGCAGGACAAGAAGTAATGGATGGAAACTAGTCAAGGAGAGAAGCAACCTGGAACTGAGGAGAAACTTCCTGACAGTTAGAACAATTAACCAGTGGAACAACCTGCCTCCAGAAGCGGTGAATGCTCCAACACTGGAATTTTTTAAGAAGAGACTGGACAGCCATTTGTCCGAAATGGTATAGGGTTTCCTGCCTGAGCAGGGGGTTGGACTCGATGACCTCCAAGGTCCCTTCCAACTTCATTATTATTATTATTATTAAGAAGAGCATTAGGGTTACTGTAGAGCAGGGGCGTCAAACTGCCGGCCCATGGGCCGGTTGCATCATGCAGAGGCTGCTGCCCACCCCAGCTCCGGCAATGCAAAAAAAGTCACGATACATCACGACATGTCACATGATGCGGCGAGTTTGACACCCATGCTGTAGAGAGAATCATGCTAGTCTAACAGCAGCCAAAAATCATGAGGAATCTGGTAGTACCACAGAGAGTAGAACAGAAATTTTGGGCTCAGTTGGGGGTCACAAGTTGTTTGCATCAGTAGAAGTGGGGTCCCATATAGCAATTATTATTTGATCATCATCGCTCCACCTTCTGTCGGTGGCCGTCTCATTTAGATTCCTCTCATTTACCACATTCTCCCCCTGGGACTCAGATGCTCCTTACTGATTACTGAAATTAACGATGAAAAAAGGAGAAGGCATGCCTAAGAAATGGTTATTTGTGGTATTCTTCAAAATGCTTGGCTCTTCCTATTTTCAAAGCTAATGATTTTTTTTTTAATGCAATAATGGTCTTCTTAATTGAACAGGTGTCGTGCTAAGTCTTTTTATCTGCTGCTGAAATTATTCATGCCGATTTATGCTAACGAACAGATAAACAAGCATACCTCAAAAACTAATTTCCACACGGCTCAGCTCATTGGGCACAGACCACCAGACTCAAGTTTAACAATTACTCCAACTATTCAGCTGGACAAATTAATCTTGAAATTGGGATTCAGCCTTCAGTATAATTTAAATATGCTGAAAGGTAGGTATACATACTCTCTTTTTTTCTTAGTTGGCTTCCAGCATATTTTCATTGAAAGAACAGACCTGTCTACCCATCATGTTATTTTCTTTTGAAGGAAGCCACATTTTCTAAAACGGCAGAAAAAGAGGAATGAATAATAAGCAAAATATAGTAAAAATGCAAAATCATGTCTAAAAAAAGAAAGAAAAATATTGTGAGATGAACTGAATGACCTCCATGATCCATTGTGGTTTTTGTTACCTGAAACTTTCATATAATTTTAATAAGATACAGAAGGTTTAGACCATAAGAAAGGCTGAGCGCCAAAGAATTGAGGCCTTTGAACTATGGTCCTGGAGAAGATTCCTGCGGGTCCCTTGGACTGCAAGGCGATCAAACCGGTCAGTCCTAGAAGAGATTAACCCCGACTGCTCTTTAGAAGGCCAGATCCTGAAGTTGAAATTCAAATACTTTGGCCACCTAATGAGAAGGAAGGACTCACTGGAGAAGCGCCTAATGCTGGGAAAGATTGAGGGCAATAGAAGAAGGGGACGACAGAGAATGAGGTGGCTGGATGGAGTCACTGAAGTAGTAGGCGTGAGCTTAAATGAACTCCAGAAGATGGTAAAGGACAGGAAGACCTGGAGGAATGTTGTCCATGGGGTTGTGATGGGTCAGAAATGACTTTGCAACTAACAACAACAACAACAACAGTGTTGTTAATCTAATCAGTGCTACATGCAGTGTTCCCGGCTAATGGCAAGGAGAATGTTTCTCAACCATGGTACTCTAAGATGGGTGGACTTCAATTCCCAGAACTCTGAGAGTTGAAGTCCACTGAGCTCAGTGCCCAAGGTTGACAAACATTGGGCAAGACCATCACGCTGAACATTTTTTCATGACATGTCACTACCCCCAACCTGGATTCTTATATTCTGTCAAGCTAAGCCCAAGAATGATGTAGAACAATCCAGCCAGAGTTGAGTTCTTTATTTGCTTACACACAATAGACAGAACCTTGCCAGACTAAAACTTCACTACTACTCTTACATTAATGGAAATAACCTGGGAGATTCTAGGGAGTGGCTATCCTATCCTATCCAGTTTTGGACTATGCTGCCTTTTGTCTCACCTCCCTTTCTGGAATGTGTTCCCTTCTTCCTAGGAAACTGCCACCTCACTGTAGTTCATCACACCAGCTTCCCCTCCATAGTCACCATCTCTCACATATTCATATACCAATAGCAATAGCACTTAGACTTATATACTGCCCCGTAGTTCTTTACAGAAATCTCTGAGCAGTTTTTAGAATGTCAGCATATTTCCCCCAACAATTTCATTTTACCGACCTCATAAGGATGGAAGGCTGACTCAACCTTGAGCCCCATCAGGATCAAACTCCAGGCTGTGGGCAGAGTTTGCTTGCAATACTGCATTCTAACCACTGTGCCCCCAGGGCTCTTACATATGCGTATGCACTCGTAACACCCATGCATATGCACCCATAACAAACTAAATAACACCAGTTTATATTTTCTCACAAACTTTTATCCCTTTCCTTCCTAATTGAATCTATAGCTTCATTTCTCTGTAAGCGATTAGACTCATCTATTACATCCCTCTCTTTTTTTATTTCCAGTGTCATAAGAATATAACTTTGTTCTTTTGTTTCATTAATTAATTCTGTTTTTTTTTACCATTTCTTTGTCTCACTATATAACTCACAATCTTTTATACACCAGGATTATAATTAGATAAAGATCTTGATCTTTGCCCTCAAATTTATCAAATTATCAAATTTAATCACACCCGTGTCACATTCAGCATCATACGGTTATCAGTATCTTCCAATTAGGAAGAATATGTACAATGAAATACCTGTTGGCTGAGAATTTAAACACTCAGTGTGAAGGTAATTTAATCAACTTCCAAACTGAATCAAATCAAGTACTTGGAAATCAATTTAGGCTATGCTAATGTTCCTTTACCTTCCAAATGAAATCTGATTGATTTAATGGATCAATCCACATAGTGAAATTCTATCCAATAATTTTTCCTGAATTAATCAATGACTCAAAATGGATTTTGAACGGTTTTTATAGGTATTTCTTTGTTTACATTTTAATGCTATTTAAATTCTAGCTATTGTTTCTAGATTGATATTTATACATATGTTTGCGACTGCAGATTTTATGTAAACACACAGTTGTGTTTCTTTCTCTTTCTCTTTCTCTTCTTTCCCAGTCTTGTTCGGTGGGTCTACCTATTTTCCAAACCTATCGACACTGCTAATATTAAAAACTTTGCAATGATAAAATGCACAACATCAGAATTCACAGAGATTAAAAAGAAACTGTGCCCCATAATTGGTTTGCATTTCAGGTGGTAAACATTGAAATCAATTGAAGGTGTTTGGAACTCATTGTTTTAAGAAAAAGAGAAAAGAAGAACAAAGATGACTAGGGGGCTGGAGGCTAAAACGTATGAAGAACGGCTGCTGGAATTGGATATGCCTAGTTTAATGAAGAGAAGGATGAGGGGGGACATAATAGCAGTGTTCCAATATCTCAGGGGCTGCCACAAAGAAGAGGGGGTCCATCTATTCTCTGAAGCACCTGAAGGCAGGACAAGAAGCAATGGATGGAAAGTAATCAACAAGAGAAGCAACCTAGAACTAAGGAGAAAATTCCTGACAGAACAATTATTAAGTGGAATGACTTGCCTCCAGAAGTTGTGGGTGCTCCAACACTGGAGGTTTTTAAGAAGAGATTAGACAACCATTTGTCCAAAATGGTATAGCAGGGGTCTTCAAACTTGGCCCTTTTATGACTTGACTTCAACTCCCAGAATTCCTCAGCCAGCATGCCTGGCTGAGGAATTCTGGGAGTTGAAGTCCACAAGTCATAAAAGGGCCAAGTTTGAAGACCCCTGTGGTATAGGGTCTTTTGCCTGAGCAGTGTGTGGGACTAGAAGACTTCCAAGGTCCCTTCCAACTCTGTTATTCTGTTATATACTTTGTGAATTACAAAATAAAATGAAAAAGTAAAGTATCTGTCATGTTTCCGATAGATGAGACCAGTAAAATCAGAACTCCATGGCAAGAACATATTTATTGGCTAATGCAACTTTTTAAAAGGCTGTGTCTCACAAAGATTTGTTATTTCTTCTGGTAAGGATATCCTTTATGTGCTAGCTTTATCCTTTGTATGTAAGCCTCCAAGAGTTAATTTGATGACTAAGATTGTAATTAAATAAATAAATGTTTAGTGTTTTGGCATGATTTTGCACAAAATCCTGCCTGAAAACATTTTACAAGAACATCTTAACGTAATTAAGAACATCTTGCAAGAACAGCCAAATGTCATTGGTTTTTAAAGGAAAATGCTAAAAACTGGTGAGACTTTAATGCTCTTATACATGATTTTGGAATGCTAAAAGCTCATAACATGTGGCGATCTCATAATCTTTTGGATCACGCAAATAAATCTAAACTTCTGAAAAGGTTGGTGACTCTAGTCATTTAAATTAAAATCAGGATTGAAGAATATATAGGTAGCATAGCATAGCTGATATATAAACATCTGTAATAGAACACCATTGGGAGCTTTAAGAATCTATTATGAATGAGATGACTGCAAAGAAACAAGTGCAATTCATGATTTTCCAATAAGTTTCTCCCCCCCCCTTTTTTTAAAATAAACAATGCAACTTTAAAAAGTGGAAGTGAAAGTGAAATATCCCCAACCAGATGTTCAGTCCTGGAAGGTCACACATGTATCCCTGCCATGCCCTATCCATCACTCTTAGAGGACTACGCTTCTAATCACCCTTCTAATTAAAGAAATATTTGGACTGGTGCCCATAACAATTGTCTACTTTTTATTAAATGGCCATATTAGGAAGCCATTGGATCTGGAGGTGATTTTGGTACCTTAGCTTCACATCCCATGTGAATTTACATGGGATGTTTAGCATTTTGTTCACTGGGGGGACGGTCCATGACTGCACACAAAATAATCATAATCTTCTAAAACAGAGTTTCCCCATTTTGGAAATTTCAAGATATTTGGACGTCAGTCCCAAAATTCTCAGCAATGGCCACTGCTGGTTAGGGAATTCTGGTAGGTGAAGTCTATAAACCTGGAAGTTACCAAGGTCGAGAAACAATCATTTGGAATGTTATGTGTATTAAAATTCAAATCTGGGACTACTTAATACCTTTTTCTAGGAGCTTAAGAAATGTCTGAATAGGAAACAACTTATCTGCAAACCCTTCAACTATATGTGAGTAAGATTCAGGAACTCTTCACTATAAGTCACTCTTTAGTCTTTGACACAAAATAATGTTTTTTGTTTCCTTTCCTTTTCTGTAGCCATTAAAAAAAACAACCCACCAAGTTTATTCTTGCTATTTCCATCTGTTAGAGTGAGAGGTGGGAAAAACCAAATCTGTAAACCTGAAAGTGAAAGTGACATTAAAAACCTGTTAAGATGCTTCCTGCTGATTGGAAGTCCAGCCTTTCGGATCTTCGAGATGAAATACAAGCTCCCTCAATCTTTTATCTCTGACTTTCCAGAAGTCTCAAGCCAATTTAGCAGCTGCCTAATGGGATTCCCTTTGCCCTTTCTGTAATGTTCCCTTTTTTTTTAATCTTTCCTAAAAATAATTTAAAAAATAGTAATCAAATGATTTCCTTCCCCTGAAGACTGCTTGATGAGATAATGATGTGTGGGGGCAAAGAGCTGGGGAAAAGAATATTCCTGCTTTATACTATGATTAGTAGAGCAGTGGTTTTTCTCATCAAGGTTGCTAACGTGTTTTTTTTTTAAATAAAATTTCAAGAGCATAAAAAATATTCAACCTTGATTCATATTTTTTTATAACTTGGAGAAACTTTGCGTAGGGCCTCCCTTACTGTCCATGGAGGAAAGCTAGAGATGTTAGGATGTTGGATTTTGGACAGGAAGCCCAGGTTTAAGCCCACCTTGACCCCCATCACATTGTTTTGAAGAAAATTAAAACAGTAAGTGTTTTGTACTGTATGTCATCCTGAATTCCTAGAGTAAAAATGGGATGGTAGGGTCATCCATCTTTCAAAAATATTTTGACTTAATGGAAACACAAACACAGCTGACCCTTTGGTGGCATCTACATAACTTTGTGAAAAGGATTTTTGCTCTTTCAAGAATTATGTTAAGTCAGAAGTCAGAATAACAAGAGTGAAAGGGTCCTTGGAGGTCTTCTAGTCCAGCTCCCTGCTCAAGCAGGAGGCCCTGTACCATTCCAGATAAGTGGCTGTCCAGTCTTAAAAGCCTCCAGTGATGGAGCACCACAACTTCTGAAGGCAGGTTGTTCCACTGATAAATTGTTCTAACTGTCAGGAGATTTTTCCTTAGTTCGAGGTTGCTTCTCTCCTTGATTAGTTTCCATCCGTTGCTTCTTGTTTTGCCTTCAGGTGATTTGGAGAATAGATGGACCCTCAAATATTGGAACACTGCTTTCATGTCACCCCAGTCCCTTCTTTTCACTAGACTAGACATATCCAATTCCTGCAACCGTTCTTCATATATATTTAGCCTCCAGCCCCCTAGTCATCTTTGTTGTTCTTTTCTCTTTTTCTTAGAACAATGACTTCCAAGCACCTTCAATTGTTTTCAATATTTGCCACCTGAAATGAATAGCAATTATGGGGCAAAGTCTCTTTTTCATCTCTTTGATTTCTGATTTTGTGCATTTTATCATGGCAAAGATTTTATTATTAGCAGTGTTAATATTAATTTGTACATTTTGTTTTTTTTACTTTCTTGTACACCATCCACTTGATTATGATATAGGTGTGTATATAAATTAAAAAAAGTGTAAATCTGCTCTAGGCTAGATGGCAGCATATAAGTTTAATAAATAAAATAAATAAAGTGAATGTTGGGAAAGAAAGCCATGGGAATGCCAAGTTTTCTCCTCACAGCTTTTCAAACTGGCTACTATTGTAAGTTACTCCCACTTCTCAGCAGATGGTGCTGCACAGCAATCCTCTACATTGATACTTTCTTGAGACTTTGTGGGAAAAAATTTCTAATCTATTGTAGCTGTTGTTTCTTGAGTTTTTGACCAATGCCAGGCTACATTAATAGCACCAAGAGGACAAAGTTGATCTGAGGCATCACCTTTGATCTTTGAGAAGATTTTGACTAACAGTGATCCTGATCTTGAAATTGATGGCCAGGTTGGAGTAGTGGTTAAGGCATAGAATCTGGGAGACCATGACTTCTAATTCCATCTTAGTCACATAGCCAGCTGCAGGACCTTGGGCCAGTCCCTTTCTCCCAGTCCTAAGAAGGAGGCAAGGGAAAATCACTTCTGAAATCTTGCCAAGAAAACTGCAGGGACTTGTTTAGGCAGTTATTGTTATTATTGCCTACTATTCTAGGTTCTAGGTTCTCTATTGTTCTATGTTCTAGTTGCCAAGAGTCAAGACTGACTTGAAGGTACCAAACAAATAATACAATGATATTACAAATGAGCAAATTGGTGAAAAGTATTAGTATTAGTATTACCTATTACCTTAAAAAAGCCACACTTAATTATAGGTTAATTTATTATTTTCGTGTCTACCTGTTTTGTACTTTTGGCAAAGTCCTCCAGTATTGCAGATAGATTTTTACTGGCTGATCTTAATTACCTCTGCTTTTTCCAAGAAAAATAAAAAAGCTTAAAAAGTCATTTTTCTATAAACCACATGCAAAATGATTTTATTATAATACAGTTGCTATTTTTTTGGCAAAGAAACCAACTAATTTTAAAATAAAAACAAGCCATATTGTTCTTTCTTTCATGTCAGTCCAGGATGACAAAGAATACAAGCGCAACAGTGTTTCATATTCAATAGAAACCGTTAACAATACTTACCTCAGAACCAATAATAATAAAAATAAATGTTATTTGCCTCAGGACAAATAATATTTTGATGAACAGAATGAAAATCCCACCACATTATGAAAACCAGATTCCAAAAAATAAACGCATGCATATACCCATGTATCTAATTTGCTGAATAACAGAACTTTATTGATGCTCATAAGGAACCCATCAAAGATCCTTAAAATTTTCTAAACAACAGAGATTTGCCAATTAAGGAGAAAATTACAAAGTCTGATGGGGCTCATTTTGATTGTGCTTAGTCACAAGCTAGTGCACAGATAGGTATGAGAAGAATTTCACACTACAGTTGTGAATTTAAGATCAAGAATGAGGATTACCTATCAGGCACAAAAGAATCTGGTCTGCACATGAAAGTCCAGTTAAACTGATTTATTGCCACTTAGGCCTATGCACAGGAATCTTCTCCACTAACAGCACCTGTTTGGAATTAGATAAGGTTCAATGGAATTCAAGGGAAGTTGGACTTAGTTTGTTTGTGACTACAGAGGGATTCTAGGCTGATCCCTCTTTTAATTTTGCCCCCAGCTTCTGCCACTTCTTCTCCTACATCACCAAAATTTAAGTATTCCCTTCTATAGCCAGCATTTGCTGTTTTTTTTTTTCTTCCATAATGAAAATGCCCTGGAAACAGAACACCCAAGTTGACATGCAGTTTCCATTCTGTGTTAAGGATGTTTCACCTGTCAAAAGATCCAGCGATGCTCCTGTCAAATTATTGTCACCGGAATTACATGTAACCCTTGAGGACATTACAGTTGATAGGGAGTCAATGACCCTATGTGTGTGCACAAGGGAGCCTACATTGCGGTGCCGTCCTGCTCTTGCAGTTCCTGTAACATTAAATTAAGGGGACTGTCAATCAGCGCACTACCTGGGGGAGGGTATCTGAATGGTAAGACACTCAGAAATGAAACACTCTAAAAGCATATTGGAGAAGGTGAAGAGTGTAGAAGGGACCATTTGTTTAGCTGCTGAGCATTAACCAATCTTTGGATTCTGAGCTTCCAAGGCCCCATCAGATCAAAACTTGATTTTGAAGAGATGGAGAAATGAGTTGTGGGGGGGTGGGGGAGAACTTTCTGCAGAACGTTGCCCAGAACAGTAGGGCATTTTCTGCTTCAGAAAAGCAGGAAGTCTTGGCCATACCGCTACAAGTAGTCCCTGAGTTATGATCATAATGGAGCCTGCCCATTATGGTCATAAGCCCTAATTGGTCGCAAAATGGGTCGGTCCTGTGAATGCTGCAGTTGTTAAGTGAACCCATATTTTGCTATGGTGTGATTTTGCTGCAAACCAGAAGTAAGTGCAAAGACCACGTAAGAGGTGGTTACATGATTGCAAATGGTTGTAAATGTGGCCAGGTTGCCAAGCATCCGAAGGGTGGTCACATGACTGTAGTGTGTGTGTGTGTGTGTGTGTGTGTGTGAGAGAGAGAGAGAGAGAGAGAGAGAGAGGAAGAGAAAGACAAAGACAAAGACAAAGACAAAGACAAAGAGAGATCATTGTACCTTTGGGTCCAAATCCTAAGCTTCCCTTTTCAGGTAGGTCATAAGTTTGAATGGTCACTAAATGACTGGTCGTAAATTGAGGACAAGCTGTATGCATGATGCATTTTCAATCTCTATCCATCACTTCACTGAATATGATTCTGACTCCTCCAAAGGTGGTCCCTCCACACCCCAAAATCAATAGACCTAAGAGCATTGCATTTGCTAGCAAGACTTCGTAAGTGAGCAGTGGGTGGAGGCTGTCACACTGATGAATGGTGTCATTTAAGGAGAGGTGCAACTGCAGGTTTGTCATGGATGTCTGGTTTTTTTTAAAAAAAAATGTTATTAGAATTGTGAATACAGAATAAAAACTAAGTAAAGATGATAGAACTTGCTGAGATGGCCAAATTGATTGCTCTGATTCAAGATAGGACATTATCTAAGTTTAAGGATGTTTGGAAATCCCTTGTTGTTGTTGTTTTGTGAGAAACATAGAAGTCAGTTCTGATGAGGCCTTTATACACATCACGGTATGATTCTTGGTTCCTTTGTGAACCTTAATTTTAACTCTTAAACTTGGTTATTGCACATATGGTTGCACAAACTGTGCATAAAGAATAAATGCAAACATTTATTCTTAAACACTGTCATGGGTTTACTTCCTGATGTCCTCAGTGGGATATCACACCTTGTTTGAAATTTTCTTCTGATTGTGCAATGCTTGAAATGGGCTATTAGACAGTCCCTCAGCAAGGTAGAGCAAGTGGCAACTTAATATTGGAAATCACTGCTAAGAAATAGTCACTGATGATGCTGAGAAGGAATGAAGGTACTAGGAAGGGATAGACATGACAGCCTGAGGACAGATCATTGGACAAGCAAATGAAAAATCTACTTGGGTTATTGAGAGGGGAGGTGAAGGAATACTAACTTCTTCCATCGGTTAATGAACAAGCTGGCGGCATTAATGTCACCTGCAGGAGAGCAAGTAAATCATATATGTCATCATGTAAATCAGAGGTGTCAAACTTGCAACATCATGTGACGTGTTGAGACATATCATGACTTTTCCCCCATTGCCGGAGCTGGGGTGGGTGCGGTTTCGGCATGATGCATCTGGCCCGTGGGCCGGCAGTTTGACACCCCTGATATAAATGATCTGACTTGTATAATTTGAGCTTTGACATCATGACCCTTTTGATGTGAATGGGGCATCTAATAGATATGTCATTTTGGCATTCTCTCCTTCCTCCCTCCTACATGACAACAATCATAGCTTTCTAGCATCACTCTTCATGTGGGGGATTTTTTGCTGAACACACAGCTAAGCATTATGGCAGACTACAAAAGATAAACTCCATGGTTTCCCTAAATCAGTCTACCATATTCAACAGGTTAAACCAGAACAATCAAGGAAGGCTGGTTTCATACATCTCACGGTAATGCACTTGGTTGGTTTTGCATTGCATTTGGGTTTTGCTTAACCATCCAAATGGGCTTATTAGTGAGCTGTGATTAATAAACAATGACTCCGTTGATTTTTGAACAGAGCTGATGAGTCACTAAATCCCTTTGGGGACGGCTGAGATGACATGTTCAGCACCGTGGAGAGCTCCGTCTACGAACAGGCCAGCAAATCTGCAGGAGAGAGAGAGAGAGAGAGAGAGAGAGAGAGAGAGAGAGAGAGAGAGAGAGAGAGAGATGGAAACAGAATTAGAGTTACATATCCTACCATGCTATTAGGAGAGATTGTCAATTAAACTTAACTACTAACTCGATAGGTGCCAAACTTGTATTTGGCAGGATCCAGTTTTAAAATATGGATAAAGCTGTCAACCCACTCTGGGTATTTGTCTTGTATAGGATTAAAGAAAAAAAATAAAAAGGGAACAAGCTATGCAAGCTAATAACAAGCACTGATCTGAAAAAAAACCCCGAGTTCTTGTTAAAAGGGTGAGTCAGAATGCAGGCAATGATCAAGCAGAAATCAGAATGAACTGCTTAATCATGTGTATGAGAAATCAAGCCAGTCTTGTATTTTACTGTCAGTGGAAAGTCTTTTTAATAGGAGAGTATGGACTATTAAACTCAATTATCCTGATGGGTCCTGTGTCATGAGGTGTAAAACTTGTCCAGCCTGGATAATTGGCAAGAGATCAAGTCACAGTTTCCATGTCAATCATCAAAAATGACTGCAGAATCTTTGATCAGGGAACTAGCTCTCTGCCTGTTTTGTCTCCTTTATAGGAAGTTCTTTTACATGTTATAAAGCTAACATGAAAACAAAAAGAAGGAAGAAGGAGAAAATATAGGGTCATATCCAAATTTCAAAGAAAAACCAGAAGGGAAGTGATATTGAGCTAGTGAGACAGCACAGCCCATAAAGAGTTAACAATTAAACACAAGAGAACCAATACATGAAGAGATTTGTGTTCAGACTAGCCTGCAAAGGTCCGGATTCAATGTCCCACTTAACCATAAGCAAACAGTACTGGTTGACTCTGAGCTAGTTACTGCATGCTTTCATACATTTATAGTCAGTCTTGTTTGGCTTGTGGTTGTATGATGTGCAAATGTACCCATTCCATTTTATAAATGAATGACTCATGCGATGGTGCACTGCGTGTGAACCAGATCACATGACTTGTTTAGCACATTGGGAATTCTTTATTTTAGCTTTAAATAAATAAGGGTACATCATGCTTATGAATTATAATCCTTCACTTAAGCTTTAGAGGCAAGGTGACTCAGTGGCTTAAAGACAATGGAGAAGGTCTGTGCATTGGTGGTTCAAAGCCGAGCACCGCAGGATGGGTGAGCCCCCATTACTTGTCTTGGATTCTGCCAGCCTAGCAATTCAAAACCACACTGTATGCAAGTAGATAAAAATGTACCACTTTAGTGGGAAAAGTAACAGCGCTTTGTGTGGAAGTATGAACCCAACTGGTGTTGAACCTGTCTGAATGTAATGCCCAAATACGAGGTGACATCAGTGGAGGGAAAAAGCCCTGGATGATGCTGCAGAATACCGTTAGCCATTCTGCGTGCAGAGCTAGTTCACCCCCTGTGGTGCACTTCTGGATAGCATGAAAGCATGAACCGAATGAACTAGCAGTCTTAGATAGCCAAACCACCACTCTGTATTAACACTGTAGTCCCCTAGCTAATGCACCATTGCCATACACTAAATAAACAAACTTAAGCTTTATAATGTATTTCCGGTCCTATTTATTAATACATGCCATGGATGTATTGTTTTAATGCCTTTGCTTTTTGCTAAAATAGATTTAGGTTCTTTTAAATATTCTCCACCAAATGTCTGGGTATAGAAACTCTACAGGGGGTGAACTGAACTGAAGAAGCTTCTTGGATGAGAAGCAAAATGTCTTCAAGAATATACAGGGGATTCTGCCAATTTTTTTCCAAAAGAAAGAGATATTCTCCAACAATTTCTCAAGGACAGGAATCCCATTCATAATGAAAGTAATATCACGGGGATTGCGGGAGTAATTTCCTTTCACGTTATCTCTTGAGATTTTGTTGCAAGTATGGGAATTATGGTACCTTGGACATCCTGGCCTTTCCACCCACACTCTTGTCAATCTCAACCCTAAATAAGTGCAATAACACTACTGAAATTTTCTTCTTTGAAATAACTGCAAAACAAATTATCATCACATTGAATGAGAACTGACAGAAAAGTAAGCAGAAGGATTTCTCTGGAAAAACTTAATGTTTTTAAATAAATATGGAGGCCTCTTGAGTTATTGAGTAGACTACAGATGCCCACAAGCATGTTATTTTCATGGTAACAATATGGAATTTGGAAGTCCTTATTCTGGGATGTTCCTTTTTAAGTTCCCAATCTAGTGAATAGTCCTAGGTTTCCTAGTGGACTTCTGTTCAAGTACCAACCAGCCGTGGTGTTTATGTTTAGACAAGGTTAGCCACCTGTAGATAAGAAGCACAAGAAAATCATCAACACCATATCATTCTTTTTACCTTCCTATAATAATATTGCAAAGAGTTTACTCTTCTTCTTCTTCTTCTTCTTCTTCTTCTTCTTCTTCTTCTTCTTCTTCTTCTTCTTCTTCTTCTTCTTCTTCTTCTTCTTCTTCTTCTTCTTCTTCTTCTTCTTCTTCTTCTTCTTCTTCTTCTTCTTCTTCTTCTTCTTCTTCTTCTTCTTCTTCTTCTTCTTCTTCTTCTTCTTCTTCTTCTTCTTCTTCTTCTTCTTCTTCTTCTTCTTCTTCTTCTTCTTCTTCTTCTTCTTCTTCTTCTTCTTCTTCTTCTTCGTCTTCTTCTTCGTCTTCGTCTTCGTCTTCTCCTCCTCCTCCTCCTCCTCCTCCTCCTCCTCCTCCTCCTTCTTCTTCTTCTTCTTCTTCTTCTTACTTCTTCTTCTTCTTCTTCTTCTTCTTCTTCTTCTTCTTCTTCTTCTTCTCTTCTTCTTCTTCTTCTTCTTCTTCTTCTTCTTCTTCTTCTTCTTCTTCTTCTTCTTCTTCTTCTTCTTCTTCTTCTTCTTCTTCTTCTTCTTCTTCTTCTTCTTCTTCTTCTTCTTCTTCTTCACACCATTTAACCTAGTTCCAAAATACCAAAGCAATCAGATGCACACGGTGGAATGGACCCTCCCCCCTCCCCCATTCTCCATGACTGATTTTTATATAAAAAAAGAAAGCTCCTGGGTAGTCTTGAAATATTTATAAACAAAATTTCATGCACCAGTGCCAAGATTTCTCACCCTGCACAGATGTATGTGTGCATGCTTATGTGTGTCTGTGTGAATGTGCATGTGTGCATGTGTGAAGATACACAGAATGTGCCAATGAATAAAATAACATACATCTGGAAATACAAGCTCCAAACACCCACTGAAGAAGAACTTTTTGGAGATGAAACTAAAATAGAAATTAAAGTTTTCTGAGCTAAGAAAAGGCAATTTATTCACCCCAGATGGCCACATCAAAAATTCATGAATGGTTTGGGAAGTCTATTGCTAGCAGAGTTGAACATTTAGTTTTGATGCAATCAACTGCTCCCTTGTGACCGAGTTGACTTGTCTGTGCTTGGAAACTGAGCAGAATCGGGTTTGTTGAGTGCTTGGATGATCCTCGTTGCTGTAGGCTAAATTGGGAAGTCAGAAACATCCCAGATAAAACTATTACAAACCACCTCCATACTTTTGCCAAGAAAAACAACATAAAAAGGTCCATGAAGTTATTGACAGAGTTAAGAAGAGATTGGACAACCATTTGTCTGAAATGGTATAGGGTGTTGAACTGGAAGGCCTCCAAGGTCCCTTCCTACTTTGTTATTCTGTTATTATACATAAGAATACACTGTAGAGGTAGGAGCCTCATCTTGTAAGTCTTGAATTGGTGGAGAAAAGGATCTCAGCCACTCTTCAACGTGAGTGGTTTATTTGTATCAATCTATGTGTTTTGAGTGATGGGAAGGAGGCTCAGCCAGGCATCAATGGATCATTTCTCATCTAGCATGGAATTATTAGGGAAGAGAAATGTTATTTGGTGGAAACAAAAGGACTGGGGTCCTTTTGTATACAGATTTTATAGCACAGTTATTGATGTGTTATGAGTTATTCATGAGATGCACAGTTTCAACTTATATTCCTGGTACAGCCATACACTTGAAGATTCATCAGGCTTATATTCCTCCTTAAAAGAGACAGAAAATAATTCTCCTCTTCCTTAGTATTATTAGGCCAATTGTTACTCCTGACTTCTTCTGCAGACAAAGAAAAAGAAAATCCACAAACTAAGAAATGTATTAGCCTCCAGTCTACTCCCCTGCTTTCCTTCCAGCAGGATAAAAGATTCATAAATATATGGAGTTGCTTTTCTAACTGTGTTCACATCTCATAGTAATCCTGATTTATTTAACCATGGTTTGTTTATAAGACACAATGTGCTAAATTATCCTGCCTTGCAAAACTGCAACACTTGAGTCACTCAATAAATAAAGATCACTCCCAACCTGATAACATTTGCTATAGTCCTCTAATCCTGTCAATTTGGTGAGGTTTTCAGTACAAGAAATTGCTCTCAAATGTTGCAAATATCAATTCTTTTGTTAGACTCTCTTTCATGATGATGATGATGATGATGATGATGATGATGATAACTTCAATTTTTCTTAAGGAAAAACAAGTCTATGTGAGAAGTTCAGACAACTGACCTGGGTTGACTCCTGGACTCTGTATGGACAAATGCTCATTATTGTTGACTTGTAGTTCTCCCAAGAATGTTTTAATAATCTTTATGGCATGGGACCAGGTTATCTGAGGAACCATCTCCTCCCAATGGCCCACACCACTTGGTCCTGCAGCAGGAGCATGCCGCAAATCCCATTTGTCAAGGAGTTTCAGCTGGTGGGGTCTAGGAGAAGAACCTTTTCTGCCATGGCTACCAGTCTTTGGAACATCTCGCCACTGGAGGTGAGTCTACTGCTACCCTTTTAGCCTTCCAGAAGGGCATTAAAACCTGACTCTGCTGGTTGTCTTGTGGCCCAGATGAGGGTGCTGTATGCTGGGAATATCTGGTGGATAATAAGATCTCACCACTATACTGTTCTTGCTCTTGATTTTTTTAGTTTTTTTTCCCTAATTCATGCTAATTTTAATTATTTTATTGTAAGCCTCCCAGAATCACTTTAGCTAGTGAGATGGGTGGCATATAAATTTAATAAATAAATAAATCTCCATGATCTTGTCCATCTACTACTATGTTTGTCAGCATTGATTTTAGTCCCTTATTGGCTTGTAACAATAGTGTGTGAACTTCTGCTTCTTGAAGAACAACTCAAGGGAGCAGGCAATCTTTATTTAATCCAGGAGTAGCTCCTCTTGTTATCTATGATAGGGCTCATCTCCAAATTCATCATTCATCTACCTTTTCTTTCTATTGTTCTCAGTACATTGGCACTGGGAATACATTGCTTTAACATGCTTTAACTATATTGAATGTTGCTGTCATTAAAATACCCTCGGCTTTCATGATCTTTTCTAAATTTGTTTTTCATTTTCCTCCTTAGAGTTAATCATCTCTTCTCCAGCACAGGTTCCATCTTTATCTGTTGCTGAGCGCAAGAAAAATCAATCTATTTGCCATGTTCATTTTTCTACCAACTTAATGAGAATGCTGGTTGACATTATCTTTGTCTTTTTCCAATGTAGTATTTAGCCTGAATTTTCAATTTTCATTTTTTACTTTCACTTTCCAGTTATAAAC
This sequence comes from Azemiops feae, assembly GCA_023970755.1. Lineage (NCBI taxonomy): Eukaryota > Metazoa > Chordata > Lepidosauria > Squamata > Viperidae > Azemiops > Azemiops feae. The sequence goes on from JALGBA010000596.1 coordinate 157,975, forward strand.
TTTCTTTGCTTTGAGTTAATAAAATGATGTCATTGGCATGTTTCAAATCATTAATGTTTCAATTTTGATTTCAGTGCCATCCCTTTCGGTCCTGCTGTAACATAACAACATAACCCAAGTTACTGTAAAAATAATATTCAGTGAGGATACGTTAAACATCTTCCAGAAAAATAAACATGCTTGTCTTACCCTCTTTTCTATTGTGAAAAACATCACTTCTCCACACTCCTTTCCTATGGTTCTTTCTGGTTTATTGCCAAGATCCTCAGAAGAATAAACAGTTGTTCTTGTTTATTATTTTTTTTATTTTATTTTCACTTTGTGGAATGATCTACCAGACCTTGCTGTAGTTATTGAAGCACAAAATAAAACTACCTCATGTATTGTCTTGCTCTTCCCATTTTTCATTATATGTTACTTCTCAAGCTCACATCCTTCTGCCTTTTATGAAACCTGGTTGTTCATTTTGTGTTCTATTCCAGTAACTTAAGCAACACTTTCCTTGCTTGAAGAATCAGCACAATGGTTGATGATTTGTATATTCTCTTATATCTCGTTCATCCGTAGAAGGATATTCATTAGTTAATAGAACCTCTATCATAGTTCTAGCTTTTACATGCAACATTACTTGAATTTTCAGAACCAACATCTCTGGACAGTGACACTAACTCACTTTCAGGTATTCCCGTGACTTACAACTGCAATTCAACCCAAAATTTCCATTGCTAAGCAAGACAGTTGCTAAGTGAGGTTTGCCCCATTTTAGAACCTTTTTGCCACAATTGTTAAGTGAATCACTGCTATTGTTAAGTAAATCATGGGGTTGTTAAGTGAATCTGGCTTCCCCCATTAACTTTGCTTGTCAGAAGCTGACTGAGAAGGTTACAAATGGTGATCACATGACCCTGGGACAATGTGACTGTCATAAACACATACCTGTTGCCAGGTGCCTGGATTTTGATCATGTGATCATGGGGATGCTGCAACAATCATGGGAAAACCCAGTTATGAGTCATTTTTCAGTGCCATTGTAGCTTCAGTCACTAAATGAATGGTTGTAAGTTAAGGACTACACTGTATAGAGTCCGATAACATTTATTTATTTATTCAAAACATTTATACAGCAGCCCATCTTATATTAAACTCTGAGTACTTCCCAATCAACAATTAGAACACCAATAATAAAACAAAAAATACATATATTTATTAAAACCAGTAACTTTCCAGGCTCAATGCCATCTCTGTTAACATTTCCTTCAATCTTCTCTTTTAAACTTCCATGCTGGAGACATACATGGAGGTCACCCTTCTTGCAACCTACCCAACCAGCTTGGGTTAGATAAGTGTAGCTGAAGCTGGTGGTAATATGCATAGATGGTACAGTTACTCAAATGGAGCCCTTTGCTATCAGCATCCATCAAACATTCCTTTCTCCCCACCCCTTCAGCCTTTTGTTGACCTTGACATGACTTGTCATCTAATAGTTCTTATCTTTTGTAGATCATTCTAGATCTTTTTAAATTTTGATAGGACCTGCTCCATGACAACTGATAATCCATCCTGTTGTGGTTGTTTCATTGTTTTTACTCTCCTCTACTCCCTTGTATTTTTTTTTTCTTGGATTCAAATTCCATCAATTTATTTCTCTCAATATTTCATTTGTTGTAATGTACAGATTTCTTCCAATTGCTTATTCCATATTGTGCCATAAGGAGCTGTGGTGGCACAGTGGTTAGAATGCAGTATTGCAGGCTGACTCTGCTCACTGCCAGGAATTCGATCCTGACCAGCTCAAGGTTGACTCAGCCTTCCATCTTTCAGAGTCAGTAAATGAGGACCCAGATTGTTGGGGGCAAGATGCTGACTCTATAAACTACTTAGAGAGTGCTCTAAACTCTACGTGCTATTGCTTTATTTGCTGTCATAGAGCTGTTAGCACTTCACCTGCCTCTTCACCTGCCTCTTTAAGAAACTGAATGGGCATCATGTCTGCACCTGGCACTTTCCTCTTTCCCAGCTGGTCTAGATGTATAGTATATAGCTACAAATGTTTTTTTCTTCATACTATACTATTTGTAAAGAGGTTTAGAATAATTTTCATCTTCCTTTAATCTCTATCAGATTTCTTCCATTAGTGCCATGGTGGCGCAGTGGCTAGAAGGCAGTACTGCAGGCTCCTTCTGCTGACTGCCAGGTGCCAGCATTTCTAGTCTCACCTGCTCAAGGTTGATTCAGCCTTCCATCCTTGCGAGGTCAGTAAAATGAGGACTCAGATTGTTGGGGCAATATGTTTACTCTGTAAACCACTTAGAGAGGGCTGTAAAGCACTATGAAGTGGTATATAAGTCCAAGTGCTATTGCTATTATTAGTTCTGTATGTTCTTATCTTAATCTTATCTTTATTTTATTTTATTTTTTTTCCCCTATGATTTCACTGATCTTAAAATTATTTCTCATTTTCCTTTCCTTGCTCTACTGCTCTGTTTGTTGGCACTCTTGAAAAAGTGGAGTAATTGCTTATTTCATTTAACCTAAACAAAATTGTTCCGCTAATTTTAAGAAAATAATTCAGGGAAGGGCATTCAGGGGCTGTGAGAAAAAGAGCTTATTGGGCCCCATACTGATTCATAGGTTGCCCACCCCTATTTCTACACTCTACGGCTCCTAAGTATTACTCTGACATTTCCTGGTCTCCATTTATTAGAACTGCTGTTTTCTCAATGAGAAAATTATCAGAGAACAGCTCTGCTGTATACCATTAGCAGACTTTTCTGAACTGAACGTGAGCAAAATAGCTAAACAGGTGGCTTCTGGAGAGACCTAGTGAGGACAACAGATGGAAAGCCAACCAGGAGACACTCTTGGAATTCATTTGCATGATAAACATATATCATCAAGGTGCTCGTTCCATACTGCAGCATGTATAATAAATATTTGGGAGCCTGATTCTCCCCTTCTAAGGAAATGAATTCCTTGGTTTAAAGAAGTACAAGGAATATAGCTCGGTTATAGAGCAGATGTTTTCAATGTGTAGGGTTCTGGCTGCAAACCGTGAAGGACAAATTTCTACAGGATAGGAAGCAGAGAATCAATTGACAAAAGGAAAGATGTCTGGATGGCTGAGTTCACATACCCTGTTGTGAAAGTCTCCAGGGTAGCCTGTTCTGAAGGATGGAATATACATTTTCTTGAGAGAAAGTGAAAAAAAATGCTCCATCCTGGTATGTGTGTGTGTGTTTAGATTTTTTTTTAATCCCATTATTTTTTATAAATAATTCAAAATTGCAAACATATCTAATACTCCTTCCTCCTCCTATTTGCCCCACAACAACAACCTTCTGAAGTGAGTTGGGCTAGGAGAAGATGACTGGCCCAAAGTCAGCCAGCTGGCTTTCATGCCTATGGTGAGACTAGAACTCCTGGTTTCTAGCCTAGTGCCATAAGCACTAGACCAAACTAGCTCTTTTTTCATGGCATTCTGGCTGAGTGCACAAAATGAACAGTGAAATATTGGTCAAGTGGACCTCAGTATAATGGACTGTGGTTGCAATGGGTTAAATTCTTGTTGCATTGACATCATTGATGTCAATGCTATTTGCATCATGATGTCACAACACCAAATACACAAATCACATAACTTACATCAACTTGCACCTTTTACATAATAATAACATTAGCTGCAGAAGACATAACTTCTGATTTAATAGACCATCTGGAAAAACGGATACCCCTTCCATTAGCTGGTCCATTTTATCAAGCTCCTGTTGAAGGAAAAATCTTCACCAGGGTCCAGTCCAAGCCGGGAATAATCAAAATGGAGACTGCTTTAGAAAGAAGGTTGTAGTTTATTGAAGAGGAGAGCCAGACAGAAAGATGGCTTTGGGAAAACTGACCACATAGCAGGGAGCAGGGAGTGGTGGGCTTTTATACCTCCTTTGGGCTTTGTATTTGGAGTTCTTCCTGTGGCATGAACTTTGACCTGAGTCTGAGTGTGCCTTTCTGGTATTCTGATGGTGGTGGGTTAATCCTATTATGTCCCAAAGGTCATATCTTGCTTCCCTGGGGCTATGGCTGATGATTGTTGGATTTTTGGTGTGAGGGATTGTTGATTCTAGGGATCTTTGTCTTTCTAATCCCATCAGTTCCAACCTTGCTGGCTCCAATCTTTCTGACAAGATTATCACATCTGAATTTCTGCAGACCTGGTTTCTGTTTGGGGTAGAGAGACTTGGGGGGGGGAGTTCTGCCTTTACAATCCTTTGGGGAAATATATTCTGCCTTTTTAATATTTCCCAAAATATTTCTTTCTCTGGATTCTTCCCACACTTCCAATGTATCAAATTATGCTGAACCATATTTGGATAGTGTTGGATTTAGTATAAGAAGTAGAGGCAATCACAGGATATGATGGTTCAATCAGGATGACAAAGTAAGTGTTGTGACTAGAACATGGGTCTCCCTACTGCTAGTTCACAGGTCTCCAAGCTTGGCGACTTTAATGAGTGGACTTCAACTCCCAGAATTCCCCAGCCACCATGGCTGCCTGAGCAATTCTGGGAGGTGAGAATTGGGCTACTTTTATTTAAATGCCACACCTCTTATTTAGTTATTTTTATTTATGATGAATGTTATTTGCTGCCCGTCTCCTATCCAGTGACTCTTTCACTTCTTTCTCCTTAGCGCTTGTGAAAGGAGAAATTCTATGTTATAGTTTCTGTTTGCAAGATAAGGTCTCTAGGCAATTCAAATCAGGCCTCATGGAAAAGTACTGAACCAAAGTTTGTGGTATGGCCAATTTCACAATACAAAAGAAATATTTGTAATCCAAACTGTAGTTGTACTTTGCTCGATATGATTTTGCAAAGTTGCTTGCTTCATATGTATATTTAGAACATACGGGTTGAAGCTATGGGAAATGAGGAACTGATACTAACAGATGGGTGCAAGTTTCAGATGAACATGGGTGTGTGGAAAGTTGTGGTCAGCAGAAAGTACAAGGAACTGATTCTTTGATATTGCAAGGTTAGCAGCCGTCTGTTTGTGGTTTTAAGAAGAGTTAAGGTATAAAAGATTGAGTCTGGAGGGAACTTGGGGCCACTTGTAGCTGTCACTGCTATGACTGCTAGTCCAAAGCTGGTCCTCATTGCAATGGGTTTCTGATTGTGAATACTGAATTTCTGTCTTAAATTCTAATAAACCTCTGGATCCTAAAGTGAGACTTTTGTTGTGTGTTGTCTCTTGTTTCATTTAAACAAGTTTTCCCCCCCTGACACGCTCATCACAAGATTTGAGGAAAAGAAACTAAAAAACTAAAAGTGATGTGTTCCAAACTTCTAAATACCTCAGGGAAAGTTCATGTTTTATAATTACATCTGAAATATCCTCAAGGGTGGGGGGGAATGAAAGCAAATCCTCCTAATTTGAATGAATTTACTTGCAAATATTTGAGTCTATTTCCCTGCTGTTATTACACTGTACATATAAAAGAAAAAGGGAAGGAATGAAAAAAGTTCCGACTGTCAATTGAATAGCAGGAATTAAAAAGGATTTAGGAAATGGTGTGTTATATCACCTGTAGGTAAATTCATTAACTTTGCTATTTGCCTGATATTAATTTGCAAAAGTGTTGTTTGTTTGTTTATTAAAAGTTTAAGGCTACACAACTCCCTGGAGAGTCTAGGCAGCATACAGTATTAAAATGATTTAAAAATACAAGCAAAAGAATAACAGGCAGCCAGGAAAAAAAGATTAACCCTCTTTTGACAATAAAAGAAAAAAAATATCCAAAAGCAGAGATTATATTTATTATCTTCCTCTATCTTCCTGTAAGAATCTCCTCCTCTATACTTTAGCTTCACAACAATCTTCTAAGGTAGAATGGACCAAGACAGAGGTGCTGGTTTTTGCACATTTTAAGCCATGGCTTGTTATAATCCTGGTTTCTCCAATAAGCCATAGTTCCTTGGTTCAAATATAATGTTAAACATAAACCACAGATTAAATGATGGCTGGACTGCTATTTTACACCAAGTCACGGCCAAGCAAATCATATTACAACTTAGCACAAAATAAAAACTGATATGTTTTATTGGGTTTCTAAACCAACTTGGAATTCTTTGCAATGAGAAGTGATCTAGATAGAAAGTTCACTATTTTACTGAACAAATAAACCCAGTCTTGAGCTCCCTCTGAACTCCAAGGCTGAATAAAGATTCCAAACTAAGCAAGCTTGAATCTAGTTAGCCTGGAATGAAGACTAGAGAAGACTAGAGAAGAACAACAAAGATGATTAGTGGACTAGAGGCTAAAACATATGAAGAACGGTTGCAGGAATTAGGTATGTCTAGTTTAATGAGAAGAAGGACTGGAGATGACAATGTTCCAATATCTAAGAGGCTGCAACAAAGAAGGGGGACAAACTATTATCCAAAGCACCTAAAGGCAGGACAAGAAGCAATGGATGGAAAATAATCAAGGCAAGAATCAATCTAAAACAGGGGTGTCAAACTGCCGGCCCACGGGCCGGATGCATCATAGTCCACCCCATTGCTGGCAATGGCAAAAAAGTCACGATACGTCACGACACGTCATGTGACGTTACGAGTTTGACACCCCTGATCTAGAACTAAGGAGAAATTTCCTGACAGTTAGTATTAACAATAGCACTTAGACTTATATACCACTTCACAGTGCTTTACAGCCCTCTCTAGGTGGTTTACAGAGTCAGTATATTATCCCCCAACAATCTGGGTCCTCATTTTACTGACCTTGGAAGGATGGAAGGCTGAGTCAAACTTGAGCCACTCAGAATCGAACTCCTGGAGTGAGCAGTGAGCTAGTCTGCAGTACTGCATTCTAATCACTGCGCCACCACGGCTCTTAGTTAATTAATTAATCAGTGGAAGGACTTGCCTCCAGAAGTTGTGGGTGCTTCAACACTGGAAGTTTTTAAGAAGAAATTGGACAATCATTTGCCTGAAATGGTAGAGTCTCCTGCCTGGGCAGGTGGTTGGACTAGAAGACCTCCAAGGTCCCTTCCAATTCTGTTATTCTGTTATTCTGACTACCAGAATATACCAAGGCTATAAGCTACATTTGAAAAGGGTAAAAAATAACTACAAACCATTTTCTTATTGCTATCAAGAATATAGTCACCAGCCATTGGATTCAGCTCAGATGTATACAAGCAGTCATTGACTTATAACTGGTTACTTAACAACTATTTGAAATTACAACAGGTCCAAAATGAATGCTTTGTGGCCTTCATGGCCAACACTTCTTACCCTTGTAAAATATCATGTCATCCCCCCCCCCCCGCCACATGACTGCATTCAGATGCTTGGCAAATGGCTTGGAAACTACAAATAGATTTCAGTAAGGCATTAATAAGTTGCTAAAAACTGCAAGCTACTTGTGTTACTTATATGTGCAGCATTATACTTGCAGATTTTTTCCCCCTCTGGGAGCAGAAAGGCTGGATGGGTTTGTAAAATGCTTGTGAGGCCTTTCACAACATAGATCTTGATTTACCTTCAGAACAATGCAGTCGCCTCTTGAAACTGCCAAATCTATGCATTGTGAAAGCTGCATAAGAATGAGATGCACTGCAAGATGACAAAGATGGCATTTCAGCTTTAGATGCCACTTCTGGGAAGATGATAGGAAGATCCTGGAAAAGATAGTAAAAAAAAAAAAACTGATCTACAAACAACTAGAAGCAAACAAAGTTATAACTAGTAGCCAGCATGGGTTTGTCAAAAACAGATCATGCCAAACCAATCTTATTTCATTCTTCAATAAAGTGACTAAACTAATAAACCAGCGAAATACTGTGGACGTAGTATACTTACATTTCAGTAAGGCATTTGACAAGGTAGACCACAACTACTCCTTGGTAAGCTAGAAAAAGGTGGAATAGACAACATCACCACCAGATGGATCTGTAGCTGGCTGACAAACCATACTCAACGAGTAGTCCTCAACAGCACTACATCCACATGGAGAGAAGTAAGCAGTGGGGTACCACAAGGTTCCGCCTTAGGCCCAGTACTCTTCAATATCTTCATAAATGACTTAGATGAGGGAATTGAAGGGGAACTCATCAAATTTGCAGATGACACCAAACTGACAGGAGTAGCCAACACCCCAGAAGACAAACTCGGGATCCAAAAAGGTCTCGACAAACTTAAACAAGAAGGCCCTGTCCAACAAAATGAGTTTCAATGTGGAGAAAAGCAAAGTTTTACCTTTAGGCAGGAAAAACCAAAGACACAAGTATAGATTGGGTGAGACCTGGCTTAAAAACAGTAACTGTGAGAGGGACCTTGGAGTCCTAGTGGACGATCACTTGACCATGAGCCAGCAGTGTGCAGCAGCAACCAAAAAAGCTAATACAATCCTGAGTTGTATAAACAGAGCCATAGAATCAAGATCACGCGAAGTATTAGTATCGCTTTATAAAACCCTATGGCAAATTTAGACAGCATACTAAAAAGCAGAGACATCACCCTGCCAACAAAAGTACGTATAGTCAAGGCCATGGTTTTCCCAGTTGCAATATATGGCTGTGAAAGTTGGACCATAAGAAAGGCTGAGCACCAAAGAATTGAGGCCTTTGAACTATGGTGCTGGAGAAGACTCCTGCAAGTCCCTTGGACTGCAAGGCGTTCAAACCGGTCAGTCCTAGAAGAGATCAACCCCGACTGCTCTTTAGAAGGCCAGATCCTGAAGTTGAAACTCAAATACTTTGGCCACCTAATGAGAAGGAAGGACTCACTGGAGAAGAGCCTAATGCTGGGAAAGATTGAGGGCAGTAGAAGAAGGGGACGACAGAGAATGAGGTGGCTGGATGGAGTCACTGAAGCAGTAGGCGTGAGCTTAAATGGACTCCAGAAGATGGTAGAGGACAGGAAGGCCTGGAGGAACGTTGTCTGTGGGGTCGCGATGGGTCGGACACGACTTCGCAACTAACAACAACAACATAAAACCCTAATAAGACCACACCTGGAATACTACAGCCAATTTTGGTCACCATATCACAAAAAAGATGTTGAGAGTTTGGAAAATTTTTAGAAAAGAGCAACTAAGATTATCAAAGGCCTAGAAACTAAAACATACGAAGAACGGCTGCAGGATTTGGGTTTGGCTAGTCTAAAGAAAAGAAGAAATAGGGGAGACATGATAGCAGTATTCCAGTACTTGAGGGGCTGCCACAAAGAAGAGGGGGTCACGTTATTTGCCAAAGGACCAGAGGGCAGGACAAGAAACAATGGTTGGAAACTGAACAAAGAGAGAAGCAACCTAGAATTAAGGAGAAACTTTCTGACAGTGAGGACAATTAATCAGTGGAACAGCTTGCCTCCAGAAATCGTGGGCACTCTATCACTGGAGATTTTAAAGAAGAGGCTAGACAGTCACGTGTCTGAAATGGTATATGTTCTCTTGCTTAAGCAGGGAGGCTGGACTAGAAGATCTCCAAGGTCCCTTCCAGCTCTATTCTATTGTAAATGAATGGGATGGGGGAAAAGCCATGGTATAACACATGTGTCATGAGCCAGGACAAAATAATCTGAATTTTTGCAGAGCAAAGAAAATGCTTTCATTTTTTTTTCTCCCAAGGAGAACGGATCATTGAAATTCTCTTTCTTGTACAGGTAGTCCTCAACTTACAACAGTTCATTTAGTGACCGTTCAAAGTTACAACATCACTGAAAAAAGTGACTTATGAACATTTTTCACACTTGTGACCATTATAGCATCCCCATGATCATGTGATAAAAAATTCAGACACTTGGCAACCGACACATATTTATGACCTTTGCAATGTCCTGGAATCATGTGATCCTCTTTTGGGACCTTCTCTCAAGCAAAGTCAATGGGGAAGCCATATTCACTTAGCAACTGTTCTACTAACTTAACAATTGAAGTGATTCACTTAACAACTGTGGCAAGAAAGGTCATAAAATGGGGCAAACCTCACTTAACGAATGTCTCACTTAGCAACATAAATTTTGGGCTCAATTGTGGTCATAAGTCGAGGAGTACCTATGTTTCGTTTAGTAAAAATGAACACAATACTTGGGGCCATGTGAGAAGACAAGCGAGTATTTGGCTTTTCCTTCTGCAATAATCTCTTCCAGTGCCAGAAATCTTTCAAGAAGTTCAACCTCTGCGTAAAGAGATAAACCCAGGAGCTTCCAAAAGCCACATACGAGAACCAGTTTAAGCTAATGGTCGGATTTTGACCCAGGTTCAAGTCTCTGCTTAACTACAGAATATGCTGGAAAGCATATTATGTGGAAATTTGTTTCTTAAAAGAATGTTACGACTAATGTTCTATTAAACCAAGTTACCGTAAAATGTACAGTGTAATGAAAAGCAATACTTTCACAGACAAGAATGTAAATATATAAACAGCAGAAGAATACACATAAAATTAAACTGGATTTTTAGAGTGTTTTTAAAGACTTCATTAAATGGATGAATCACCAGTTAATTCGGTGTTGCAGTATATCATCTTAATGGTTCTCACACTATTCCATAATGGAACATTACGTGGCAATATCATGGTCCATATATCTTCCAATTCACACATCTCTGGTTATGGCACCACATTTTCTTTTATTTTGCTTATATATTGCATGTAAACAGAGTTTTCCCTAATATGTATGTTTAACTGGAACACTGCTTGGCCAAATTCAAAACACTGTGATTATAAAAGGATCGTGGACTTCTAGTGCAGAGAAGTGCAAAGAAGAGCAACTAAGACGATCAAAGGCCTGGAGACTAAAACATATGAAGAATGGTTGCAGGATTTGGGTTTGGCTAGTCTAGAGCAGACATGTCAAACACAAGGCCCGGGGGCTGGATGCGGCCCGCGAAGTGGTTTCATGTGGCCCGCGAAACAGTGGAAACTGGAAACAGTGAGGGAATGGCTCCCGCTGCCTTGGTCCTGGCCCAGGCCGGCTGGGAGCCAATGTACAATTTTGTGGTGGCCATCTATGCTGAAACGCATTCAGTCTTAGCTCCACAAGGCTGTCTGGAAACAGCGAGGAACCAGCCCCTGCCATGTCAGCCCGCCCCCTGGGTGCATGCTGGGAAGGCTCCTCCAGTGGACCATGCCTTGGCACTTGCCCTGGTGCCACCCCCTTCTGCCAGAGACCCTCAGATCTGTCCCACTCCTGCCCAGGCCCCCACAGGCCCCCTTGACATGAACGATGTAGAGCTGGCCATGCCCACCCAGTAGGCCACACCCACTCCATCCACGCCCACCCAGTAGGCTGCACCCACCCTGGCCACACCCATCCGGCCCCCCAAGGACAACCGCAATGCTGATGCGGCCCTCAATGAAATTGAGTTTGACACCCCTGGTCTAGAGAAAAGAAGGACGAGGATTGACATGACATCATAATAGTGTTCCAATATTTGAGGGGCTGCCACAAAGAAGAGGAGGTCAATTTGTTTTCCAAAGAGGCCAGGACAAGAAACAATGGATGGAAACTAATCAAGGAGAGAAGCAACCTGGAATTAAGGAGAAACTTCCTAACAGTGAGAACAATTAACCAGTGGAACAGCTTGACTCCAGAAGTTGTGGGTGCTTCATCACTGGAGGTTTTTAAGAAGAGACTGGACAGCCACTTGTCTGAAACGCTTGAGCAGGGGGTTGGACTAGAAGACCTCCAAGGTCCCTTCCAGTTCTATTCTGTACTGTTCTGTTCTGTTCCATTCTGTTCTTCTAGTTCAGATCATGTATCATTCTGAAAGTGAACTTAGGGAAGTTCACACATGCATAGCAGATAGTGCTGAAAGTAAAAATGGAAAGAAATTAACTGAGTTCATAAGATCCATTATGACCTCATAAGGTTATTAGACCCAACATTTATACTCCAAGATTCCAACATTTAGATCTATCAGCTACAATCTGGTGTTGGATATCATTCAATATTTGTCTACTGGTGACCATTTCAGATGATATTACTTGTTTAACAAAACAGGGACTTCTGAATGTTCAAGTACACCCCATCTTAAGCTGTTTCTTCTACACCAGTGTTTCCTAAACCTCTTTTCTCTCAGGATTTCTTCCCATTTTTAAAAGTTATGGAGGATAAAAAAAGAGAGCTATGTATATGTTATATTTATTGACATGTAACGCATAAGAAATTAAAATGGATGCATTTGTTACCACTACTGCTTCTCACAATTGTTCAATGGGATTGTATTATAAGTATATTTTATACTTCATAATCTGTGAAATGAGACTAATTGCAAAGTTGAGCACAAACTATTCAGAGACTCAATTGTGAATTACCACTCTGGACTTCTCTAGCCCCCCCCCCCTCCCCAATCTCTGTCTGCAGTCAGGAGACTCCAACTGCTTTGAAATTTGCATTAAGGAAGTGTTTTGTAAATAGGAAATCTCTCTGATGGCAGCTATTTTGTGAGAATACCCGGAGCATGTTCTCAGAGGTCCAGATATTGCCAAACTATTTAAATTGCTAGTTTGGGGGGGGGGTTGCACAAATGGGCCCTGTGTTCTGTTTTGAACCTAAAACAAATTATGCTTTGTAACTCTGCTGAACTAAATTAAACACAGCTTGTCAAGGTAATGATTTAAAAGCTAACCAGCTGATGTAATGTAAGATGTATGGTGTAATGTTGGGAATGACTCAGCAGGGTTTATGATCCTTTAAGAGCCAGCTGGGTCTGTGTCCCTTTAAGAGCCTTTGTATAAAAGGGAAGGCTATGCTGCTGTGTTCTCTCTCTTCCGTTTCCTGCTATAATTGTGGTGTGTTGGATCCTGCTGTATTAGCACATGTATGTATATTGTTCCTGGTGTGTGATATTGTAGATAGTATAAGATAAACCGCCATTTAATATAGACAACTGTTTACTGTGTTTACTCCTGGGTTCCCTCGTGCAATGAGACTGTGCAGGCTCTGACACAGCTTCTCTAAAATTCCCTGTGTATGGCCCCAGAAGGTGGGATAAAAGAATCCACTAGAGTTGGGCAGCCAATAAATTTAAATAATAGTAGCCAACAAACAAATAAAAACTGTAACCAACAACAGCAAATGTTGCCTTGGTGGTAAAAAGGATAAAACAATTGACCATTGGGTGAGTGGCCACAGCAAAATTTCACAAACCGACTACAAACAGCGTCAAGACCGAGTTGACAGAATTATTCATTGGGAACTTGGCCAGAGGTTTGAATTTGAATGTACAGGTAGTCCTCGACTTACAACCACAACTGAAGCCAGAATTTCCATTGGCTAAGCAAGATGGTTGTTAAGTGAGTCGTGCTCGATTTTACAAACAGTTTTGTCGTGTTTGTTAGGTGAATCACTGCAGTTCAGTGAATCGTGTGATCATTAAATGAATCCAGCTTCCCCCATTGACTTTGCTTGGTGTAGACCCGCTGAGAACATAAGTAAGGAATTTTCTCAAATATTGGGAGGAGCTTTTAACAAGCCTCGTGATATGTCGTCTTCTCCTTCACTGCAAGTCTTCATACAGGCAAGATCATAGAACCGTGTCATAGAATCTGATCATAGAGTCATGGGGTTAGAAAGTACCATGGAGGTCATCTAATCCAACCCCCTATCCAGTGTAGGAATTCACTTACCACCTTGAACAAATGACTGTCCAATCTTTTCTTTCACGCCTCCAGTGATGGAACATGCATTTGACCCACGTGCCAAAAGTTAAAAGGGCCAGAGCTTCCATCAGCCAACTGCACCATCCGTGACCTCCCTTGTGAGTCCCTCTGGTTAAACATGTTAAATATATTGTGTAATTACAGTTACCGAACCTTTTTTGAATTTATGGAGTAAACATGTCTGATCTTCATGACTGTATCATGGCTGACTCGCTACACATGCCTGTCAGCTTGCCTATCTTCATCTTCTTTGAAGTTTGGTAGCAACTGCCATAGGCTGGGGAGAGGGGGCACTTGGGAGGAGAAGAGTGCTGGAGGTGTGAAGGAATCTTGTGGGAAATTGTGGAGGATGGACACTGTGTCAAGTCTTGAAGCCCAGCCTTGCTGATGCAATAGATATTGCGTCTCAACTTGCCAACAGGTCTGGAGGGAGGGGAGAGGTTAGGAATGCAGACTTCAAAGATCAAAGAAGCAGACCATGGGAACCAAGGACAATTGCCAGATGTCTGGCTGGATCTAGAAATACTTTCTCACAACAATATCTTTCAGCTTGATTGGGCAACGTGATTTGACCCAGAAGGAGGAAGAGGAAGTCAATGCTTTTACTATGGTGACCTGGGTGGGGTCTGGTCAGAGTCGGTTTTACTTTCATATGTGCTGATATGATGTACTCAATAAAGTTTTGCATTAAGAGCCTGAAAAGTCTGAGAGGTGTTTGCTTGGTTGGATTCGCTAGTCGGAACCTTGACACTCTGACAGGAATCAGAGGTGCTAAACCAGGGGTCTTCGAACTTGGCAACTTTAAGACTTGCGGACTTCAACTCCCAGAATTCCTCAGCCAGCCCTGGCTGGCTGAGGAATTCTGGGAGTTGAAGTCCGCAAGTCTTAAAGCTGCCAAGTTTGAAGACCTCTATGCTAAACTGAGTCATTTTCTTCCTCATCAAGGACACTGGCCCTAGGAAAGAAAATTGCTATGGTGCTAGAGACACCACATTCCCAAAACATCAGAAAGGGACCAGGGGGGAAGGGTTTTAAACATTGGGGATTGCTTTCAATATATATGATTTTTGCACGGTTTTTCTTCAGAGCTTGCCTCGCTCACGCTGCACTCAACATCTCTAGTAGAAGTGCCTTTTCTCTAACACCTATGGAGTCAAGGGTCGTTCTTTCCTAGGGAGCAAGTTGGGGCCAGTCTGACAACTCCACTCACAACCAGACAACAGAAACAGGGAGGAGGGTGGGCAGGTTTGGAATGTAAAGGAGGCCTGGGAGGGAATTGTGGAATGCAAGAGAGCCGACGGTTGCCTGGCAACGTCCTGGTGCCCGAGGTCATATGATGGGAAATTCCAAAGCGCTCAGACCATTTCCCAAAACAAATTGACTGTAGTTGATTGGTGGACAATAGACAGTGGGTGGCCCAGGGGAGAAAAGGGGATTTTATCTATACTGCTTTGTGCGTGAAAACTTCAGAACTGGCTTTGCTTCTTCTGTGCCTACATGGAATTATCAGTAACACTCTTGATAAAATACTGTCCCAGGAGTTTCTTTTGCTTCATATGCCAACAGGATGGTTAACATACTGATTTCAAAAAGCAGCCTGTCCCACTGATAGACAGGGTGGGGGAAAGGGTTAGCTTGCAGATAATTCCTCTAATCATTTGCTTTGCATTGCTATAACCCAAAAAATAAAGTATAAAAGACAAGAAGGATTATAGGCCATCTTTTTGATAAGCTGTCCTTAAGGTATCATTATATGTGCATGAAAGCTGAGCATTAGAAAACCTGCAGGGAAAGATCCCAACCCATCAAATCTCTCCCAAGCTAAGCCGAATTCCCTTGCCAAACGAATATCCAGCTCAGGACAAAAATAAAAGCTTCTTTCTCTTCTTATGCCTCATTCATCATTATTATAATGCTTGCCTGCTCATCTTAATTAAAACCTGTCTCTGAACATGTAATCAATGATTTGGCCATGCATAGAGCTCAACTTACAAGGTTTAATTTTGGAACCTGCCACTCTTCTCTCCAGGATTTCCTTCCCTTTCCAAGCATGCCTTAAGGCAGTATTTCTCAAACTTGGAGACTTCAAGACGTATGGACTTCAATTCCCAGAACTGCCCAGCCGTGAGCACGCTGGCTAGGGAATCCTGGGAGTTGAAGTCTGTAGATCTAAAGCTGCCAAGTTTGAGGAACATCGCATTAAAGGATCAATCATCTGAAACAGCCGTTTCCCACAGCCACCTCTCAAAGGGTTTTCGTGTTCCAGCTTTCTCTTCTGTCTTGCAAGCTTTTCAGTCGTACTTCTGTTTTTTTTATTATGAGTAGGAGGGAAACCAGGAAGCACAAAACAACCCAGCAAGATGCTGGACCTCTTGCTGTTTTTTTCATCTCCAGATCACATATTTCATATGTGATATTTCATATTCTCTCTCTCTCTCTCTCTCTCTCTCTCTCTCTCTCTCTCTCTCTCTCTCTCTCTCCCCCCCATCAGTCTCTCCCCGCAAGCTTTCAATCACTCTCTGCTTTTCAATCTATGCTCATCAGACAGTTGACGTGCCTGTCCAGTTTCTACAATCCATCAGAGCAATGTTTTGTTTTTTTTAAAAAAAAATTGCTCCCAGTTTGAAAGAGATTTCTTTAACAGAATAACAGAGCTGTAAAGGACCTTGGAGGTCTTCTAGTCCAACCCCCTGCTCAGGCAGGAAACCCTATACCAGCAGCTCCTTTTCTATACCCCGCACCCCTAGAACGCTTCTGATATATTCTTGCATCCCTTACAAAAGTTTGAGATAACGGCAACGAATTATGCATATACACTATAATTTTGAAAACCCAAGTTTTCGCACCTCCTGGAATATCATCTCGCACCCCCGGTTGGGAACCCCTGCCCTATACCATTTCAGACAAATGGTTATCCAGTCTCTTCTTTAAAAAAAACCTCCAGTGTTGAAGCACCCACAACTTCTGGAGGCAAGTCATTCCACTGATCAATTGTTCTTTGGTGGAAGAGAAAAAATGGTTTGGCTGATGTGATTATCTGTGTTTCTTCCCTTTGCAGGCAAATGAAGAGAATAATTTCCTTCCTTTTTCAGAGCTGAAGGGCTGAAAATCAGAGAATATCTCTTGACAGGAGATATGAAGTAGGAATGTCTACTGAAAAATGAAGAATTCTTGGAGGTTTTCAAGACAGATCAATATGTATTGATCTATTAACTCTCTATGTGAGATTCTCATCTGCAGCTGTAAATGTGCTCCCAGGAGAAAACTTTTCTTGATTGGTTAATGTTGGACTATTTCCCCATTTTTCCTCAGCTTACTTCAAAATAACTAGTTCCACAGTTCACAGATTAGATCAAAATGAATTTCAGTGGTTGGTGATTGGTGTAGTGAATGCCAGCACTGCTTTAGTGTGGTGAGTCAAAGAGGCTATCACATTGAACCTTGATATTGGTGATTTCTTTGCACTTGACATGTTATGCAAACACAGTGATTATATATTCTTCTGGTTTAGGGGTTGTGTGGACCCAATCAATCAGTCCAGCTCCCCTGCCTAGGGAGAATTCTCTTAAAACATGCACAAATGAATTGTTTGTTAATTGAATAAGAAACCCCAGGAAACTACAGGTAGTCCTCGACTTACAACAGTTCATTTAGTGACTGTTCAAAGTTTCAATGGCACTTAAAAAAGTGACTTATGACCGTTTTTCACAGTTACGACTTTTATAGAATTCCCATGATGAGGTGATTAAAATTCAGGCGCTTGGCAACAGGTTTGTATTTATGACCATTGCGGTGTCCCAGGGTCACGTGATCACCTTTTGTGACCTCCTGACAAGCAAAGTCAATGGGGAAGCCAGATTCACTTAACAACCGAGTTACTAATTTAACAGCTGCAGTGATTCACTTAACAATTGTGGCAAGAGAGGTTGTAAAGTAGGGTAAAACCCGCTTAACAAGTGTCTCACTTAGCAACATAATATTTTGGACTTGGTTGTGGTCATAAATTGAGGACAACCTGTTTGCTTTTAACTTATCCTAGAATCCAGAAACACACACACAAGCACACCCCTACATGCACCATCGGCAATTCAGGCAAGCTATATTGTAATACCAGTGTGGGAGGGGGAGTGTGTTTGTGTGTGTGCCTGGGTGAATGTAAAAGTGCACGTCGCATTCTTGCTTTATATGAAGGGGGAGAGGGGGCTGTTAGAGGAACGAAGCATCCATGCCTACACTTAGACAACATTAACTGCGACATCTGGATGACTAGTACAGCTTGCAGCAATTTTCATACAATTGCTTTGAAAATCCCAGGAGCAAATAGCATCACATTTAATTTATGCTGTAATAACATCTCCTATTGATTTTAATAAAATTGAAGAGGATTGTTTTGAGTGAAATCCCTGAGGCATTTATTCCATTTTAAAAACTGCAACAACCCAAATCCTTTCTTTGCTTTAGCGTACTCTTTGGGTGTGTTAAGATTCCTATCTTCTAATGAGCACCAGCATCTATTGTTCCTTTTGAGAGTGAGTGAGTGAGTGAGAAAGAGAGAGGGAAAGAGAGAGAGATGAGAGAAAGTGTTTTAAATAAAAAAGAAATTGAACTTCAGAAAGTGCTTTTAAAGAAAAAGAATAAACAATGTAAGTAAACAAACACATGGCTGTTATTCTTCGCATCTTATTTTCAGCAGGGTTTCCTGGACAATCACACAAAACCACTAGAATAGAATAGAATAGAATAGAATAGAATAGAATAGAATAGAATAGAATAGAATAGAATAGAATAGAATAGAATAGAATAGAATAGAATAGAATAGAATAGAATAGAATAGACCTTGGAGGTGTTCTAGTCCTGCTCAAACAGGAGAACCTATACCATCTCAGACAAGTGACTGTCCAGTCTCTTCTTAAAAACCTCCAGTGATGGAGCACCCATGATTTCTGGGGGTAAGCTGTTCCACTGGTTAATTGTCCTCACTGTTAGGTACTTTCTCCTTAATTCCAGGTTGCTTCTCTCTTTGGTCAGTTTCCAACCATTGTTTCTTGTCCTGCCCTCTGGTGCTTTGGAGAATAGTTTGACGCCCTCTTCTTTGTGGCAGCTCCTCAAATACTGGAATACTGCTATCATGTTGCCCTTGTTTCTTCTTTTCTTTAGACTAGCCAAACCCAAGTCCTGCAGCCGTTCTTCATATGTTTTAGTCTCCAGGCCTTTGATCAGAAAGAAGGTAAAGGAATTGCAGAGTGTGGTGGTGAAAATAGTGGAATAAGACTGAAGAGAACTGAGTTCAAATCTTCCTTTGACCACAGAACTGAAGAGATAATGGATATCAGTTATAGGAAGGCAGATTCTGAGGAAATGTCAGAAAAATTGGCAGGGGCAATTCAACAATGAAACCAATTGTACAAAGAAGGTGTTGATTCTGATTTCCTGAATTGGTACAAGTAGGGAATAGAAAGCCCTCTGTCAAGATTGCTTGAATTTGGATTCATTCACTGAGCAGGACATTGGACTCAACAGCCCTTCCCCATTCTGGGTGTGCAAGTGAAAAGAAGATGAAATTTGCCAACTCTACAAGGTAGATAGAGCCATGATGGCACAGTGGTTAGAATGCAGTATTGCAGGCTAATTCTGCTGACTGCCAGAAGTTTGATCCTGGTCAGCTCAAAGTTGACTCAGCCTTCCATCCTTCCGAGGTCAGTAAAATGAGGACCCAGAATGTCGGGGGCAATATGCTGATACTGTAAACCACTTAGAGAGGGCTGTAAAGAACTATGGACCAGTATATAAGTCTAAGTTCTATTGCTATTGTTAAACTGACTCCCCAGGATTATTAGAACTATGATCTATTGAGATTGGCTGTAGTAACTCAATTGAGAGAATCAGAGGTGAGCCAATATGAGTCTAATGCTTCCTCACCTCTATCTCCCCAGGCTTAATGGATGTGTGTTCTGCACCCATTGTTGTCCTGACCACTTCTGGATGCCTTCTCCCAGGTCATTTTCATGACTCTCTACAGGACTGCAGAATGTGTTGGTGAAAGCCATAGAACTAGTTTAAAGAAAACTGGGTTCAAATCTTCCTTTGGCTTGATGTCTAAAGAGATGCTCAATCATCCAGGTCATGGTAGTTCCAAAGATGCTTTTCTAAAAGGCAACTGGACTTTCTTGGTTTATTTCCTTGAAAACATCTCACTTCTCATCCAGAAGAACTGAAGAAGCTTCTTGGATGAAAAGTGAAATGTTTTCAAGGGGAAAAAAACCATGAAAGTCCAGTTGCCTTTTGGAATTTCCTTTGGTTTCACTGCTATAGAGCAGTGTTTCTCAACCTTGGCAATTTTAAGAGGGCTGGACTTCAACTCCCAGAATTCCCCAGCCGGCTGAATGTCATCCTGGATGTCAGCTACAAGAAGGCAGATTCTGAGGGCATGTTATTAACATTGGCAACAGTGGTTTGACAGTGGAACCAATTATCCAAAGAAGAAGTTGGTTTTCATTCCTAGGATGAATTCAAACAGAGAATAGACAGCAATCCAACAGACTGAATATGGATTCCTTCACTGAACAGTTGGATTCAACCCTGTAGTTGCCCCCTGCAGTAATTCCATCATGCTTCCTGGCTTGTTTTGATCCATTTGATAACAGTGTTAAAAGTTCTGTGCCTTAGACAAGGAAAAAAAAAACACCTCATGACTTTGGGATTTGCTGATTAGACTACTTTGCTATTATAGAAATGGCTAGCCGTTACTAATATGTAAAAGTAAAAAGATGAGGCTGCAATTTTATTTTGTATTTTACTGAGCTGAAAAAAGTTGCAAGTCAATGCTTGTTTTTCTTTCACATTTTATCCTACACTTTTTCCCCCTTTTCCCCCTATTATCTTTATTTTCATTTGTATTTTATGTATTATTGATTTTTATTTATTATTTGTATCCCACCTTTACTATTTTAACAAATAATTCTAGGTAGCAAACATATCCAACACACCTTCCTCAAACCCGTGAGGTGGATAAGACTGAGAGAAAGTGACTGGCCCAAAGTCACCCAGCTGTTTTTTTATGGCCAAGGTGGGACTTGAACTCAAGGTCTCTTGTAACTTCGAACAGTCACTAAACTAATAGTTGTAAGTCAAGAACTATCTTTGTACCCTGGAGAGCTATACTATTCTACTCTGCTTTAATTATCTGGCCCCAACCAGGGGTACCTCTGAGACACCTTCAAATTCTATTCTATTCTGTTCTGTTCTGTTCTGTTCCGTTCCATGAGCCCTATCCTATCCTATCCCATGAGCTGTGGTAGCACAGTGGTGAAAATGCAGTATTGCAGGCTAACTCTGCCTATCCAGGAGTTCAATCCTGACCATCTCAAGGTTGACTCAGCCTTCTGAGGTCAGTAAAATGAGGAGCCAGATTGTTGGGGGTAATATGCTGACATTGTAAACTGCTCAGAGAGTGCTGTAAAAACACTGGGAAGTAGTATACAAGTCTAAATGCTATTGCTATTCCATTCCTTTCCTAGAAACCAGGAGACTATGAGCTCTAGTCCCACTTAGGAATGAAAGCCAGCTGGCTGACTTTGGACCAGTCATTCTTTCTCAGCCCAATCCCCTCACAGGGTTGTTGTTGTTGGGAAAAGAGGAGAACGATGGAGTTGGCTGATTGTAAGATCAACCATAATGTTTAAAGAATAGCTGGTATTACACTTTCGCTGTGCCCTATATCTGTTACGACATTAGGCAAGCTGTTTTCTCTTTATCAAATTACAAGCAAAGTGCTCCAGCCTAAGTGAAAAAATTGGCTCACATTTCCAATTGCAGTTTTAACCATCCTTGAGAGGCTTCAGCGCCTATGACGCTATGATATACAATGCAATTAAACATTCTTTCTCACCGGGGTTTGTGAGCCAAAATGAGATTTCAGAGTGTTTTATATTGCAACAATCATGGGCTTCCTCCAGCTGATATTTACTTGCATCAAAGCTCAACAATAGGTACCATCGTGCCAAATATAGGAATGTGCTATAGGCTGGGGTCCCCCACATGCCATTTATTTTCCAGGAACTGATTTAATCTATTGGCATATTGCTAAGATTACCATATTTAAAAAAGATTTCTCAAGCAATGTGCAATAAAAATTTGGAAAGCAAACTAATGGTAAAAAAAAAAATAGACAACAGACACCAACAGCTGCCAACAATGCAAACATTTAAAACCTGAATGTGGAAAGAAGCCCACATAGATGAATTTGGAAAAAATGCAAACTCTTCGTTTCCCTGTGTATGTTAGTTTGAAGGTATATCTGTCAGAGATGTAGCCCTTTCTCCCTTTTGGTTATTATTTATTTATTTAGTGTCTGACATCTGGGAGCCGTGGTGGCAGATTGGTTAGAATGCAGTATTGCAGACTCAGTCACTGCTGACTGCCAGCTGTTGATCATCACTGGCTGAAAGTTGACTCAGCCTTCCATCCTTCCAAGGTCAGTAAAATGAGGACCCAGATTGTTGGGGGGGCAATACGCTGACTCTGTAAAGCAGAGAGGGCTGTAAAAGCACTATGAAGCGGTATATAACTCTAAGTGCTGTTGCTATTGCCATCTGCAGAGGTCATGAAATCACTGATATACAATGCTAATAAAACACATTACAGGTAGTTCTTGACTTACAACGGTTGTTTTAAAGTTCAACAGTTACAACGGCACTGAAAAAAGTGACTTGTGAGACCATTTTTCGCATTTAGGTCTATTGCAGCATCCCCCATAGTCACATGATCAAAATTCAGACATTTGGCAATTGACTCATATTTATGACAGTTGCAGTGTCTCCGGGTCATGTGATCACCATTTAGGGTCCTTCTGACAAGCAAAGTCAATGGGGAAGCCAGATTTAGTAACTAGTTAAGTTAGTAACGGTGTTACTAACTTAACTAGTCCAGCGGTTTGTCAATGTTCCGACAGACAAGACCAAATACAGCAAATCAGAAGTCTGAGGCTTGAGATTTCCTCAAACAACATGTTTATTGATTACATAGTCTCAGCATGGTCAAAAGTGAAACCAAGTCTGAAATCCCCTTCAAAGAGAGATAGTATTACAAAGTTGAACTTCCTACCCCAATGGTACGCAATCAGCTGCGTTCCCCGGGATAGAACAGTTTGGCGGGCTTTCTAACCAAATGCTTACACCCCAAACGCTCACACAGACAGAAATGACCTTGGTTCCCACGGGACAATAAAATGTTTAGACTAGTAGAAATCCTCCACACCCCTTCCCATTCTGATGGCAACCTAGAACGAGCAAAATGGCTGCAGCCAGGTTCATTGTAGTTGACGCGATTCACTTAACAACTGTGGCAATAAAGGTCATAAAATGGGGCAAAACTCAATTAGCAAATGTCTCGCTTAGCAACAGAAATATTGGGCTCAATTGTGGTCGTAAGTCAAGGACCACCTGCATACATATAGACACAAATATGTTTAAATAAAGCATCAGCAAATATATCTCTGCGCACACACAGAGACACACACACACACAAAACCACACAGTATGTAGACAATACAATGTACAAGATAAAATGTTAAATTAGGTAAAACCATAATAAAATCACCATAATATGGCACCATAGAGTTGCAATAGGATACATGCTATGTTCGATATCTAAGGAAGCTAATCATCTAACTGCTTCTGGTGTGGCTGCAATGAGATCAACCCAGATGTCTTGAAATTTCCTGAGGAGACATTCTTGAATTGTATGTGTTATAGTTTGTTCTGATGCACCACAGATGCATTGTGGGCTCTCAGCCATTCCCCACTTAAAGAGCTTTGCTGTTAGTTCTGGCATGGCCCGTCCTGATTCTGTTCAGGTGACTCCATATTTTTCAGGGCAATTGCATTCCTGGAAATGGTTTCATTGGATCTGCGTTATCTGTTTAGTTGTGGTTATTAAAAGTCGCCCATTTTAATCACCATTCTTCATCTAGATCATAACACTGTGGTAAGTTATCCCAAATTGTCCCAAAAGTGCTTTTTCAAGAGGCAACTGGACTTTGTTTTTCCTTGAGGACATTTCACTTCTCATCCAAGAAGCTTCTTTAGTTCTGACTGAATAGTGGAGAATGGAAGGATTTATGTTCTTTGCAGTCTTTCCATTCTCCTTCCATTCTCCACCATTCAGTCAGAACTGAAGAAGCTTCTTGGATGATAAGTGAAACATCTTAAAAAAAACCCCAAGAAAGTCCAGTTGCCTCTTAAAAAAGCACCTTTGGGACAACCATCATCTGGGTGACTGAGAATCTCCATAGACATTTATCCCAAATTGGTCTCCCCTCTAGTTAGACACCAAGGCAGAATTCCTGGAAGATGCAAATTCAGTACAGTAATTTCACAACGGTTCTTGAAATGACAGAATTTTTGAATGTGCTAGCCACGTTAAATTCTATTCCTCTCTTCTATTCCTATCTTCTCTTCTCTTCTCTTCTCTTCTCTTCTCTTCTCTTCTCTTCTCTTCTCTTCTCTTCTCTTCTCTTCTCTTCTCTTCTCTTCTCTTCTCTTCTCCTCTCCTCTCCTCTCCTCTCCTCTCCTCTCCTCTCCTCTCCTCTTCTCTTCTCTTCTCTTCTCTTCTCTAGCTTTATATGAGCCCTGCTTAAATGCTGTATTGCAGGAAGGAAGAAGAAAAAAGCAGGAATCTTGGAAAAGGAGAATTGGGGCAGCCAGGAGAAGTAGCTTAACCTAATGGGACAGAGAAGAAACCAAGCAGAGGTAGTTGAAGGCATCTTCTAGGCAAAGAGAAAAACAGACGTGCCACAGAAGGATCCACAAGGGCAGGAGAAACAGTCTGTTATAAATAAACTCTGTGTAAATAAGGCTAAAGCACTACCAGTGTAGAAGAAATAAATAAAACCCTGTGAGATAAAGTATCTTCCTACTTATCATCCTGCTTGTCCCCGAACCATCCAAATTCAATCCATGACACTGATCCAGATTAATTTAGAAAGAGGAAGTGTCCAGAGGAAGAATGATGGCTTCAACAGACACCTTGAGATGCTACTGCGAGGGCTTCTCAAATTGTCACTTGAAGACCCAGAAGGAATTACACTTTTTGTGTAAGACTGGATTCTTACAACAGGCTAAACGAGGTGACAAAAGAAGTGTGTGGGTGGTGGGAACTCAAACACTGTCTTAGCAAGGCCATCTCCTGAAACCTCAATATAGCTTGTATGCTCGACCAGGGAAGGAATGCAGCACATTTTACATGAATGCACCATATCTACTTTCTAAATTAAAAAAAAACCAACCTCCCTTTTTACGACCCTGTAATCCCTTAATTCGGTGTAGAGTCAGGGCAACTGGATGGAGCTGAGCATTTACTGGCTGGATGCCCTTCCTGACTCCATGTGGAGTTCACAGTAGATTTTTTTTCTTCTTTGAGGATTAGGAGAGAAAAGCTGCCGCTACCTAGGAATGAATTCTCAACCTTCTGAGTGCGAGGCGAGCGTCTTCACTATTAGGCCACCAAGCCGTTCAATCTACTTTCTAAATTAGAGTTTGGCATATTGTGTGAAGCCAATATTTCATCTCTTCTAATCTTTGGATCGCCTGGTTGGGCTCTGCTTTGCAGCTGGGGGTGGGGCTACAAGCACAGGGGGTGGATAAGGATGAAAAGAGCTGGGATTCTCTCTTCAATGACGTCATGCACATTTCAAACCACCGTTTCATCCATGGTGGGACATCAAAAATCAGGACAACAGTCAGAAAAACAGGGCTCCAGAGAACATGAGGTCATGGCCTCCAACCTGTCCATCTGTGCTTTCTGTCATTTCAAGAGCTCACATGTTCAGATGAACATTTAGAATGGGGATGAAATAAACATATGTAGACAGGATCAAAGCATGGCTGTTTTTTTAACACTGCATGCATGTCCCAAATGTGCTTTTTACAGTTAGAAGAGAATAGAGCTGGAAGAGACCTTGGAGGTTTTCTAGTCCAGCCCCCTGTTCAAGCAGAAGGACCTATACCATTTCAGACAAGTGACTGTCCAGACTCTTCTGTCATTCCACTGGTTGATTGTTCTCACTGTCAGGAAGTTTCTCCTTAATTCCAGGTTGCTTCTCTCTTTGATTAGTTTCCAATCATTGTTTCTTGTCTTGCCCTCTGGTGCTTTGGAGAATAATTTGCCCCGCTCTTCTTTGTGGCAGCCCCTCAAATACTGGAATACTGCTATCATGTCTCCCCTATTTCTTCTTTTCTTTAGACTAGCCAAACCCAAGTCCTGCAGCCGTTCTTCATATATTTTAGTCTCTGGGCCTTTGATCATTTTAGTTGCTCTTCTCTGAACTTTTTCCCAAAGTGGCAGTATTCCAGGTGTGGTATTTTTCAAGAGAAAACTGGACTTTCTTTGTCTTTTTCATGAAGCCGTTTCACTTCTCATCCAAGAAGCTTCTTCAGTTCTGACCTCAGTTCTGATTTGGCCTGGGATCCCAATAGGCAACTACATCAGTGGAGGGGGCTACTGGATTGATGTCAGACTCCACCTCCCCCCACACCTTGTTTTCTGCTCTCTACCCATCCATCCTTTTGCTTATCGTATTGATGTATTCTCATTGTGCTTTGATGTTGCAACCATTTCAATAGCTTAAGGTTTCTTTATGCCTTATTAAGTTTCCATTTCCTAAGTTAACTTAAGGTTTCTTTATGCCTTATTAAGTTTCCATTTCCTGAGTTAAGTTAAGGTATGCCTTTTAAGTTTCATTTCCTGGCAAAGCCCGCCCTTTACGACCCTCCTGCTATGATGTAAATAGACCAATAAAAGAGAGGCACGCAGATCCTTCGGGGCTCTCGCATGCTGACTCAACCTGAAGAAACATGTTGTCCGTGTGTTTCCTATCTACCAAACGCGAGGTCCGTTGGCCTAGACTAACGTACGTCACTGGTCCGTCCAGCAGAAGCTGGACCCCGGGATCGAACTCCCACTACCACTGGTCCGTCCAGCAGGCGCTGGACCCCGGGATCAAACTCCCACAACCACTGGTCCGTCCAGCAGGCGCTGGACCCCGGGATCGGATTCCCACAACTGGTGACCCTGACGTGATTCACTCCACGACGTGATTCACTCCATGGCGTGTTCTCTGTCTAGGGAAGCGCTGCTCTGACTCCTGTACTATGCACCTGGCAAAGGCTTGATCATCGTAAGTATGAGACCCCCAAAGTCCAAAGTTCTGTCCAAGCATGTGGATGAACTTTCCTCTTTAGTCAGAAAGGCAAATTGTTTGCAAAAAGTTAATGGAACAACTGTCTATCCCCAGACCCTTCCTCTCAACCTGTGTCTATTGCGGAGGACGCTCCAAAGTCGGCACAGCCAAAGGAACCCCCCTCTTCACTATATCCTTCTCTCTCTCCTCCAAAACAGAAACAGGCAACCCTGTATCCTGTTCTGCAGAGTTCTGCAGCCGCACTCAATGCTTCCGTTTCATCAAACTATTTTGAGGTAGACCAAACAATAAATTTTCAGAACAATTTAGAGATATAAATTAACTCAAACTGCACTCCTCTGCAATGCGTTTTGAACAATTGGAATGTTTTGAAACTCTTTTGTAATCTGTTAAGTTTGAACCCTGTCAGACAATGTCTGGTGGTGCTTTGTGTTGATGTGTGTGTTTTGTTTTATATATGTTTAACTCCTAGAACGTTACGCTTGGACTTGGAATGGTGAGAAAAATAGGAGATGGTTAAAGGGCCCTATAAAAACCACATGTTTGGTTGGAATCATCTCATGATTTTCTCGCTTCTTGCAGGACAAGCCATATGTCTAAATAAATGTTGTTTTAATGGTATTTGTGTATATATGTCTGTCTGTGTTGTTCTGTGTTATTTCCAAGACTTGGAAAAGGGTCAAAACCCTCTTTGATAACAACAAACAAAAAGGCCTTAATTAAAAATAAAAAGTTTGCTTGGAAAACGTATGAAATGAAATATTTGTATGTGAAATGGTGTAAGCAAACAGAATGGAAGTGAATGAGTTAATTTGCTGGTGTAAATGTGTGTGTGTTAGCCCTCACCCCTCCACCCATCCCACGCTGTGAAAGGAACAGTAAAACTGTAGTTTTTATTGTTGTAAAATGGGAACGCAATAGCAAGAGTTTCCATGAGAAAAGTTTTATGGAGGATTTGTGAAAGAATTTATAAAAAATGCATGTGAATTTTTTGGTGGTGAGATTTTTGTAAAATTTCTTTTTCTTTTCCCCCCTCCTGACTCTTTCGTTTTTCGCTGGCTGTATTGCTTTAAGAGCGAAGGAAGGGCAGACAGAGGAGGGGGGGCAGCTGTTCGTTTTAACTATTTTTTTTCTTCTTCCTCTGCCTAGAAGTCTGGGTTGAGGAAGGGGGGTGGATGTGAAATTTGATGCCCACTCTTGCAGTTTCAGCTTGCTATTTTTTTTTACTCGAAAGAGGAGGCAGTAATTGTTGGGCAATTCTTTTGCAAATTTTTGAGTTTTAAATTGTTTAGTTAGACATATACATCCATCAACCAAAAGAAATGACTGAATTGTTTTGCTTAGATTTGTAAATGTTTTTCCTATTTCATGAAAATTTGTTTCATCTGAATGGAATTTGATCAAATTGGAACCTTTTTCATATCTGGGACATAAAATGTTAGCCTCTGCGGCCACGCCTGAGCTGCCAAAACTCAATTTTCCAAACAACCCTACATTAGTACAATTGCAACAATTTTTAGGAACACTTAATTGGGCACGATCTTATCTTTCTCTCACCACGGCTGTTCTTTTTCCCTTTTTTCAAGCCTTAGCTATACTCAAACACCCTGCTGACACTTTACATCTTACTGATGTTCATCACACCACTCTCCAACATATAAATTCAATACTGCAGACCACTTGGGTCGACCGTGTCTTGAACAACACACCTTTTTCCCTTGCGATTTTATCAACACCTTCTCTATTCACTGCCATTCTTGTTCAAATATCTGACAAAAAATTACACATTGTCGAATGGCTCCACCTCCCACACACTCCACGTAATACCCTCACCACAAGACCTTTACAAATGGCACTTTTGATTGATAAAGGAAGAAGGCGAGCCAAAACATTAATTGGATACGAACCAATTGCTATATATATTCCCTTTAAGCTAACACAATGGGAACCTTTATTCCAAAATTCAGATGTGTTGCAAGATTCCTTGGAAAACTGGCATGGGCATGTTTCATGTCATTTGCCCGCAGATCCTCGCTTACAACTTGTCAAGACAGTCCCTATTTCCTTTTCTTCTCCTATTGCTCCTTCACCCCTTAAGGACTGTCTTACCATTTTTACTGATGGTTCAAAAACATATGGTGCTTGTACTTGGCAATACAATGGAACATGGCACAAAAAGCAAACTTCGCCTCAACAATCAGCTCAACAAGCAGAACTAGCTGCTCTTATTTTGGCTTTAAGCTCCTTTTCTTTACAACCTTTAAACATCATTACAGATAGCTTATATGTTTCCCATATCACTCACAACATTTTTGACTCTTATCTGTCTCCCTCCATTCCACCTGTCCTTATGAAACTCTTTCTTTCACTACAAACACTATTACATGATCGTGTCCATCCCTTATTTCTAGCACACATTCGAAGTCACCAACATTTACCAGGATTTCTTTCAGAAGGGAATCATATGGCCGACGAAGCCTGCAAACTTTTACCTGTTGTCATCAAAGTTCCACAGCCAGCTCCCATGACAGCGGGGGAAAGTCACAGCTATTTTCATCAAAATAAGAAGGCCTTAATGAAACAATTTGGTATAACACTGGCTGAAGCTACAGCCATAATTCAACAATGCCCTACCTGTAGCCTACAGTCTAAAGGTATCCCACAGGGCGTTAACCCTAGAGGCACTGAAGCCTGTGATACCTGGCAAATGGATGTAACTCAATATCCTCCATTTGCCCCGTGGAAATATCTACATGTTACAGTAGATACGTTCTCCGGATTTATTTTGGCAACCCCACAAAAAGGGGAAGCTGCAAAACAAGTGATTAATCACTGTATTCGTACCTTTACAGTGCTGGGATGTCCAAAAATATTAAAAACAGACAATGGCCCAGCTTATGTCAGCTCACAATTTTCACAGTTTTGTCATCACTGGTCCATTGTCCACAAATTTGGAATTCCTTTCAATAGCCAAGGGCAGGCTATTGTTGAGCGAGCAAATCAAACTTTAAAAAATGCATTAGATCGTTATATGGGGTCCAAGGGCTTATGCCCCCCAAACCTCCCGGCACTGCAAAACGTGTTAAATGTTTGTCTGTATACTCTCAATTTTTTAAACCTCACTGGCACTCCTTCTTTGTCTGCTGCGTCTCGACACTTTACTAAACCTGTTGTCCCAACTTCAAGACCACTTGTGTACTACAGGCAGCTCCCGGATCCAACTTGGAAAGGTCCAGCCGAACTCATCACCTGGGGAAGAGGCTACGCTGCAGTTCAACTACCTGACAGAGTTTTGTGGGTCCCTGCTCGTTGTATTCGCCCATATTTCATCACTCCACACAACCCACCAACTCCATCGGATGTGCCATCATTGCCTTTGTGAGCACGGATGTACATGCTGTTATTGGTGTAACAACTGCATATTGCACCATCCATATTGTCCAGGGGTCCAACACTTTTGCATCAATCATGTGGACCCTGCTTTTGATGACACTCTTGACAAGTTCCTTCCCCATGATGTCCACACTGCACCTTCCCATCATGACAAAGCACCTGAGAATTCCTCTAAATTTTCATAAAGGCCTATATTGTGGTCCTGTTTTTTCTTTTCTTGATCTCAATATTACTGCCCTTTTCCATTGTTATGACCGAGGTCAATCCTTTTGTCCCTTTGTGTTTTCTCAGTATCCTAATCGTGGCATTCCTCTTCCACCATCTCCCTCTATTTCCCTCACCTATGCTCATTACCCTTGTCACATGACTCTTGCTATTCTTGTGACCCCTGAGACTACGGGGCGCTATTATGTGTCTGGATTTTCATCCTATGGTACTTATACTACACATTCTTTTGAACTCGCATCAGTGGCGAGCTATGCAAAACCTCCTTTGTCTCCTCGTTTACTTGCCTACAACTTTGTTCCTCATCCCCGCTCCTTCCTAGACCTGGCCGCCCGTACTTTTACCTCACCTCACTTACAACACTTTCATTCCACAAAGCAACCTCGCTCACACCAACGCATCATTCATTCTCGACGACGACGATCTCCTGATCCTAATCCTCATCGACCTCTCAACTACACATGGACTGTTCGTGACTTTGAAAATCAGGTATTATTCCAAATCTCCAAATACACAATATGGCCCTGGTTCCCTATCTTACATTTTGACTTTGCCGAAATGGGTACCGGGGTCAACAAATTTGCTTCAAAATCTCTCCAAACTAACATTTGGGACAAACAAGGTTCGTGCACACCTTCTCCACTAGAAGCAACATGGTGGAACCTGTATTTTTGTCCCGAGCCAAAGACGCCTGAGGAAAAATATCAATGTGGCACTTTATTGGATAAATACTGTGCCTCATGGTCCTGTGTTTCTACGGGCGCTATATCCTGGACTGCCCCTCGCTCAAATGATTATATCGCCATTACCCGTAGTAATGACAAACCCCCTTCTCCTCCCTGCCCTTCTAATTTGCATTGTTGTGGTGAGCGGAAAAATCCAATGAACATTACCTTCACATCCCAAGGAAAGACTTTGACTACAGAACAATGGGCTGTCGGATATTCTTGGGGTGGTAGAGAATGGAGCGGTTCTGGAAACGACGGCGGAGTTTTTTCCATTCGTCTCACAATCCAGTCACCACATTCCCCTCCTATAGGTCCTAACAAAAGCATTCAACCTGTTTTGTTACAGTCCGTTGTACATAATATGCCTAATCCCTTGATTAACCTTGTCAATGCTTCTTCCTTTTTGCTAAAAAGTGCTGTTAATTCTTCTTCACAAACCGACCACTGTTGGCTCTGTTTATCAGCCACTCCACCCTTTTATGATGCTGTTGGCTCCATTGAACCTATTAAGAATGCTACAAAAGATGACTCCTGCAGATGGAACTCAACGTCTATTACCATTACTTCTATTACGGGACATGGTTGTTGCTTGGGAAACATTCCTGCAAATTATTCTCAATATTGTGCTAATATCACCACTGGCAAATACCAATGTGATGTTTGGCTCACCCAGAAAAGATCGGGCAGTGTAAATACGGCAGGTTATAACTCTCTTTTTACCTTGAGTAATGGTAATATTTCTGCCAGCTTAAAGGGCCAATTCTTCATCCCCGGCAACAACTCCATCTGGGCTTGCTCTACAGGTGCCACAGCCTGTGTATCAGGGGATGTCCTTATACAACAAAAAGCCTTTTGTATTCAGGTACGCTTAGTCCCTAGAATCACTTATTATTCCCCCTCTGATTTTGTTTCCCTTATGGAACCACCGGAATACCACCTACGTGCAAAACGTGAATTTGTTACAGCCCTAACCCTTTCAGTTCTTTTAGGATTAGGTGCTGCAGGAGCAGCTACTGGAGCTGCGGCTTTGGTTGTTAATCAACAACAAATACAAAAACTTAGTCTAGAAATAGATGATGATCTTTCCCGCATTGAGACTTCAATTTCTGCCCTTCAAACTTCTTTGTCGTCTCTTGCTGAAGTAGCTTTGCAGAATAGGCGTGCCCTCGACCTTTTATTTTTAAAGGAAGGTGGAACATGTGTAGCCTTAAAAGAAGAATGTTGTTTTTATTCTGATCAATCTGGCATTGTGCGCGATTCTATGAATGAGTTACGCAATCGATTAAAAGACAGGGAACAGGAAAGGTTCTCCCAACAATCCTGGTATCAAAGCATGTTTAATTTCTCTCCCTGGATTACTACATTGCTTTCTGCTATTTTAGGACCTTGTATAATTATGCTTATATTATGTATGATTGGCCCATGTGTTTTTTCACGCCTTTTGCAATTTCTCAAGGATCGTTTGAATGGTTTGGATTCTAATCTTTCTAAGATTAATGTTATGCTTGCCTCAAACAACATATATGAACCCTTGAAACCCAAATTCCACCCCTTTGAAAAGGTTGCCCTACTGACACTGTCTGACACGGACTCCAACTGTTCCGATACTGAATCAGACTTAGCCATGGTGGCTCTGGCCTCCAAACAAGAATCTCGCATTCTTATGGAGTTGCCCTCTTCTGTTTCGGAGGATGCAGATGATGGCTACGAGTAGGATAGAGATTGAACTTTAAAAAATAAAAACAGTGGAGATGTTGCAACCATTTCAATAGCTTAAGGTTTCTTTATGCCTTATTAAGTTTCCATTT
Organism: Azemiops feae; assembly: GCA_023970755.1. Taxonomy (NCBI): domain Eukaryota; kingdom Metazoa; phylum Chordata; class Lepidosauria; order Squamata; family Viperidae; genus Azemiops; species Azemiops feae. The sequence continues at coordinate 190,981 of JALGBA010000596.1, forward strand.
CCTAAGTTAACTTAAGGTTTCTTTATGCCTTATTAAGTTTCCATTTCCTGAGTTAAGTTAAGGTATGCCTTTTAAGTTTCATTTCCTGGCAAAGCCCGCCCTTTACGACCCTCCTGCTATGATGTAAATAGACCAATAAAAGAGAGGCACGCAGATCCTTCGGGGCTCTCGCATGCTGACTTAACCTGAAGAAACATGTTGTCCGTGTGTTTCCTATCTACCAAACGCGAGGTCCGTTGGCCTAGGCCAGGGGTAGGCAACCTCGACTCTTTTATGACTCATGGACTTCAACTCCCAGAATTCCTGAGTCAGCATAGCTGACTCAGGAATTCTGGGAGTTGAAGTCCATGAGTCATAAAAGAGCCGAGGTTGCCTACCCCTGGCCTAGGCTAACGTACGTCACTGGTCCATCCAGCAGAAGCTGGACCCCGGGATCGAACTCCCACTACCACTGGTCCGTCCAGCAAGCGCTGGACCCCGGGATCGAACTCCCACAACCACTGGTCCGTCCAGCAGGCGCTGGACCCCGGGATCGAATTCCCACACTTTCCTTTATCATTGCTTATTTTATGGCTCTATTATTTTGCTTCTCTTCTGTTTATACTCCTTTCATTCTCTTCCTTTTTAATATTGTAAGCATATAGCCCATAGTGAGATAGGCAGCAAATAAATTTAACAAATAAACAAAATAAATAAGTAGTCCCTTGCAGAGAGGGTTTTTTTCTTTTAGTTGCTAAGAAATGAATGAAGGTTGGGGTTTGTCAGCTGACATTCAAATGCTCCACCCTTCTGGATCAGTTCTAGATTTGTGTTTCATATTGTTTTTTTAACCAATACAGTAGTCCTAGACTTACAACCATAATTGAGTCCAGAGGTCATTAAGCGGGTCACCATGTGACTGCTCCCAATTTTACAAGCTTTTTTTTTGTACTGGTCATTAAATGAAAGACATGGTTATTAAATGAACACTGGAGTCATTAAGCGAATGCCACTTGTTAACCAGTTGTTAAATGGGCCCATTTTAGTCAATGCATATTCTCTGCCAGAAACCAGAGGTAAATGCTGGTTTCCAGAAAAAAAAAATGCCAAGAATCGTAGCTGTGTGATTGCAGGGCATTCTATAAAAGCAGGCCGGTTGCTAAGCACCCAAAATGCAATCATGTGACCGTTAGGAGTAGGAGTGGCTTCAAAATAGGCTCATAGGTAGCTCTTGAACAGTTGATAAGCAAGAATTACCTGCAGGTTCCATAGCCTCAGAAAGTTTGTAAGTCATGATCTAAGTTGATTTAAGTAATATTCACAGTATTTTTAGAGCAGGGGTGATCTTGAGTCCTTTAATCCCTCAATGCAAAAAATGGATTCATCTCTCATATGACTAACCTCAATTAACTATAAAGCTGGAACAATCTTGTAAAAAGGAAATAGCAAAAATATTTTAATATCTCACCAAGAAACTTTTCATAGATGTATTACTGCCAGGTGGCTTAGCTTTTTTAAAACAGAAGACTTAAGAGACTGCATCAGTTTCTCATTAAAAATAAAACAAAATCCATACTGAGCATTTCTATCCACCATTTGTCTACTACGGTATATTGGTACTTTTCCGTGTGATTTTCCCCCTGATACAATCCATTATTAAGGCATGAACATCACATTTAGTTAAATCCCAAATCCCAGGCTGAATTAGGCTACCCTGGACTAATTCTGTACCTTCACAAGGCAAAGGGGGATTTCTCTGAAGCAAACAGAGCAGATGAAATAACCGGAACCTCTACAGCGCATTGGGCCAGTTAGAGACCATCTGCATCCATCTTAGCGTCACAACTGGGGGGCTGAGAAGTTGCCAGTATGGAACAGCTGTGTCAATTTTAGCTCCATGGCACACAGTGGTGTGAAGGTCTGGTGGTGCACCAGGAGAATGATCTTGTCTCCTGAAAGATAAAAGCCTAGATTTGATAGGTGCAAAGCATCTTCAGGATTATCCTAGAAAGGTTGCTCACGATAGGTATCATCTGGTACAAATTACTGCCTTGCGAATAACTGATAGACTTGGTCTGATACAAACTGCTAGAGCGTGATATAGAATTGAACCTAGCTGCAAAGGATTTGGATCCATAACTAGAAGTTGGTTGCTGCTGTTAAATAAATCCAGGAAATGGGATCCTTGGAGATGACGTGTATGTAGATAGAGATCAGAGGAAGAGATCAAGTGCTGCTTTTAGGCAAGAGGGAAGGGGATGGGGGAAGGAAGGGCCTCTGGTTGTCAAAATAACAGAATAACAGAGTTAGAAGGGACCTTGGAGGTCTTCTAGTCCAACCCCCTGCTCAAGGAGGCAACTATACCATTTCAGACAAATCTCTTCTTAAAAACCTCTGGTGTTGGAGCACCCACAATGTCTGGAGGCAAGTCGTTCCACTGATTAATTGTTCTGTCAGGAAATTTCTCCTTAGTTCTAGGTTAGTTCTCTCCTTGATTAGTTTCCATCCGTTGCTTCTTGTCCTGCCTTCAGGCGCTTTGGAGAATAACTTGACTCCATCTTCTTTGTGGCAGCCCCTGAGATATTGGAACACTGCTATCATGTCCCCCCTCGTCCTTCTCTTCATTAAACTAGACATACCCAATTCCAGCAACCGTTCCTTAGATGTTTTAGCCTCCAGTCCCCTAATCATCTTTGTTGCTCTTCTCTGCATTCTTTCTAGAGTCTCAACATCTTTTTTACATCATGGTGACCAAAACTGGATGCAGTATTCCAAGTGTGGCCTTATCAAGGCATTGTAAAGTGGTATTAACACTTCACGTGATCTTGATTCTATCCCTTTGTTAATGTAGTCTAGTACTGTGTTGGCCTTTTTGGCAGCTTTTTTTTTTTGCCAGCACACCCCAACACATTCCTGCAAAAGGTGATTCTTAATAAGTTCAGTTGTGATGCTATTCTCAGCCCTGTGTGATACAGTTTTAATGATTGGCATACCAGCATAGGTATCTCATTAACATTGGTAATAAAAGAGCTCCTGTTCATCACCAGAGCTTATTGTTAATTGAATTTCCCAAAACAGAAAGAGAAGAATTGATTCAGTTGGAATCAATCAATCCATTGATTTTGGAACCAAAACACAAAGATGCTTCCAAGAATCCACTTAAGGGAAGATCATCTGTTGATCTTGGGACTGATTTCTGCTTTAACATAGTCATTGCATTCAGGTGAATACTTACCTGAATGCATGAGAGGCTGAAAGAGATAAGGGATAAGTATAGAATGGAATGGAATGGAATGGAATGGAATGGAATGGAATGGAATGGAATGGAATGGAATGGAATGGAATAGAATAGAATAGAATAGAATAGAATAGAATAGAATAGAATAGAATAGAATAGAATAGAATAGAATAGAATTCTTTATTGGCCAAGTATGATTAGACACACAAGGAAGATACACGTACAACCCTCTTCTATATTCATTGTGGACCTCTATGTACTCAATCAGTTATGTCCACTCTCAAAATAAATATACCTTTAAAATTAGGAGTGACAATAAACAAATAATCCCAATGGATCCTCACTCTTTTTAGAAAGAAAGAAAGCAACATTTGGATACGTTCCACTGAACAATCCAAACAGTTAGTGACAAGTAGCTGGTATTGGCTAAAATAATTCAGTTGGGAATCCTTTGGAATAGAGGTGTCCAACCTTGGCAACTTTAAGACTTGTGGACTTCAACTCCCAGAATTCCCCAGCCAATCTCAGTCACATTAAGATGTGTGGACTTCAATTTCCAGAATTCCCCAGCCAGCCATGCTGGCTGGGGAATTCTGGGAGTTGAAGTCCACAAGTCTTAAAGTTACCAAGGTTGGACATCCCTGTTTTAAATTATGCTTTCCTTTTATCAAACACTTGCAAAACATTGGCACCTGAGTCCCTAAAAAAAAAAAAGAATTCCAATCAATCCGTGTCTCTTTTGTTTTTTGTTGGGTGTCATTCCTTCACCTACATCAAGCAAGAGGGATTCATAACAGCTTGAGACAGAATAAATCACTGCTGTTCTTGTGAGTTTGAGGGAGGAGCATTCATTTTTCTTAATTTCAAAAAAAAACTCTGAAAACTCACTGATTATTTCTGGCTCATGGCTGTATTTTTATTACGTGACAGTGTTGAAGACGAAGAGATGCCTCCTCCTAAACATATATTAGAGCAGCAATGGGGGGGGGGGGGTTGGATAGGGAAAAAGATTGTTTCCAGAGTGTTTATTGAAATGACAACTTGAGATAGATGTCATTGCAATCTGTGGCATGGCGCTAACCCCATGGGGGAAATCACAGGAAAACATCAAGAGTGTTTCATAAATTAAAAGAGAGGGAATTAAAGTACCAGCATCTGGAGGACCAGTCAGAAGATGGGATGCCCTGACAATTGATTTCCTATGGTTTTGGGGATAACTGCACTATTAACCTTTTTTAAGAGGACAGGTTCCCGTGGCTTCTGATGAAATGGTTACTGTATTGTCTTTTGATAACGGCAATTATATCTAGAACACAAATGAACTCACTAATGAGGGGTCTTTGGTGCTCTCTGAGCCTGGTTGTTTTCTTGCAGACGTTTCATTATGCAAACTAGGTAACTTCATCAGTGCTAAACATCAGCGCTGAATACTGAACTCAGTAAAAGAAAGCTTGCTGCAGGTCCCAACATCTATGAAATGTTGCCATAAAATACTCTGAGGTGAGCCTTTCCCAAGGAGACCTTCCTCCTCTGAAGCAATACAAGTAGTCCATTCAAAGTTACAATGGCACTGGAAAAAGTGACTTATGATTGGTTTTCACACTTACGACGGATGCAGCATCCTCAAGGTCATGTGCTCAAAATTCAGATGCTTGGCATCCAGCTCAATATTTATGACGGTTGCAGTGTCCCAGGGTCATGAGATGCCCTTTTGCAAACTTCTGACAAGCAAAGTCAATGGGGAAGCCAGATTCACTTAACAACCAGATTACTAACTTAACAACTGCAGCAATTCACTCAACAACTATGGCAAGGAAGGTCGTAAAATGGAGCAAAGCTCACTTAGCAAATGATCATTTAGCAACAGAAATTTGGGCTCAACTGTGGTCGTAAGTCAAGGACTACCTGTATTCCCCAGAGAGAAGGACGGTCCTATTCTTACTCCTGTTTTAGAAGACAATCAATATCTATCTCTTTTGAAACACCTTTGGGAATAAGTGAATACTGAATTGTTCCTTGGTAAGTACGCCAATTGATTGTTGACTTTTGTGATGAACATGACCCCACAGTAGACTATGATCATGATTTTATTGCTGTCGTTAGTCATTTTAATGTTTGATTCATGCATATTTTAATTCCAGTTGTAAAGAATCATGTAAACTACTCAGAATTAGTTTCTGGTTAGAGTGGCATATAAGCCTTCATGCATGAATGCATAAGTGGTGGACAAGATAGGCTGATGAGGGCTTTTGTTATGATAATTGTTTCTAAAATAAATACAAACCTAATGCTAGAGATTTAATTTAAGTGAGGCAATTAGTTCTCTCCCATAATGGTCTACCATTTATTTATTTATTTGGCACAGAAATAGGGTGGATGGTTTTTACAAGCTATTTCCATTGATATTTTAAATAATAATAATAATAATAATAATAATAATAATAATAATAATAATAATAATAATAATAATAATAATAATAATAATAATAATAATAATAATAATAATAATAATAATAATAATAATAATAATAAACTGCACGATTATGGATGAAACGTGTAACAGTGGTACCCATTGTCATCGGGGCACTGGGAACTATGTCCAAAAACTTTGCAAAATACATCAAGAAATTGCAGCTTCCTGCAATAACTCCAGCAATGTTACAAAAAACTGCGCTACTCGGAACATCTTATATTTTAAGAAGGTACCTGGTTGACACCTAGGATGCTGGTAGCAACCCGTGTCAGCCATCAGCACCAGGCAATTTGAATGTTCAGTTGACTGAGGTTCATGTTTAATGAATAAAAGATAATAATAATAATAATAATAATAATAATAATAATAATAATAATAATAATAATAATAATAATAATAATAATAATAATAATAATAATAATAATAATAATAATAATAATAATAATAATAAAGTTGGAAGGGACCTTGGAGGTCATCTAGCCCAACCCCCTGCTCAGGCAGGAAACCCTATACCATTTCGGATAAATGGCTGTCCAGTCTCTTCTTAAAAACTTCCAGTGTTGGAGCATTCACCGCTTCTGGAGGCAGGTTGTTCCACTGGTTAATTGTTCTAACTGTCAGGAAGTTTCTCCTTAGTTCTAGGTTGGATTTCATTTTAATACTCTGACAAGTTTCTTACATTGGAAAGATAATGCACTGTCCCCATTAAGAGGCTGGTTTAATGGGGATTTAGAGAAAATCATTAACATTATCTTTATTTTACTTTACTTTTTACTATTTACTGTTTACTCTACTTTTTACTTTACTCTTCACTTTACTTCCCATCTCCCAAACAACTCTGGTCAGCTTCCAGTTAGGATCCAAAATACACAGTAGATAAAAGCACAAAAGAAAGAATTGACCCAGAAGAGCAAAATACTCAAAACAGATCAAACCAAGCAAAAGGACAAAAGGGGGTTCCATTCACCCTGTACCCCAAATCCAAGAGAACAATATTTTCCTGAATGGCATAAGGGTGGAAACTCCCCAAATCTCTGGGGGAAAATCATTCTGGAGAGCAAGAATTACAACAGAGTAGGCATACTTCCTGAGTTCTGATAAATTGCTAAACATTACTAAATTGATGGGACCTAGAGTTCATTCACCCTAACATACTGATTTGGATGGGCAGGGGCAACTAAAGACACACAGTCCCTCAGTTAGCCAGACCGTTTTAAAAATGATAGCCACTACCTCAAGTTGCACCCAGAAACCTACTACTGGTAACCTACTAGTAACCAATGTACTCACAAAACAGTGGGATAGCAACTGTAATTTTGGAGCTGTATTTAAATTCTGAGCAGCTGATTGGTTCTCTTTGTTGATTGGCAGTTCGAATGGTCTGGTTTCTTACATATTCATATACTGGATGTAGCTCAATATGCTTATTAATTGCTCCAAACGAACAACCAGTCGCACGACCAACTGACCACACTGGCACACAAGACATTTATAAGCTAAGGAAAACAGGACAAGAAAATCCTACTGATGATGTTACCTAGTCTGGTAGCAAAACGTTCAGAAACTACATTGAAACAAGCTTGGAGAGCAAACTGCTGCCAAAATCTAAAACCCAAGCTACAAGTATTTTCTATTGTTTTAATGTGTGTAATGTGCTGGAGAAGACTCCTGCAAGTCCCTTGGACTGCAAAGCGATCAAACCGGTCAGTCCTAGAGAAGATCAACCCTGACTGCTCTTTAGAAGGCCAGATCCTGAAGTTGAAACTCAAGTACTTTGGCCACCTAATGAGAAGGAAGGACTCACTGGAGAAGAGCCTAATGAGGGGACGACAGAGAATGAGGTGGCTGGATGGAGTCACTGGAGCAGTAGGCATGAGCTTAAATGGACTCCAGAAGGTGGTAGAGGACAGGAAGGCCTGGAGGAACGTTGTCCATGGGGTCATGATGGGTCGGACACGACTTTGCAACTAACAACAACAATCACTGCATTCTGATGGACCAACTATAGCTTCTGGATGGTCTTCAAAGCCAACTCCATGTAGAGTATATTACTCTAATGGTCCAGTGGTTTCCATAATCCCATGGACATGTTTTCAGGGAGTAAAAGGTGTAGGTTGAGGGAAAACTCCATTCTATGATATTTTTTTTGTTTATAGAAGGAAAATTAAGAAGCAAAGCAATGCTGTGGAAAGTGAACCGTCAGCATCGCAGTTGTTCTAAAGACCACTCAATGCTGGAACACAGATTTTGCTTACATAAGATCACAATTAGGAATGCATGCAGTATTGATTTAGAGATTTGATTTTAAACTGTCTAAAATTAAATCAGCCTTCCCAATGTGGAAGCATAAGTGGGGTCAGTTCAGAAGCTTGGGGATCCAATTGTTGATACGGAAAGACTTTTGAGATTCAGACAATCAGATCAAACTGATCCAATTTTCCAAATTAATTCAAGTAATCTAATTGGACTGAACTGATGATTTGGATCATATTGGAGCTGATCCAGACACTCTCCCACAAATGCTAACACAATTTTCTGTCACAACTCAGCAGTAAGGCCTATTCAGATATTGTCAACTTTGTGAGGAGGTCCAGAGAAGCAGCATGTCCAGATGAACTATTTTCTTATTGTAAGGTTACATTAACACAATCTTACAAGTCTGAAAAGACATGTTTCCTCCATCAGCTTGTGAGAAGTTTTATATCAAAATGTATTTTGTTCTTTGTACTCTTTCCATCTTCTCTTAACACATTAACAGAATCCACAAAGGACTGAGAATCAGTGTCTCCACTAGATAATTGACAATCAAGCTGAATCAAGAAAAATAGCAAAGGGGGGGGACACTTTTACTCAAACTTCCTCAAACCCCCAAATAGGTTTACCCAGATCTAATCCACATATCAAAGGATAAGTTCTGTAAACACAAATAGAGTTAATTAAGTTAGGTCTCTCAGCAGAACTGCATATTCACAAGAATAAACATCATAGGTGATCTACCTACCTACTCTCTCTCTCTCTCTCTCTGTCTCTCTGTCTCTCTCTCTCTCTCTCTCTCTCTCTCTCTCTCTCTCTCTCACACACACACACACACACACACACACACACACATATGCCCCTCAACTATCACCCTACTTTCAGCACATAGACACTTCCACACCCAGAACAAGCTCCCTATTTTACTGTGTTGCTATGCCCCATTTTTCTGCAGCTGCCCCTAAAGGCAAACTCCTTGCTTTTAGGAAGAATTATTATTATTATTATTATTATTATTATTATTATTATTATTATTATTATTATTATTATTATTATTATTATTATTATTATTATTATTATTATTATTATTATTATTATTATTATTATTATTATTATTATTAATAATAATAATAATAATAATAATAATAATAATAATAATAATAATAATAATAATAATAATAATAATAATAATAATAATAAAGTTGGAAGGGACCTCGGAGGTCATCTAGTCCAACCCCCTGCTCAGGCAGGAAGCCCTATACCATTTCAGACAAATGGCTGTCCAATCTCTTCTTAAAGACTCCCAGTGTTGCAGCATTCACAGCTTCTGGAGGCAGATTGTTCCACTGATTAATTGTTCTAACTATCAGGAAGTTTTTCCTTAGTTCTAGGTTGCTTCTTTCTTTGGTTAGTTTCCATCCGTTGCTTCTTGTCCTGCCCTCAGGTGCTTTGGAGAATAGCTTGACTCCCTCTTCTTTGTGGCAACCCCTGACATATTGGAACACTGCTATCATGTCCCCCCTCGTTCTTTCCTCACAGCTATCTGGATCTCGTTTTTATTTAGTCTTGCACAATCCCGGCTCGAGTTGGAACCCCAAATTATTCTTCTGACAACCTTTACAGTCCAATAAACTAGGTAAGGTCCCTTCTGAGACATTTGCCACATCCCATTCTTTCTGTGGACTCAGCTGCCTCTTATCCAACTTTTTCCCTGCCTGTGGCTTTTCCCTCTGTCTCCCAAGGTCCTTCCCACATATCGTTACACTTGGACAGGAGAGTTAAACTTACAAAAAGGCAATGGGACCTGGACTTAACATACATGAACATCAGCCTCACACCCAATTTCCTGATCCTGGCACACTAAGTGGATAGCCTTTCCATTGCAACTCACAGAACTGCCACTCTTTGCAACCTGGCAACGGCCAAGTATAACAATTGGTTTCTAGACCAATCAAGCTTCAAGCAGAAAGACTGATAAAAAAAAGAAGTTTCCATTCTAATGTAGATAGGAATACACTGGCTCTAAATAGTCAATCATTCGATTGCTGGAATTCTTGTTACTTCGTGCCTTTCATCACAATAAATCTTGCTAAAAAGAATTTTGTGAGAATCGTGCATAGAAAAAAAAAACCACTTTTAGTTTTAGCTCTGAAAAAGCCTGACACCACCATGGAGTCATTAGCAAGGGGGACTCCAGTCCCAGATATTCCTCTAATGTTGCAGCCCACCTCTCGATGCATTTAAGAGAGCCAAAGAACCCATTTCTCCCCTTCATTGCTCAAACCTAGTTTCACTTTCTAATCATGAAAGAGATTGACACAATGAGCAAAACATTTGCTTGAAATGCAAAAGATGACATTCGGAAGAGAGGAAAATGGCAAATTGAATAGGTCAGATAAGGTGCTGGAGTCTACTGGCATCGCTGCCTGAAGAAAAATTATATGGGGAATTTCATCAATGCTCTTTTTTTTTTTTAACTCCAGTGACAACAGTGACCTTTCTAACTGCTGTGGCAAATCAGCTTGGGAATGCAAAGGTTTAAAACCTTGAGAACAAATATCCAAGGTTAAGAAACCTGTTGGACGCCCCTTTCACTCCGGGGTTTACCTTTGAGCAGAAGCTGTCAGTGTTCACCATTCAACATCCACTGCATCCATTTCTACTGCAGATTACTTTTTACCCAGAAGAATAAAATGCTCTGTAATAGGCTGTTCTAATTTTCTTTTTTTCTTTGCTTTAATAAAATTATTGTTGTTGGTCATTCAGTCAATTAGATGTTGAGACGGGACACTGCATTTTTGTTCACCTAGACAGGGGTGTCAAACTCAATTTCATTGAGGGCTGCATCAGCATTGCGGTTGCCCTCAGGGGGCTGGATGGGTGTGGCCAGGGTGGGTGCGGCCTACTGGGTGGGCGTGGATGGAGTGGGTGTGGCCTACTGGGTGGGCATGGCCAGCTCTACATCGTTCGTGTCAAGGGGGCCTGTGGGGGCCTGGGCAGGAGTGGGACAGATCTGAGGGTCTCTGGCAGAAGGGGGTGGGATCAGGGCAAGTGCCAAGGCATGGTCCACTGGAGGAGCCTCCCCAGCATGCACCCAGGGGGCGGGGCCGACGTGGCAGGGGCTGGTTCCTCGCTGTTTCCAGACGGCCTTGTGGAGCTGAATGCGTTTCAGCATAGATGGCCACCACAAAATTGTACATTGGCTCCCGGCTGGCCTGGGCCAGGGCCAAGGCAGCGGGGGCCGTTCCCTCACTGCTTCCAGGATGGCTTCGCGGGCCACATGAAACCACTTCGCGGGCCGCATCCGGTCCCTGGGCCTTGTATTTGACATGTCTGAGTCCTAGCAGGTTCTGCCCAAGGACCTGTCAGGCTTCCCCAGCTAGGTTCCTAGGAAAGAAAGACTCTTGACTCCTTTGAAGTCATGAGTTCTTTTACTAGAGATAAGTGGTTGTAGCAAAAGCAGGCTAGAACTAAAGTTCCCGTACAAAAGGTTACAAACTTTCCCCCTTCTTCCCGGCCCCCTCCCATTGACTGGTTTGTCTTCAACCAATGGTGTGCCGTTAAGGTGTTTTGGGAACTGCTCAGATGTTTGTCGCAAAGGTGCTTTGTTAGAGGCAACTGGACTTTGCCTCCTGGAAAAAGCACTTTTGGAACAACCATGACCTGGGTGACTGAGAATCTGCATAGACATTTAGCTATGTACTTTGGGATGAACACCCTTCAAGTGATGAGGGAGTATGAATGGATTTCCAGAAAACACTGCAGACTACAGGAACCATTTGTGCTTCAGTTTGAGATGCAGACAACACAGACTCATCCCCAACACCTGCGCCTGTCTTCAGTAGTGAAGGCACACAGGGCAGAAAACATCCTGCAGCCAAGAAATCTCCACACATATTTGCACTACTCGGATGACCCTGAGGACACAGGTAAACCTCAAAATGGCCTCAATGACTCTCTAAAAGAATGCAAATGACCAGCTGTCTGCAAGGAATATAAATCCTTCTATTTCCCACCATTAAGTCAGAGCTGAACAAGCTTCTTAAATGAGAAGCAAAATGTCTTCAAAGAAAAACAAGAAAGTCCAGTTGCTTCCTGAAAAAAGCACTTTTGGGACAACCATGACCTGGATGACTGAGAATCTCCATAGACACCTGGATGTTTAGTGCAATTCACATTCGGTTCTCAGGCTCCGCAGCCTTGAAGACTGGAACAAGTTGATTCTCATACTTCTGGTTTCCATCTAGATCATCCATCTCTACCAACTACATGCCAATTGCCTATTTCCTCTCCCCCCTCCCTTAACAGTTGATGGCAGGATGCCAGCGAGGTGCCAAGCTGAAGATGGCCGATGTGAGCTGTGATAAGCATGTGGCTTGATGATGTAAACGCTATCAATGCAGGATGTAAGCTGTTCCAAGTAAATCTGCCTTTGCAATTGACTGGTGGTGATGTTGACAGTGCTGATAGTATTCAGATTTACTATTGGTACTATCCTTGCTTTCCGTTGTTGGCTGATTGATTTAAAATGCATTTGTAAGGTGTTCTGGTCAAATGTGTTTCCAGACAGTAGCATACAAATGTTAAAATTAAAAAGTATAAAAACAAAGACCTACATATACCTATGCATATTTTCATTATTGATGTTGAGACTTTAGAAAAAATGTAGAGAAGAGCAATCAATTGTGCTTGATCAAGGGGTTGGACTAGAAGACCTCCAAAGTCCCTTCCAGCTCTATTCTGATTAAATGATTGATTGATTGATTAAAAGCAAAATCCCCCACCAAATTTATAATAATGTAGAAGTCCTGTAATGTGATGCCCTAGAAATGTTTACTCATTCCTTCATCTCTGTTAAATTGACCCCAGATAGTCCTGAAATTATGGCCATTTATTTAGCAATCATTGAAAGTTACAAGGGTACTGAAAAAAGTGACTTACCACTTGTCCTCACAATTACAACTGTTCTGACATCTCTGTAGTCATGTGATCAAAATTTGTGTGCTTAGCAACTGGCATGTATTTATGATGGCTGCAGTATCTCAGGGTCACCTCATTACCATTTGCAACCTTCCCACCTGCCGTCCAACAAGCAACGTGAATGCTAGAAACTAGATTCACTTAACAACCATGGGATTAATTTAATGACTGCAGTGCTTTGCTTGAACTTCACAGGGTTGTTATTGTGGGGAAAACAGAGGAGGAAAAAGTATTAGGTACGTTTCCCACTTTAAGCTATTTACAAAATTAATATGGGGTTCAACCCCGTATTTCAAGCCTGAGCTTCAAATATTCTCCTTTATTGCTACAAAATTAATAAACGTGGGATATGAATAAAATAAAATAATAAAACCAAACAATGCCAACACTGAACAACTAATAATCCACACAACCAGAGCCTAGATCAAGAAAAAACATTCTCGATTTACCATAAAACCACAATTAAAGTAAATCAACTAACTACCCAGTAGAGCTTATTTATCAGCCTGCCCAAAAGGCCAAAGGAAGCATCTCCAAAGATGCTTTTCTGGTGGATTTTTCTTAAAAATTACAGATTCATAATCATTTCTCTGGATGCAGTTGGAAAGCAGGATATCACCATTGTGAGAGACAGGCTGATCTAAAAATCACTAAGAAACATTTCCCTTTAAGAATTATTAATCTTCCCTGACAGTTAATACCACTACCAAGCCAACAATGAATTAATCAGAAATTTATACTGAAAAGAGGGTATTGATCAGCTATTACCTATGAAGCCAGAATATTAGACAAATCTGAAAAAAGGGAGATAGAATCTTACTTTCCCTGAATCATAGGAGAAAAGCTTGCTGTGTTGACTTCAGTGAATCTCTTCCTAAGGAAATGTTTAAAACATGAGCTGTTGGTCCCACATGTTCCCTCATACATATTCTAAACAAGCCATCAAATTTATTTTACAGGCCTGGAGTCCCCACTGTAAATCTTTTGATACAAATATCAAAAGATTCCCCTTAGTGCCTGTCATGCTCTTTACCTATTTTTATAAAAGTGGTGGTTGTAGTAATAGCAACAACTACAATTCCTGATATGTTACAGAACCAACTGTGAACTTCCAGCATTATTTGACCCTGGATTTCAAATTTATCTGCTGACAAAGTTCAGTGAGACAAGATCCCTCACAATATTCAGCCCTGGGATGAAATGGAAGGGTGAAATGCCAGGAGTATGGAGGCTACTGGATTCAGACAAACTGTTCAGATATCTGGATTAGCTCGTATCTGCATTTCTCTCCCCTCAAACTGAATGAAATTCAGCAGGGTGGGTGAGCAAGACAGTTATCTCCAAACCACTGTGGTTTGATTCAGGGATAGTGAGATTCTACTGTATCTCTCTTTTTTTCTGATCTGTCTAATATTCTGGCTTTATTGGTAATAGCTGATCAATACCATCTTTTCAGTATAAATTTCTGATTAGTTAATTGTTGGCTTGATAGTGATATAACTGTCAGGGAAGATTAATAATTCTTAAAGGGAAATGTTTCTTAGTGATTTCTAGATCACTCACAATGCTCTTCATTGCAAAAAGTGTCAAGGACATCCAGGGAAATGATTATGAATCTGTAATTTTTAAGAAAAATCCACCCAAAAGTCATCTTTGAAAATGCTTTCTTAGGCATTTAGGATACGCGGTTAACAGAATAGCAGAGTTGGAAGGGACCTTGGAGGTCTTCTAGTCCAACCCTCTGCTCAGGCAGGAAACCCTATACCATTTCAGACAAATGGTTGTCCAGTCTCTTCTTAAAAAATTCCAGTGTTGGAGCATTCACAACTTCTGGAGGCAAGCCATTGCAGAAGCTGGTTAATTGTTCTGTCAGGAAATTTCTCCTTAGTTCTAGATTGCTTCTCTCCTTGATTGGTTTCCATCCATTGCTTCTTGTCCTGCCCTCAGGTGCTTTAGAGAATAAGTTGACCCCCTCTACTTTGTGGCAGCCTTTTAGATATTGGAACACTGCTATGATATCATCCTTCTTTTCATTAAACTAGACGTACCCAGTCCCTGCAACTTTTTTTCATATGTTTTAACCTTCAGTCCCCTGATCATCTTGGTTGCTCTTCTCTGTACTCTTTCTAGAGCAGGTACACTGGCTGAGGAATTCTGGGAATTGAAGTCCACAAGTCATAAAAGGGCCACGTTTTAAGAGCCCTGTTCTAGAGTCTCTGTTAAATAAGCTCTACCACCTATTTACAGTAGTTGATTTACTTTAATGCTGATTTTATGGTAAATTGAGAATGTTTTTTTCCCCTTGATCCTAGGTCCTGGTTATGTATATTATTAGTTGTTCAGTATTATCATCTTTGGTTTCAGTATTATTTTTTATTCATATCCCATGTTTATTAATTTTTTAGCAATGAGAATATTTGAAGCTCAGGCTTGAAATACGGTGTTGAACCCCATGTTAATTTTGTAAATAGCTTAGAGTGGGAAACATATCTAATACTTCTTCCTGTGAAGTCCAAGCAAAACATTGCAGTCATTAAAAGAATCCCATGGTTGTTAAGTGAATCCGGATTCTCGCATTGACTTTACTTGTTGGAAGCCAGGTGGGAAGGTTGCAAATGGTGATCAGGTGACCCTGAGATACTTCAACCATCATAAATACATGCCAGTTGCTAAGCACACAAATTTTAGTCACATGACTACAGGGACACTGTAACGCTTGTAATTATAGGACCAGCGGTAAATCACTTTTTTTCAGTGCCATTGTAACTTTGAACGATTGCTAAACGAATGATCATAAGTTGGGAACTACCTGTAGTCAATTTAAGAGATGAAGGAATGAGTAATCATTTTGAAGGCCATCACATTCCAGGACTTGTATATTATTATATATCTTTGGGGTTTTGTTTTGCTTTTAATGAAAATATGCATAGGTGTATATATATATGTATGTCTATGTTTTTACAGGTTTTTTTTTAACATTTGTATGCTGTTGTCTGGAAACACATTTGACCAGAACAGCTTACAAATGCATTTTAAATCAATCAATCAATCAATCAATCAATCAATCAATCAATCACACAATGCTATTTTCCACACTGATTTTTTTTCTGTTTAGCAGGAGGGATCTTTTGAGAGCCATCTGAGACCCTTTCCCACAGAGATCTACCTGGATCCAACTCTAATTATATTCTGAAAGTCCTTCAAAAACTGGCTGTGTTCCTGAGCCTTGGAGGCGAGATGGCTGTTGAACCCCTGTTGGTTGTTTTTTGGTCCACTGTGTGCTTTTATCCTAAACATACATGATTGATTTTCTGGCTTTTATTGTTCTTGCTTTTAAAAGGGTAAGTTATCCCAGGGGGCAATGTTTTACATTCAAAGAAATAAAGATCAGCACCTCTTCAAATTCTTCTTAGGAATATAGGATGTGCCACTGAGCTGGCCCAATATTTTATTCCCCCCATCAAATGTATCTGCAATAAATCAGATGGGCAGATTGTGAGATGGATGAAATGGGGGAACATTTAAATTGATTTGAAAAGCAAATTCCATTTTTTTTATGTAGGTTAAGGGGATACGTGGCTCTTTGTTGAGCTCAGCTCCAGATCATAAGGGTAACCTCTGCTTTAATTGAGATGAAAGGAGCTATGAGACCCCAGAAATCAACAACAACACATGGAGTTACTTGAGAATAGTTTCTTTTATTCTTCTTCACCTATAGACGGAATCTTGCCAGATTAAAGTAACTATTTGTATAACTACTGATGTATCCTGAGAAAACTAGGGAGGAACCATTTCAACCCTCTTCCTACCAACCAAACTTTCCAAGCTCCAGTGCCTCTTTGCCCTCTGGGAAGCAGCGCCTCTCTTCTGGTAATCCAGACTACATTCCACCACGGAAGCCTGTTTCCTGCACCCTCACTTCAGCCCCAAACCAAAATTGCAGTTGTGACAAGAACAAGCCACAATAAACCCATAGGTGTAACGGATGCAAATTACATTCTCTACATCAGGGCTTTTCAACCAGTGGTATGGGTACCACCTGTGGTACATTGGCACCTGGCAGGTGGTACGCGGCCATCCTAGAAAAGTGGTAGTGGGGGAGGGGAATGAGCTGAACCGGTGGCAGCACCGCACAAGCCTAAGCGAGAGATGGCTGGAGCTGCAGGGCTGTCAGGGCTCAGTGGAAGCGCCAGGATCAGCGCCAGGCTCCAGCTGGAGCTCGGCGCTGATCCTGGTGCTACTGCTGAGCCCTGAAGAAGCACTGATCAGCTGGAATGTTGCAGCATCTCCAGGGTCTTGTGATTTACATTCAGATGCTTGGCAACTGATTCATATTTATGATGGTCAGTGCCCCAGGGTCATGTGAAGTGACCAAAACCTGCTGCAACCACCCAGCAGATGGGGGGAATAAAAACCAAACACCTCCCCACCCCACCCCCGCTGCCAATCCTCAATAGAAACGCTCACAACAATGAAAACCTCGGACAGGAGGAAGAGCGCCGCAGGCAGGTGTCTTGCTCGGCTGTGCCTTGGGGGGCACTTTTTTCAGTGCTATTGTAACTTCGAATAGTCACTAAGCGAACTGTTGTAAGTCAAGGACTACCTGTACTTTATCACTTTTTTCCTTTTTTTGGGGGGGGGGGTGTCATCAAGTTTTTGACACCTTGCTAGGCGACTGGTGGTACTCGGATGTTGCCATATCCTAAAAGTGGTACAATGGGTGAAAAGGTTGAAAAGCCCTGCTCTACATCATTTGAATGATGATGTCATGACAGTTGTGATGTTATTCTCCCTCCTGGACACCCATGCCTTCACTATGAAACCAAAGATAAAATTTCCAAATTCATGTGGCCTTATATTAAACCAGAAAAAAGAAAATCCCCTTTTTGCTTTTGTGATAGTTCAGCCTTTAGCTTAGCAGGTACCAGACACACTTCATCTTTGAAGTGCATGGTGAAACTTTCCTCTGACGTAGGACCTCTTGGGGTCTTTGACACACACAGTATTTATCTTCAAATGCTTCTCTGAGGCAAAATATACCTTTCTCTCTTTTTACTAAAGCAGCAGTCTAGCACAAATTAAAACAAGCAAAAAAAAGAAGTATCAAAAGATTCCTGAGTTAATTCAGCATGGCTGAACATTCACAAAATTAAGTGACGAACTCATTTCTACATCAAGGCCTGCAAAGTAAATTGCTTAGCTAGTCTATGTGAAGCACACACTAATCAGAGACAACTGCATTTTCTGTGTCAGGTGAAAAGACTTCTCCTTTTATATCCTTTTTAATATATGACTTACATAATAATTCATATTTTGCCTGTAATAAATATTTATGAAAAATGTTTCTTCTGTTCTGACATTCCTATGCTTTTCATATATCTGGCTTGCCAAAATGCATTCACAAAACTGTGTGTACACACTGTGGGTGCACACTGAAGTCCCAAGGAAGAACTAACATTTGCTCTAACCATTTCAATAACCGTGCGGGAAAATATAACACAAAGTTTTCAGAGAATTTGACACTCAACCAGAAAGATAATTGGCATCTTTCTGTGAATTGAGGGCATGTATACCAAAAGAAATTTCAAATTGTTAACTACCAAAACCCTAAAGACAAGTTGATTGAAACTAGTTAGCCTAGATTTCACCCTCTTCTCAGAGATAAACCCTTGGCAATTCTATTCAAAATAACATTTCCAAATTAAAAATTGAATGCTAGCAGAAATTGGCTGTCTGACTTCATACAACATACTAAGTTTATATCTCCATCTCCATCTATATACATGCAAATACATCTCAGGGATTAAAGATGCTGAGCTTGTCAGCTGGAAAGCTGACAGTCTGGGTTCAAGACCCAAGCGCCGACAACAGGTGAGCTCCCGTTACTTGCCCCAGCTCCTGCCCACCTAGCAGTTTGAAAGCATGCAAATGTGAGTAGATAAATAGGTACCACTTCAGTGGGAAGGTAACTGTGTTCCAGGCACCTCAGCGTAAAGTCGTGCCAGCCACATGACCACAGAAGCATCTTTGGACAATGCTGGCTCCCTCGGCTAGGAAACAGAGATGAGCACAGACCTCTAGAGTTGGACATGACTAGTCAGGGGAAACCTTTACCTTTCAAGAAGATGAAAAGCCCCAAGATTCCATCCGCCCTCAGGGACACGCCCCCCATTGTCTCAACATTCCATCTCCATAGCAATGGATTTCCCCAGCTCTGCTGCCCTCCTGGAAGGCCCATTTTGCCTCACAATAGAACTAAGCTCAGATACGCAGACAAAGGACCTGCCTAGTTTCCCCAACTATCTCACTTAATGACCACCTCATTTAGCAATGGAAATTCTGGTCCCAATTTTGGTTATAATTCAAGGACTACCTGTATTAACAATGTGTAGATGTAATGCAAAAGGCAAGGCTTTAGTTGTATGGCTGCCATCTTGACTTTTTTGACACACACACACACACACACTGGTCACAGAAATTGCGCTTGATAATCTGCCTTAAAATTGCTGAATTAACTCATACAACAAACACATTTCTTAAAGAAAAGGAACCCCAAATAAACCAATAATAAACAGCATTAAAACACCCTTGGAGGCAGGAGTTAGAAGGAGAAATAGAACAGAATTATAATACAGGGCCTAAAGTAGGGTCATATATAACTGTATCTATGGTGAAAAACTCAATGTTTTCAAGATTTTCCTAAAAGTCTTGGGGAGATGCAGAATCTAACCATTACACCATCTCACCCTAGTGATGGAGCACAACTTGATTCTGTAGCTGGAACCTTTGTAATTAGGTAATAAATCTTGCGTGGCAGAGTAGGACTCCACACAGTTGTGCCTCACATCACATAACTGGCGAGCCATTACATTCTGAACAGTGTAATTCATCTGTCAGCAGAATATGAGATTTTTTTTCATCAGCCAACATTCGAGGGTACTGTCACATTATATCTGCAATGTCCTAACAGCAGCCTTTTCAGAAATGTCCATTTCTCTGCAGAGGTCTTTTCCACACTTTGTGGCTGCCTTTTGTATAGAAGATTTTATGTAATTAATGCAATAATTACATTGTCTGCTGGTATTCCCACCTTGCCATTGATGTAATTGTTTACCTGGGGCGTGCTAATCGTTTATTGACTTTGTGCAACTTCTGCACTGGGGTTAAACACATTGTGCAAGAGAAAGGATGCACGAAATTAACGTTTGCAGCTGGGGAAATTGCATGTTTATTCTTTCAGCATTTTGAACCTCAGTTAACAGCCTTCTCCTGCATTTCTTTTATCATGAGGGAAATGATTTCTAAAGTCGGCCAAGGGAAAAGCAATTAGGTCATATCACTTCAGGCCATTAGGTCTTATCTCATCATTTAGAGCTTCTCCTCAGCTCCAAAGAACATCTTTGCATCATGTGTTGTTGGGGATCAGGCACTGGGTCATTGCTACTATCTTCAATATTGATTCCTGGGCTCTTGGACAACTGCCGAAGGTATCGGCTTGTCTCTCTTCCTAATGCTTCTTCTAAGATGTGGGAACAAAAATGGACCTGTTTTTCACTGAAACAGCTTCAGAAGTGACTCTGCAGGTTTCCAAGCCAAAAATTTCCCAAGCCTATTTAAGAAACATAATGTCAGGCAAAAGCAACCAGAGCCACTCATAGATAGCTAGAGTAAGCAACTTTATTGAGTTCTACCTAAATTACAAAAATCTCCCCAAACTATTTGCCTTTCCCTGGGAATGACCAGATAAGGCTTTATGGATCTTGGGGGAGGTCAAACGTATGCCTCTTGTGGCTGCACAAGGACTCTAAGCTAAAGCCTTGCTTGACTCCTCCTTCCAGCCTAACTGGCAGTTACCCAAGAATAATGGATAAAACACAATTGCAAACAATCCAATCAGGACTTAAAATGGAGCATAGCAGAAGAACTGAAGATGATTGCGCATAATATTTAATAAAATTGTGAAGGAAAAGAAGTTATCAGATAACTCATATTTTACCAGATTATGAAGGAAATGATCATGAGGCATTGTTTTATTTTGCATCAATTTGCATGTGCTTATGAAAAAGATAAATCAAGAGAAGAATTCATTATAAAATTCCTCAAAAACATTTGACTGCAGGTAGTCCTCCACTTATGACCAAAATTGTGAACTGGAATTCATAAGTCATTGTGGTTGTAAACAGAGTCGGATCCTATTTTAGGACAATTTTGACATCAGTCATTAAGTAAATAAAGTGGTTGTTCAGTGAATCATGTGGTTATTAAGCAGATCCAAAAAATGAATATTTTTTGCTATAAATTGGCAAAACAGGTAGCTGCCAAGTGCCCAAATTGCAACCATGTGACTACAGGGATGGTACATTGGTCATAAGTGTGAGTATAAAGTTTATGTCAATATTTCCAAAGCTCCTGTAATTTTGAATCATCATTAAACAAATGGTCCTAAATCAAGGACTACCTTCTGCCAATCAGGTCAAATTTCATTTGAATAATTAATTATATTCAGAAAATGTATTTTCTCTTATTTGTATACCTGATAAATTAAATAACTTGATCTGTAGAACTCTGCCAATTGAAACTGGTTTGAACAAATTCAGAAATTGAAGCATACACGTGTAGATTCAAAATGTATCTGATTCAAATAATCTCAGTTTGGAAATCAGATCAAATGAAAACACCTTTGAAGTGAATCTTCAAACTGAATATTTCCGCAGTTCAAACTATCATTAAAGGTGGTAAATATGTACCATTTTTGTTTATAACTTTGCCAATGCAAGCATGGAATTATTGCAATTTATATGTATAGTAATTTTGGTGAAATACTGGTTTTGGGCTTTTAGAACTTTAGTATTACTTTCAATGTCAATCTTGATAAGTTTCTAAAATAGATTTAAAGGGTATTTGATGCCGCAGAGTTCTAATATAAAACATAGAACATAGAATAATAGGGATGGAAGGGACTGGAGGTCTTCTAGTCCAGCCCCCTGCTAAAGTAGGAGATCCTATACTATTCCAGACAAGTGACTCCAGTCTCTTCTTGAAAGCCTCCAGGGATGGAGCACCCACAACTTCTGAAGGCAAGCTGTTTCACTGGTTGATTGTTCTCACTATCAGGAAATTTCTCCTTAGTTCTAGTTTCTTCACTATCAGGAAATTTCTCCTTAGTTCTTAGTTTCTCTTTAAGCAAACTGCTAGAAGTTGCTCTGTGTGTCTTTCTGGTTTTCAGGCCCTGACAAGCTAGATCAACAGGGGACTTCCGGTTTTTGCACCCGCAGTGCATGGCCGTGCGAGAGCGGACCTCTGCTCCCCACGGCTAGTTTCTTCCTGCTTGGGGGACCCTAGATGGGTCTGAAGTTGCCCCGGAGAGGTGACTGTGAAGGAGGGGCGCCCCATCGATCATGAAGCAATGGCAATCGCTTTGTTTGATCTGGGGAAAGCCCTCCGAACCCGACAGGAGAAAGGCTAGCGTAAGATCAGCATCTAGCCCAAGCTGCTTGCAGCCAAAGTCCCAGAGCACGAACCTAAACATCGGTGAACAGCGTGTTTGAAATTGGTGAGAGTACTAATCTTCTTTCTTCTATCTACTATTTAAATCCTTGAAAAGATCCCTAAAGCAAGAAAACCTCCAGAAGTGAAGGGAGGGGACTATATCCCCACTCCCTTACAGATGGAAGCGGTGAATTAATATAAAAGGTGGAAAGAGATATACTAAAATTTGATTTAAAATATTTTAGTCTGGACAAATCTAGGAACTAAAAAACTGTCAAGATTATACCCTAAAAAATTTCTGATGGAATTATAAAATATATAACAAAAATAGCTTTTTGATTGAAAGAAAAACAGAAAAAAGAAATAACTGTTAACATCTAGTGGAGAATCAGAGAATAGAACACTAACAATAAGGACCCAGAAATTGGCAGAATGCCCAGAAACAAAGAAAAAGTTGTTCCTTTGAATTGCAAATAACCTTGAAGACAACTGGGAACAAAGGAAGAGCCAGCTATAAGATTAAAAAGTGTTTGGGAAAAAAACAAACACCTGGACTGTTGCTTAAACCTAAGAACTGTTTATGGAAAAGAAAAACTTTGGCTTTTTGGCTAATCTTTTAGAGGAGAATCTGCAGGAAGGATTTAAAGTGGCTTAATATACTGAATCTGTAATTTTGACTGACTGATAAATTGACTTTTGAATTAAAACATTGGTGAAAGATTATTTGAAGGGGGGAGACAACATGGATATCACATACGTATTAAAAAATGACAGGATGCCACATTTAATATTTTCTCCTGAAGGACTTAGCCTGGAAAATCAAGGGCCTCCAGAAGCAATACTTCAAGATAAATACTTTCCCGGAGGAAATATATGTAATGTTAGGACAAATACAAATGACAATAGACTCAAACCACGACGAAATTCGAAACAACTTTGAGGATTTAAATAAGTATATTTCCAATCTAAATCTACAATTAAAAAATACCCAGGAAATAACAATAAAGGAACAAACAAATCAGACAGCAGATTACAAACTAGAAGAGTATGATCAAATTGATGAAATAACAAAGGAAAAGATTACAATTTGACACAAACAGGAAAAAATCTACAAGGTCCTGATACAACAAGAAAAATGGAATTATTAGGAAAACCATTAAAGTTTGTGAGGACAGAAAGAATTTATTTTACTTACTTCATCTTTTGTATTCCCAACATTTGTAAAAATACAGAAACTGTTGGGTAAGCGGATTACATCAATTTGGAAAATTACTTGGCAAAAGAAGAAGATCAGAGACAGATACAAGAGATTTGACTCACCCTATTAGATGGACTGTTACGTGAATAAACATTTGTTTGAATATGACTAAAAGAACAGAAAATTTCAAACATAAAGGGGCCTTACAACAAGAAGGATAATGAGATTTAAGTAATATAGTATGTTTTATAATATATTAAATGTTAAAATAGTAGGTTGATGTAACTTTTATTAATATATAAGTAAAATATAAACTGATTAAAAAGGATGTTATATCTAGATACTATAAGACAGATAAAAAGTATAGTATTTTTATAATGCATGACATAAAATATTGGGATGATGTACCTAAATGGGAAAATTTAGACAGTTAGATGACTAATATGAAGAAATTATGACTGATAAGAATTGGATTGAATATAAGGGAATCTAAGCGAACAAAAAATATAAAAATAGGATGTATGCTGAACTAATGAGATGATGGTTATGAGAATAATATAAGCTGAAAAAAATGTTATATAAAGAGATTATTATTATTTGTATAAATATAAAAAATGCCTATACCTAATCATTTATATATTGAAAATATTAAGAATTATATTTTGGCTAAGGTTGAAGAAGGAAAATACAAATGGGAGAAGGGAAGATCAAAGAAATGTATCATTAATTAATATATTAATTATGGAATTATCAAATTTAATCATTATTGACTGAATTAATTATTACTGTCCTTTGTTGTTTTTTTTCTTGTTAAAATATAAACCAAGACAACATGCTGTACACCAGGCACTGGAGATTGTTATAGTTAAAAACCAATAAAATATCTATTAGAAAAAAGCTGGATCAACAGGGTCCCCTTCCCCATTTTTCCCAGAAGAAGGCATTGTCAGCTCTTTAAGGTTGTCCAGACTGGGAAATCATTTCTCAAATTCAAATTTTAACAGATCTTAAAAACATAGTGCTTAATATGAGAGTTATATATAATGCTGAAGACATTCCCTTGATTTTAAATAAAGATGTATTCCATTCTTCAATTTTTATCTATGGCCTATGGTTATAACTGATAGTATATAGTAAATATGTGAAGGGATAATTAGATTAGACTTGTTTGTTATGACCATAAATACAAATTGAGGAATGGAATGGAATCAAGGGAATATCTTCAACATTATACATAATTCTCATATTAAACATTGTGAGTTTTCCTTAGGATCTGTTAGAATTTGAACTTAAGAAATCATATTAGAACTTTATGGATATGCTATCATATTCTAACATAGATGCCACCCATAGCGCTATCCAAAGTGATGTCAGGGAAGGAGGAAATCAGGAGATTCAGGCAGCTCAAATGATATAAAGATTTATTGCAAACTTAATCTCGCTACAAAAATCTGAGCTACTAACAGTCAAGGGAAATGAGCGGAAATTAAATAGGCATTCGAGGTAGGCTGGATCTCTTGTGAGCGCTCAGAGACCTGTGATGTATTTGACCCTTCCCTCAGGCTCAGCCTGGTCATCTTGTATAAGTGACTCTAGACTAGACTAGATTTAGATTTAGATTTAGATTTAGATTTAGATTTAGATTTAGATTTAGATTTAGATTTAGATTTAGATTTAGATTTAGATTTAGATTTAGATTTAGATTTAGATTGGATTGGATTGGATTGGATTGGATTGGATTGGATTGGATTGGATTGGATTGGATTAGATTAGATTAGATTAGATTAGATTAGATTAGATTAGATTAGATTAGATTAGATTAGATTAGATTAGATTAGATTTGTTACCTAGGTAAAGTGTGGTAAAACATTCTTTAAACCCTGGATAATATTTGGTAGCAGAACAGGCAGATACCTTCTAGATTCATTACAGTATAAGAAGGGGAGGAGATACAGCACAATCAGACTTACAAGATTCTGTTATAATAGCTTGCCTGTGGTGGAATCTGGCACTGGTTTATGAGAGGGAGGACTAAAGAAAAACATCAGCCTTAATTCATTGCTGTGCAGGAAGTGGTACAGAAGACACCCTCCCTATTTTTCTCTCAGCATTTATCAGATAGTTTATGCAGAGTGTGCTTTAGTCTGGTAAGCTTTTGTCTAGGGGCAAATAGCAATAAAGAAACTGCTTGTAGCTTTTATATATGTTGTTCTTGGCTTCCTGCACCTGATATTATTGCAATAAAATATGTATTTTAGTCATTCTATGCAGTTGATTTTCTGGTTTGGTCTACCTAGTGGACTGGCAATGTCAGACACACACACACACACACACACACACACACAGAGAGAGAGAGAGAGAGAGAGAGAGAGAGAGAGAGAGAGAGAGAGAGAGAGAGAGAGAGAGAGAGAGTATATGCCCTTCTTTCCTGAAATGGAGAAAATGGTAAAATCAGCATGTATTTATCTGTGATAACTTCAACAAATGGCAGGAAATATAACTCTTACCCTGGTTTGGCCTAAACCAAAGTCAAATTTATTTCATTTTATCATTTGACTTATTAAAGTCATTTGGAGTTGGGTGGTGTGGTAATCATCATCATCATCATCATCATTCTGAAACCAAATCAGAGTGAAGGAATTGCAAAAGCCATGAACAGCATTGGCTTTAAAATTGTCATCAGTCCTTAAACTTTTTCATGAAGAACGCCAACAACAACAAAATACACTTCTATAAGTTCTTGAATGCAACAGTGACTCTCTTGGAAATATTTAGAGCCTAGGAAAGTACAAGTAGTTGCTACCTCTCCTTTCCCCCTTGTTTTTCTTGAGGTCACAATGTCTGCTTACTTGCAAATGTGATCATTAGGCTGAACAGCACATGGAGAAGGCCCGGCTGAGCTTCCAATTGTATGTCATTTCTGATGCTGAGAGCAGCCAGAAGAGTTGGCATTCCAGCTCTAGGCTGCAAGAGATGCTTGCATGAACAATGAGATATCATGGCACAGGGTTTCTATCTGGAGTGTGTTTCAAAAAGAAACCTTCACGGTTGCTGGAATTGGGTATGTCTAGTTTAATGAAAAGAAGGACTAGGGGTGACATGATAGCAGTATTCCAATATCTCAGGGGCTGCCACAAAGAAGAGGGAGTCAAGCTATTCTCCAAAGCGCCTGAAGGCAGGACAAGAAGCAACGGATGGAAACTAATCAAGGAGAGAAGCAACCTGGAACTGAGGAGAAACTTCCTGACAGTTAGAACAATTAACCAGTGGAACAACCTGCCTCCAGGGGCGGTGAATGCTCCAACACTGGAAGTTTTTAAGAAGAGACTGGACAGCCATTTGTCTGAAATGGTATAGGGTTACCTGCCTGAGCAGGGGGTTGGACTAGATGACCTCCAACGTCCCTTCCAACTTTATTATTATTATTATTATTATTATTATTATTATTATTATTATTATTATTATTATTATTATTATTATTATTATTATTATTATTATTATTATTATTATTATTATTATTATTATTATTATTATTATTATTAATGTTTGAGAGCACAAAGGAAAATAGAAAAACTAGACCAGACTCTTAAGGCTGATTTAGAGTTGCCTGCAACTGCCCATAGGCATCACTGCATACTTATACTGCAAAGGAATTGATGGGTAAGTGGAGGTTATAGAGGGCTGAAGATGGGCCGACGTAAACACCTCCTAAATCTCACCTGTGCATTGTGCAGAGGTGTGCGTCCTGCATGCTAATTGGTTGATCTGACTTCCTTTCTGTGCTTTGCTGTTTGAGCGCCTCCTAATCAGAAGGTTAAAAGTTACAGACATATAAAAAGAATGCCTATGCCAGGGGTCTTCAAACTTGGCCCTTTTATGACTTGTGGACTTCAACTCCCAGAATTCCTGGCTGAGAAATTCTGGGAGTTGAAGTCCACAAGTCATAAAAGGGCCAAGTTTGAAGACCCCTGGCCAGTGGCGGGATTCAGCTGGTTTGCACCACTTTGGCAGAACCGGTAGCTAATTTTTTGTTGCCCAGGCCCAGAATGGACTTCTGGAAGCGGCATCCACCCAGAGAACCAGTTGTTAACATATTTGAATCCCACCACTGCCCCTGGCCTATGTAATCATCTCTGGAAGGCCTCTGCAGCCGAAAACCAAGCTACCATAGCTCGGTTCTCGGCTGCAGAGGCCTTTCCGGAAAGTTCTCTGACTGCAAAATGCAGGCCGGAGATCCATTCTTAGCTGCAGAATGAAGCTGCTCCTTTGGCCAGTGAGGCAAGTGTCGATCCATGGGAGGCCTGGCTGCAATGGTAAGGTCCATCCCCCCATCCCTGCCCTAACTTATTTTTTAGGCATGCGCCTCACCCCAAAACTAGGGCTTATTTTGGGGATAGATCTTACTTTCGGGAAAACACGCTACATTCTGTCATGGACAATGCCGGAGAAGTCTGCTCAGCCCCTTAGTACGTAGGCATGTTTTCAGTTAGATGCATCCCAGGTTCATAATTATCTAGTATGGAATACAAAGGACTCAGCTCATCATATTTGAATGTATTGAAAATGGAGATATTGTACTGGGGTTGAAAATGTAAGGACGTATTTTGTCTAAATTGATTCTGTCCATCTGTCCAGCTGAACTAGGGAGGACTTGCTGAAGAGCTAACCCCAAAATGAAGAGAGGCATAGATCAAAAAATGAGTCTTTTTTAATGGTAGTCCTTCTCTGAAATATGCTGTCTCTGGAGATACATTTGGGGTACTTATTCTGGGGTTAGGGTTAGGGTTACCTTACCTTCCTGTTACCTTCCTTTTCAAAATCATGACAATAATTGCCGGATTACTTTTCTGTGATATTCTTCTGTACACATCCCAAAGTTCTTAGATTATGAATTCAGTCTATCAATGTTGTCAAACATGTGTATTTATTCATTTAAACGTATATGCCATTCGTATCGCTATCCAAAGTGACTCTGGGTGGTTTGCTATGTAACATAGAGATATAAAAACAGTTATAAACATAAAACAGATTAAAATTGCAAAAGATTAAATTATATACACACGTACTATAAATTATATACAAGCATACATGAATTATGAAATGCAAATCATGATTTTGCATATGTGCACTTGGCATTCAAGTGGATCGAGCAACTTTTAGAAGCCCTCACAGAAATATCCTTCATTTTAATTCCTTTTAAAATTAAAACAAGTATGTTTAGCAACTTTATAATCTGCTTAAGACATCTTTGTTCATGGAGGGAAGTATGGAATCATCATTATGTTTTTTGTGTTTTTATTATAAAGGATACACATGCTTGAGATTCATCTTTCAAAGTTTTCTTTCAGAAGAAACTTTGTCTGCTTCTTTGGATCTTAAAAATGCAGCTAAGAATAAATTTATATTGACAACTCTCCCAACAGCTACTATCCCTAGGGATTATGGAAGCAGCTTTTGGTTTCTCCCAGCTTCTGCAAGCCACATGAGATGCAGACTCAGTGAAAACTCTGGATGTTTGTGAATTCATTCATCCGTGAATGAGACAGCAGGAGCAACAGAGAGAAAGAAAGGGAGCGAGACAAAACACAATCTTCTAAGATTCATTCCAAGATCACTTCAAGCCAAATTCAATGTGAAGTAATTAGCAAAACACAATGAACAAAGTGCACTTTTATGTTCTAATTCTTAAAACTCAGATCTTCTAGTTGAGAATTAATTAGAACAAAACAAATATAATAGATAGGTCCTAAAATTGGGAAGATTCACTGAAGAATCCTTCTCTACATATT
Organism: Azemiops feae; assembly: GCA_023970755.1. Classification (NCBI taxonomy): domain Eukaryota; kingdom Metazoa; phylum Chordata; class Lepidosauria; order Squamata; family Viperidae; genus Azemiops; species Azemiops feae. The sequence goes on from JALGBA010000596.1 coordinate 220,380, forward strand.
TATGGGGTTTTAAGAAAAGAGTTTTGAGAGACCAGCAGGCCATTTGTCATTTTCAGTGGCTGCTGATGCAGCTCGTAATGATTATGGGTTGCCTTCCATTTTTTTCCATATCTAGCATTGCAGCATTACCAAATAAAATATGATTGGGCTCCTGGTGTTTTATTTAATCTTCCTGGGAATGCAAGGACACTAAAGAGGAGATTCATTTTTACATGTCCCCTTCTCTAATATAACAGAATTACAGAATTGGAAGGGACATTGGAGGTTTTCTAAACCCACCCTCTGCTCAAGCAGGAGATCCTATATCATTCAGACAAACGGTTGTCCAATCTCTTCTTAAAAACATCTAGTGATGGAGCACCCATAACGTCTGAAGTCAAGCCATTCCACTGATTAATTGTTCTAAATGTCAGGAAATTTCTCTTTATTTATAGGTTCCTTGATGGAAGAAACTTTGAAAGCAAGAGCACATATGAACAGACTTAATTATTATATACATAATCCTTCTAACATACTAGTCAATTGTATATAAGGTGCCTTCAGAATCCAAAACATTCCTTACCTCTGATCAACACAATCTATTCTACACGTGAAATGTGAATAGTCAGAAATCACATTAATTAACTGAGTTAAATGAAATTTTGTTTATAAGGAGTCCTCAATTTACGACCAATTGCTTAGCCACCATTTGAAATTAGGATGGACCAAATAAAGGTACTTACAACCCAGATTTGAAGTTTCAATGACCACATTTTGGACACTAAGGGTTTACTTCCAGGTTCTTGCAAAAAATGGCCATTGCAGAAAATTAGTTCGCTTAAGAACCATAGTGTACACTCAATGACCACAGATTCAATTAATGACCATGCTGAATTGCTTAACAACTGCCACAAAATATAAAATTTGATTGCTCATGTGATGACTCACTTAACAACCGGCATGGCCTATTATTGTAATTCCAGGTTCAGTTATGGTAGTAAGTCAAGGAGTCCCTGTAGGTTGCTTGCATGGAGAAACTACCCAGAATTGGGCAAAGTGAAGGGCTGCGCAACAATATTTCCCACAAAAACTCCTGTGCATTGGTGGGTTTGCAAAAAATGTCTTTCTGAGTTGAGATAAGGGCCTTGCTTAGGGATAGAAATTTGAGAGTCTGAAAAATAGTGTTAATCCACAATTTTCAGCATCATTTCGCATGGAGCTGCTAAAAGTGGTTGTTCAGTTACATCTAGAAAATCACAAATGTCATGCTAACAATAGAACTTCATTTAGGGCATATTCTACAGAACATCATTCTATACTGACATTCCAAGAACTTTGCAATGTTGATGATGATGATCACCATTATCATCTCTTGCAATTGATCTATTCCTGCAGTTGGATTCAAGGTCCTGTAATAAATAATAATAATAATAACAACAACAAGAATAAGAATAAGAACAATAACAATAACAACAATAACAGCAGCAGCAACAACAACAACAACAACAACAACAACAACAACAACAACAATAACAATAATAATAATAATAATAATAATAATAATAATAATAATAATAATAATAATAATAATAATAATAATAAAGTTGGATACCATTTCAGACAAATGGTTGTCCAGTCTCTTCTTAAAAACTTTCAGTGTTGGAGCATTCACAGCTTCTGGAGGCAGGTTGTTCCGCTGATTAATTATTCTAACTGTCAGGAAATTTCTCCTTCGTTCTAGTTTGCTTCTCTCCTTGATTAGTTTCCATCCGTTGCTTCTTGTCCTGCCTTCAGGTGCTTTGGAGAATAGCTTGACTCCCTCTTCTTTGTGGCAACCCCTGAGATATTGGAATACTGCTATCATGTCATCCCTCATCCTTCTCTTCATTAAACTAGACATTACCAATTCCAGCAACCATTCCTTATATGTTTTAGCCTCCAGTCCCCTGATCATCTTTGTTGCTCTTCTCTGTACTCTTTCTAGAGTCTCAACATCTTTTTTACATCATGGTGACCAAAGTAACTGATTGACACATAGTGTTAAAGCATATAATATGAGATGTTTGCTTTTGAGGATCCTTGGGTGGTCTCTGAGGTTGGTTGTTTTCTTGCAAACATTTCATTACCCAAACAAAACATCATGATGATGTTACCTAGTTCAGGTAATGAAACATCTGCAAGAAGCAACCAAGCTCGGAGACCACCAAGGACCCCTCATTTCAATCCTGAACTACAAATATTCTCCTTTATCGATGTTTGTTTTTGCTTTGTGCAATGCAGTATCCCATCACAAAAACAAATAAAGCAGATTACAAACAACAAAAAGAAAAATATATTGGTGTATAAATCTCAGTGGATGAAATTACACATTACACTAAAAGAAGCCAGTCATTGATCAGGAAGAGGCCATGGATTAGCTTGGAAAATGCCTCCTATATACTTACATGAAATTTCTAAAATCAAAGCATTATCCTCCCCCCCTTTAAACCTATCCATTTTCCCCATGTGAAGATGCATAGAGATTTCATCCAATAATTAGTTTAATCAACCTACTCAATTTAATGCATGGTTACTCAGAAGTCAACTGCACTGATGTCTCTTGTTCCCAAATAATTTTGCATATGACAGCAATAGCATTTCCAGCTATCTATTTCTTCATTTCTCCATTGACTGAACAATCTATTTTTCTGTCATTGCATATGCCCATGATAGAAAGAGAGAGAAAGAGAGAGAGAGAGGGAGAGGGAGAGGGAGAGGGAGAGAGGAGGGCTGTCTAATTAAATAAATTTATTTGGAGAGGGGAATCTGCTCAATTAAAAATAGCTAATTAATTTTCTTAAGTGAATTTGGATCATGGATGAAGTAGCTAAGGCCGTTCAAATGTTGACAGACTACAATTCCTGCCATTCGCCGTGCTGGGTAGAGTTACTGGGAGTTTTAGTTGTGCAGCCTCTGAAGAACCCTTGTTTCTTAATTTTGGATGCAAAAATTCTCAAGCTTACTCAAGCTTTCCATGGATTTTGCAGTGAAAAGGCTTGCCAATTTTCTCAAGTCTTCTTGCAGCCTATTGAAAGAGTTTCATGCAAAAAAAAAAGGGGGGGGGGAGAGAAAAAAGAAATAAAAAGTATAAAATTCCAGGAGAGTATTTAACTAAAATATTTGTTTTCTGTGACCCACCCAGAATTGTTGCGTATAAAATGGGCACCCAAGGGGCAGGAAGCAGACCATGGGACATCTTGAATGGGTGTAGGAGGGCCTTGAGAGGGCTAGGATAGGTGGGCCTGGGTCTGTGCTAGGCCTCTGCAGGCTTCCCCCACCCGTGAGTCACCCCATGTTTTGTTCATCGAGGAGACCAGGGATGAGGGAGATCGTTAGATGAAACGTTCACCTAATGGCTATCTCGACAGGCAACCATAATGGGCAGGCTTCATTATGGTCATACCTCAAGGACTACCTGTATACGTAGGCCTCGACTTACAGCCATTCATTTAGGGTTTATTTGAAGGTACAATGGCAATGAAAAAAGGTACTTAAAATTGGTCCTCACACTTACAACCATTACAGTATTCCCTACGGTCGTGTGATTAAAATCGGCATATATTTACAATGGTTGCAGTGTCCTAGGGTCCTCTGATTGCTTTTCGTGACCTTCAGAGCTGGCTTCTGTCAATGATGGAAGCCAGATTTGTTTAACAACACAGGGTCCATTAATAACTGCATTGATTTACTTAACAATTGGGGTAAAAAGTCATAAAATTAAATATGACCACTTAATAACCGCCTTGCTTAGAAACAGAAATTCTGGTCCCAATGGTGGACGCAAGTCAAGGACCACTTGTATATTGTAAATGACGAATATAAAATGTAATTGTGTGCAAATGGCCCATGTTACGTAGAGCCTTTTAACCTCTTGTTATAATTCCACATGAACTTCCAATATAATTGGAGATCTTTAGCAAACTCGGTTATTACCAAAATATTAAAAAATGATCATTTGGCTATTGAGCACCTTATGGGACTGACAGAAGGTAGCAATTAGTCATTGTGAGAGGCTATTAAAGAAAGAGTTTTCGTTATTCAGAAATTAAAGCACAAGTAATGAAGATCCAATGGCTAATTTCAGCATCAATTAAGAGCTACTTATTTTTCCTTACTGCTCAGTTAAACTGTCAAATTTAATAGGCTATACATTTTTTTTCTTCTGTTCTCCTTTTTACACTGGGGGCCACAGATTAGATATGGGCAGCCTGATTCTTTCCAGATGTTTTAGACTACCATTCCCGTAATTCCTAATGATAGGCCCCGTTGTTCAATATCCAGGGACTGTGGGAGTCATAATCCACCATTTCTAAAGGAAATCAGGCTGCTTTCCTCAACTTAATTAGGACATTTTGCACGTCTAATTTTAGTCTATGATTATGAGTTAGGGTTTTGGATATCATCCCATTCCATTATGTTTATGTGTGAATTTTATTTTTTGATCTGCTGGAGTTACCTATTTGTGCTTGCTTGTAACTTTACCCAATGGATGTGATTTTTGATTATAAGTCTTCTGTACACAACTAAACCCAATATTGTTGGGTGGGTGGGTGAATATTTTTGAATAGAGAAGAAAGTCTACTTCACATATACTGTGATGCAATTAATTTTAGCAGATGCCCTAAGAAAAAGTGAGTGTTGAAGAATTGTTTCAAATTGTGGTATTGGGGAAGAAACCGGAGAGTCCCTTGGATTACAAGGAAATGAAATCAGTCAATCAAATCAAAGGCAGTAGATAATATAGCGATAGAGCAACTAGCATTAGAAGGAGCTGGATATCACTTTGGGAAATGGAATTCAACATTTGGGAGGATCTAAGAATGTTTTAAACTAAGTGCATTAAGTCTGTTTGAAGTATCCTATACCACCATCACATATTGTTTTCCCTAGAATCAGTAGCAAATTAAGTCAATGTTATCTGATGGTTTGCCAGAGAATTTTGGTAGCACAATGTGGATTGGTAGATTTAATGTCATTATACAAGCAGTTAACTTTCAGAGAACTATCTTTATGCACTTGTTAAAAATGTCAACAGGTCATTTCCAGGTCAGGAACTGGGTTTAGAAGAGAAGACTTAGTTTAGACGTTATGGTCCAAACATAGAGGCTCTGTTGGCCAAGTTAGACTCAGAGGTTGACTATTTCTTATCTTGATTCCATAGCAAATTTGGTGGGTTGGCAAATTCTTGATTCTTGGCATCTTGACATATTCTCTCAGGATTGCTCTGTAGCTATTTGAGAATTACAACCATGAGGATCCATGTAAGCAAGGAGATCAAACTAGTCAATCTAAAGGTAATCAACTTTGACTGTTCTTTGGAAGGACAGATTCTGAAGCTGAAGCTCAAATACTTTGGCCACTAAATGAGAAGAGACGATTCACTGGAAATGACCCTAATGTTGGGAAAGATGGAAGGCAAAAGGAGAAGGGGACGGTGGAGAATGAGATGGTTAAATAGTGTCATCAACGCAATGAACATGAATTTGGGCAAACTCTGGGAAACAGAGAAGAACTGGGGGGGGGGGCTGGCATGCTATGATCCACGGGGTTGCGAAAGGTCGGTCATAATTTATCAACTGAACAACAACCTGTCATGCCCACAGAAGTCCATTGCATCTCTTTACAACACCCCAGATTAGAGTTTTGTATCTACATCTGCAAGGAGATGATGGAAAGTTGGAAATATTTGCAAGAAAACACAACCAAAAAAACAACAGAAGCACCTTCTACACCTCCCATAATAAAGGAAAACTCAATTTCCTTGCATGAGTTTGTCACTATAGTCAGGATGGGTCAAAATGATAAGCATTTATCCATGCACTCACAAAAGGCTGAGTCTCTCTTGATAGTGTCAGATTAACTACAGGTTGCCCTTGCTTTACAACCACAGCTGAATCCAAAATTTCCATTGCTAAGCAAGACCATTGTTAATTGATTTTTGCCCTATTTTATGACTTTTCTTCTCATAGTTGCAGTTGTTAAGTTAGTAACATGGGTTGTTAAGTGAATCTGGCTTCCCCATTGACTTTGCTTGTCAGAAGATTGCAAAAGGTGGTCACATGACCCCGGACCCTACCACTATCATAAATGCATGCCAGTTGCCAAGTGTCAAAATTTTGGTCACATGACCATGGGGATGCTGCAACAGACATAGTTGTGAAAAATGGTCATGTCACTTTTTTTGGTGCTGTTGTAACTTTGAATGCTCACTAAGGGCTATCTGTAATGGGATCTATAACACTGACCAAGTTGATGGCACACCAACCAAGATCCAACAGAACCCTGCAAATTATGACAACTCCCAATACCTGGCCATCATGCTAACTATGATGGGTCTAGGACAGGGGTGTCAAACTGCCGGCCCGTGGGCCGGATGCGTCATCCGGAAGCCACGCCCACCCCATTGCTAGCAATGGCAAAACCGTCCCGATATGTTGCGTGGTGTCACGTGACATCGCGAGTTTGACATGTCTGCTCTAGGACAACTCACTAAGGCCAACTTGCCATGGGACAACTCACCATGGCCAACTCACCACAAGACAAGAGTTACAATAATATGAAATGATGGAATAGAATAATTAAAGAAAGGATGCAAGAGGAAGGACAAAATGAAACGTGAATGACAAAAATTAAAATATTTTTAAAATTATTTTAAATAATTAAATTGAATTGTTGAATTGTCCCAGGGCGAGTTGTCAGCAGCGAGTGGGCCATGGTGACTTGACCACAGCAAGTTATCTCATTCCGAACTATAAAACCTTCAATTCCTTTTTGGAGGAATGCAATCAACATTGAGACAGTCAATAACGAAGCTGAGCCTACCAGAAAAACAAGGCAGTATGATTTCTGAAAAGTCTGTATTTGAATTTGATCCACATTTTTTCAGATAATAAGTAAACAGGCAAGAGCAATCCTTGATGAAATTTGACCCATTTTAATAGAGGCAAAGGAGCACCAGGCTGCCAGCTGCCAGTAGTCAGAATGGGACGTTGAGTCACAGACCCTTGGCCACGCCTCCTTTGCCCCCTGCCACCCACCTCAGCCTATTTACATCCAGCTTTCCTCCTCCACTGGCCCTCCCCCAGACATTATCCACAGCCAATGGGCTCCTGGCCCTCTGCCCATCGCTCTTCGGCCCGACCCATTTGCCCAGACACCATTTGACCCTAGCCTTTGGCTGCATGGGACAAATAGCTCCCAGCCAATCAGCGGCTGCTACTCCCACCACCACTCCCCCTCCCTCTGGTCCTAGTGACAGATCTGCAAGGCCCCAAAACTTGCGGAGCAGCCACAGTACTTTTTAAAAAAATCTTGCATTGCACGCTTCCCCCCTCCCTGCCATCACCCATCGCCCATCGCATGCTGCCCCCATAGCACCATGGCTTCCGCCTGCCACCCGATTGGCTGGGGGCTATTTTTCCCTTGCAGCCAAAGGCCAGGGTCAAATCCTGTCTGGGTGAATGGGCCCGTTTGAAGGCAGTGATGGGATTCAGCCGGTTTGCACCACTTTGGCAGAACCGGTAGCTAATTTTTGTTGCCCAGGCCCAGAATGGACTTCTGAAAGCGGCATCCACACAGAGAACCGGTTGTTCACATATTTGAATCCCACCACTGTTCGAAGGGCCAGGGGTGGAGGGCCAGGGGCCCATTGGCCGTGTAGAATGACCAGGGGAGGGCCAGCAGAGGAGGAAAGCTGGCTGTAAATGGGCTGAGATGGGTGGCAGGGGTGAAGGAGGTACGGCCAAGGGTCCATGGCTCAACATCCTAAATCCACTAGTTGTTGTTCTTACAGTAAAAAGATAACAAAGACCACAAAATCAGAGGTTTGTATTTCCTGCAGCTTAGGACCAGACAATTTTTTTTTCCATTCCTGAATTATACCTTTAGAGAAAAAGATGGCTTTCAGTTAGTTGATGTCACCAGTATTGATTTTTGTGAACCAAAATTAATGGCACGGATTCTTTTTTTTATTGCTTCGGGGTCAACTGACTTAAAGAATACAGTCTACTTATGATTCTTCCTACATTTATTGTGTTACAGCAAAACAATTCTTGCATCCCTTTTATTCTTCCAGGCATGAAAGTGCCTCCTGGATGATTAGAAATATAAGAACAATGTAGTTTGGATCCATGTCAGCTTCACTAACTATTTTCTATTCCACTTCCACTTTAACCTGCGATTAAATAACAGCCACTCAAAACTGTATATCGAAATACAGCGCTGAATACAGATTTTGAACATAAGTTCTCTTTAAAGAAAAATATCCACCTGATCTTTGAACATGCATTTCTACATTCTTACAGATAGTTTTTTCCCCAAAAAATATTTCAATACAGCTTTTTTTTTCCAAAGTAATGAAACAAGTATCAGTACAACAAACGAGTATTAGGAAATTTGATAAGACAAGAAACCATGGATGGAAACTGATCAAGGAGAGAAGCAACCTAGAACTAAGGAGAAATTTCCTAACAGTGAGAACAATTAACCAGTGGAAAGGACTTGCCTCCAGAAGTTGTGGGTGCTCCAACACTGGAGGCTTTTAAGAAGAGACTGGACAGCCATTTGTCTGGAATGGTATAGGGCAGACATGTCAAACACAAGGCTCGGGGGCCGGATGCGGCCCGCGAAGTGGTTTCATGTGGCCCGCGAAGCCATCCTGGAAACAGTGAGGGAACGGCCCCCGCTGCCTTGGCCCTGGCCCAGGCCGGCCGGGAGCCAATGTACAATTTTGTGGTGGCCATCTATGCTGAAACGCATTCAGTCTTAGCTCCACAAGGCCATCTGGAAACAGCGAGGAACCAGCCCCTGCCGCGTCGGCCCCGCCCCCTGGGTGCATGCTCGGGAGGCTCCTCCAGTGGACCATGCCTTGGCACTTGCCCTGGTCCCACCCCCTTCTGCCAGAGACCCTCAGATCTGTCCCACTCCTGCCCAGGCCCCCACAGGCCCCCTTGACACAAATGATGTAGAGCTGGCCATGCCCACCCAGTAGGCCACACCCACCCTGGCCACACCCACCCGGCCCCCTGAGGGCAACTGCAATGCTGATGTGGCCCTCAATGAAATTGAGTTTGACACACCTGGTATACGGTCTCCTGCTTGAGCATGGGGTTGGACTAGAAGACCTCTAAGGTTCATTCCAATGCTGATATTCTGTTAAAATCTGGGGTAAAAGGATTAAAAAGAGAATAAGAGCAATAGAACCATTTACTAAAAATTGGTTTTAAGATCATTAAAACCTTACTTCATATATCATAGAGGAGAGGTCATTCCATACAATGCCACCACAATGAGCACCACTCCCTAGGACCCCATTCTGTGAGCTGAAGACTTCCCCTGAAGTTCATATCAGTCAAATATGCTCCTTTGTGTATTCAAAAACTACACATTCAGTTAATCCAACTACAGTCTTCAGTGAGTGCCCTCAGCTTGCAGAATGGAGTCCTGGAGATGGTCTTCTCATCAGAATAACAGAATAGCAGAGTTGGCAAGGACTTTGGGGGGAGGTCTTCTTGTCCAATCCCCCTGCTCAAGCAGGAGACCCTATACCCTTTCAGACAATTGGCTATCCAATCTCTTCTTAAAAACCTCCAGTGATGGAGCACCCAGAATGTCTGAATGCAAGCCATTCCACTGGTTAATTGTTCTGTCAGTAAATGTTAGCAAATAAATAAAATGATAAAATACATATGACCTTACAGACATGTACAGACATTTGTTTGGGAATCATTGCCATCAACTTCCATTCAACTCAAAGGGAAGAAAATGAGGGATCCAAAGAATCCAAAGTTTTTTTTAAAAAGAGAGATATTTTTTTTTTACTAGCAATACTTCTATCAACCACTAAGATGGTTCGGTACATTTAGTTTGAAGAAGGAGCACAACACCGAAGAGAAGAATCTAGCGTTATTGCAACAATTGTTGGGTACCTGCTTTATAAGAAAGAGGGATGCTGAACAATGAGAAAACAACTTTTTTTAAAAAATAGAGAGAGAGAGAAGTTGAAGGCTACAAGGCAGGAAATCCTAGAGATCTGATTGGCTAGACAGTTTGGGGAAACTAGGCAGGTCCTTTGTCTGCGTAGCTGAGCTTAGTTCTATTATGAACCTAAATGGGCCTTTCAAGAGGACAACAGAGCTGGGGAAGTCCATTGCTATGGAGATGGAATGTTGAGACAATGGGGGGCGTGTCCCTGATGGAGGATGGAATCTTGAGGTTTTCATCTTGTTAAAAGGTAAAGATGTCCTTGACCACTCAAGGTTTGACTCTAGGGGGGAAGCGCTCATCTCTGTTTCTTAGCCAAGGGAGCCAGCATTGTCCGAAGATGCTTCCGTGGCCATGTAGCCAGTATGACTCTATACTGAGGTGCACAGAACACTGTTACCTTCCCACTGAAATGATATCTATTTACCTAGTTGCACTTGCATGCTTTTGAACTGCTAAACGGGCAGGAGCTCACCCTGTCATGTGACACTTCGGTCTCCAACTGCCAACTTTTGGGTGGACAAGTCCAGCATGTTAATATGCTGCAATTCTCTTGTAAGGGCTGTCTGTGGTCTGTGCTATGAGCTGGTGAGGAGGCATTTATTTATTTATTTATTTATTTATTTATTTATTTATTTATTTATTTATTTATTTATTTATTTATTTATTCATTCATTTATTTATTTATTTATTTATTTATTTATTTATTTATTTATTTATTTATTTATTTATGTTTGTATGTTTGTTTGTTTGTTTGTTTGTTTGTTTGTATGTATATATGTATGTATGTTTAGGTGCGATTGCAAGGGGCTTTGTCTAGGGGCAGGCAGTATGAATACTGGGGGTTATTCCCAATATTCCTAAATATTGCGAAATATTTAGGTTAGGTGAGGTTATTAGATTTTTATTCCATTTTTGTTATTTTATAACTAATTCAAGGCAGTGAACATAATACTCCTTCCTCCTCCTGTTTTCCTGACAACAACAACCCTGTGAGGTGAGTTGGGTTGAGAAAGAATGACTGGCCCAAGGTCACCCAGTCAGCTTTCATGCCTAAAGTGGGACTAGAACTCACAGACACCTGGTTTCTAACACCAGCATCTTAACCACTACACCAAAGTTATATTATATTAATAAAACTAATAGAACCCAATACAAAAATACATTAAAAACAAAAAACAAAAAGTATTAAAGTGTAGGGAAAAAAACCAAAAAGAAAATCCCCTCCCCAAAAAGATAATAAAAGAAATAGGAGGGGTCCTTAGTGCTCTCTAAGTTTGGTTGTTTTCTTGCAGATGTTTCATTACCCAAGGTAGATAACATCATCAGTGCTAGTAAGGTGTGTGGTTTGCTTTCAATTTATATTCTATACTCAACGAGTAGTCCTCAACAGCACTACATCCACATGGAGAGAAGTAAGCAGTGGGGTACCACAAGGTTCCATCTTAGGCCCAGTACTCTTCAATATCTTCATAAATGACTTAGACGAGGGAATTGAAGGGGAAGTCATCAAATTTGTAGATGACACCAAGCTGGTAGGAGTAGCTAACACCCCAGAAGTCAAGCTCAGGATCCAAAAAGTTCTTGACAAACTTGAACAATGGGCCCTATCCAACAAAATGAATTTTAATGAGGAGAAAAGCAAAGCTTTACATTTAGGCAGGAAAAACCAAAGGTACAAATACAGATTAGGCAAGACCTGGCTCAAAAACAGTAACTGTGAGAGGAACCTTGGAGTCCTAGTGGACGATCACTTGACTATGAGCCAGCAGTGTGCAGCAGCAGCAGCCAAAAAAGCTAATACAATCCTGGGTTGTATAAACAGAGGCATAGAATCAAGATCACGTGAAGTATTAGTACCGCTTTATAAAACCCTAGTAAGACCACACCTGGAATACTGTAACCAGTTTTGGTCACCATACTACAAAAAAGATGTTGAGACTCTGGAAAAAATTCAGAGAAGAAATGATAAAAGGCCTGGAGACTAAAACATATGAAGAACAGCTGCAGGACTTGGGTTGGCTAGTCTAAAGAAAAGAAGAAATAGGGGTGATATGATAGCAGTATTCCAGTATTTGAGGGGCTGCCACAAAGAAGAGGGCATCAAATTATTCTCCAAAGCACCAGAGGGCAGGACAAGAAACAATGGTTGGAAACTGATCAAAGAGAGAAACAACCTGCAATTAAGGAGAAAGTTCCTAACAGTGAGGACAATTAACCAGTGGAATAGCTTGCCCCCAGAAATCACTGGAGGTTTTTAAGAAGAGGCTAGACAGTCATTTGTCTGAGATGGTATAGGTTCTCCTGCTTGAGCAGGGGGGTGAACTAGAAGACCTCCAAGGTCCCTTCCATCTTCTCTTCTCTTCTCTTCTCTTCTCTTCTCTTCTCTTCTCTTCTCTTCTCTTCTCTTCTCTTCTCTTCTCTTCTCTTCTCTTCTCTTCTCTTCTCTTCTCTTCTATTCTATTCTATTCTATTCTATTCTATTCTATTGGCTTTCCCTGTCAGTATTGGTGGGAGTAGACTTGGTGGTTCTTTGGTTCTGCTGTTTATTGTTAGCTTGTGAGTTCCTTGATTGGAGTATTAACATCAGACCAACAATCAAGAAGTAAACAATACCCCAATCAAGGAATAGCCCAACCAAAGAACCTCCAAAATCACTCCCACTGACCTAATTTGGGTAATGAAATGACTGCAAGAAAACAATCTAGTTCAGAGAACATGACGGACCCCTCATTTCAACCCTGAGTTACAAATATTTTCCTTTATTGGTAAAAAGAAACTTCCCCTTCCTTCCCAGCAAGTATATTCAACATTAACAACCTTTCACTCTCACTTAAAATGCAACCACGCACATCTTCATTCCATACCTCATCCCATTTTCTGTAAAGTCATCTCTAATTCTTCAGCTCCCCTTATTAATCAGCAAAGGTCCAGGAGGGTCAATACTGGATTTGACCTGGTTATGTCCAAAACGCAGGAATCAGGAGGATGCAATATCCATTTTCTTTGCTTTCTGCCCTTTAGAGTTTGTTGGAGAACTTCTCCTTCCCACTGAGTAAATGCAAAGAGGTTATTCACCCCATTTCTCTGCCCACAAAGGGGGCAGAGACTTCTGAAAGACAATTTGTGCCCCGCTTAAGGAACAGAAGGAGAAATCCTTCAGTTCTCCCTTTTGAAACTGTTCTTCTAAAGCCACCAAGACCCGTTTTAAAATTGAGTCTCTGTCCCCCGAGCGAGTTCAAAGCTCTCACTTGGAGCTATCCCATTAAGAGTTGGAAGCACAACATCATCATTTCATTGTGAATCCTTACTTCTTGTAGGGAAATGTAATGGCCACATCAATCTCCCCTGGCCAGAAGCAAACATGGCAGGATAACCATGCTGAGTTGCCTCCTGGGCCTCATTTTTTTCCTCCCTGGCTTTCATAGCAAGGTACAAAGGCTGCTTCCTAGGCTTATAATTTGATTGTAATGAGTGATGGCATCTGTTCCTCAGAAATCCCATTTGGTTCTGAGGTTAGCACATGCCATGGATGGCCATGAGAGCATTAAAGGCAAGTACACCCCATAGGCGGCTGGGCCAGAAAGATTAGGATTTGATTTATATCATTAATAAAGGATGAGTCTCCCCCCCCCTCCTTTTCTGTGTGCACAATACTGGATGAATTTAGGACAGCAAGATGTCATCCACTCTATACCTGTCTTCGGGCTCTGTGGGAATTGCAACTCATAATTCAAAGGGATGAAAACACGGCTTCATGACTTTGAAAATGGATATGCCACTTTTCAATTTTAGCAAGAAGACTCCAGGCTGTTCTGCCTTTTAGAACATTGGCAGTATGAGTTGTAATTGCCCTGCTCTGCTCTGCTCCAGTCCAATCCCATTTGAAGCACAGGATCCAATTCTAGGCCCTGAAACTCAAAACGGACGGTGACAAACTGGGAGTGAGTGAGACAGTGAAGAGTCTGGAAATCAGGTCCTAGGTACCATTTTAGACAAATGGTTGTCCAGTCTCTTATTAAAAACCTCCAGTATTAGAGCACCCACAACTTCTGGAAGCAAGTCATTTCCACTGATTAATTGTTGTAATTGTCAGGAAATTTCTCCTTGGTTCTAGGTTGGATCTCTCCTTGATTAGTTTCCTTCTTGTCCTGCCTTCAGGTGCTTTGGAGAATAAGCTGACCCCCTCTTCTTTTGGCAGCCCCTGAGATATTGGAACACTGCTATCATGTCACCCCAAGTCATTTTTTTCATTAAACTAGACATACCCAATTCCTGCAACCATTCTTCATATGTTTTAGCCTCCAGTCCCCTCATCATCCTTATTGCTCTTCTCTGAACTCTTTCTAGAATTGGCATTGTTCTAGAGAACCTTAGGAGGGATCTTCTGAGTGCATAAGCTGCCAGTGAATGACACAGATTGCCCCATGAACTGATGGGTTTCCTTCGCTAGACATGCTAGAATAGAATAGAATAGAATAGAATAGAATAGAATAGAATAGAATAGAATAGAATAGAATAGAATAGAATAGAATAGAATAGAATAGAATAGAATAGAAGGGACCATGGAGGTCTTCTAGTCCAGCCCCCTGCTCAAGCAGGAGAACCTATACCATCTCAGACAATTGACTGTCCAGTCTCTTCTTAAAAACCTCCAGTGATGGAGCACCCACAATTTCTGAAGGCAATCTTCAGACAGAGGCTGGATGGCCATCAGTCAGACATGCACTCAGCAGGAATCAGATGATATCTAAAATATGTAGGGCTAGAAGAAGAGAATTTGCTAAATGGGGATTTTACATTTAGGCTTTCAAAGGAAGGAAGGAGAGAGGGAAGGAAGGAAGGAAGGAAGGAAGGAAGGAAGGAAGGAAGGAAGGAAGGAAGGAAGGAAGGAAGGAAGGAAGGAAGGAAGGAAGGAAGGAAGGAAGGAAGGAGAAATCTGCCAACCAATGAGACAGATTGAGTTATTTGGTCTATAATAATGTTATGTAAAAAGCTAATGGCAGAGAGGGGGGTGAGTAGGGACAACAGTTTCTAGAATGTCCAGATGCCTAAACTCATTGTGAATTTGCATAGATGTACCAAACACATACACACACCGGGATTTCATAGGACACAATTTAGTGAAGAAATGAGGTTAAAATGGAACGAAGCTAGCATTAAATGAAAGGCTGCCAAGAATGAGATTGTCTCCCCTCTGGATTTAGACTGGGCAGTTAGCTTTTACCGAAATATCAAAGAAAGAATAGAAAATCAGGAGCTCACCAGATGTTGTCAGATATGTTTCCAAGTGCCCTTGCCAGTTGGCTAAACCATCTAGGTTGATGGAATTGGAATCCAACCATCTCTGGAGAATACAAGTTCACTAACCAGGCTTTAAATTGGAGATGAGCAACCTACAGCTTTTGAGCCAAATGCATCACTTTGAGTTGAGTTCATATGGAAGCCTATTTGTGAGTCATCAAAAAAAGCAGTCTATTCCATGCGTAGCAACCTTTATATTAAATAGGAAGTGTGTGTGTGTGTGTGTGTGTGTGTGTGTGTGTGTGTGGAGAGAGAGAGAGAGAGAGAGAGAGAGAGAGAGGAAAAAAGGGAGAGAGAGAGAGGAAAAAGGGAGAGAGAGAGAGAGGAAAGAGAGAGAGAGATACTGTACATCCCCCAATATACGGGTAGTCCTCAACTTACACCAGTTCATTTAGTGACCGTTCAAAGTTACAACGGCACTGAAAAATATGACCTATGGCCCTTTTTCACAGTTATGACCTTTGCAGCATCCCCACGATCATGTGATCAAAATTCAGATGCTGGCTCATATGAATGATTCTTGCTGTGTTCCAAGGTCACGTGATCGGATTTTGCGACCTTCTCCCAAGCCAGGTCAATGGGGAAGCTAGATTCACCTAACAACTAGATTACTAACTTATCAACTGCAGTGATTCATTTAACAACTGATGGCAAGAAATGGGGCAAAACTCAGTTAACAAATTTGGAGCTCAATTGTGGCCATAAGTCGAGGACTACCTGCATTTTTTTCCTGCAAGATTTCTTTTCCCATTCAATCATCTCCAGTTCTTGGATGCCGCCTGGACTAAGTCACTGCAGTTTTCTTGACAAGGTTTTTTAGAAGTGGTTAGACCAGGGGTAGGCAACCTTGGCTCTTTTATGACTCGTGGACTTCAACTCCCAGAATTCCTGAGCCAGCCATGCTGGCTCAGGAATTTTGGGAGTTGAAGTCCACGAGTCATAAAAGAGTCAAGGTTGCCTATCCCTGGGTTAGACATTGCTGCCCTCCAAAGAGAGAGAATGATTGGCCCAAAATCACCCAGCTGCCTTCATGCCTAAGGCAGGATTAGAAGTCACATTCTCCGTTTTTTTTGGCTGATTGTCATGCCCCAAACCAAGAATGATATGTCAATTCTTCAAAGTTGAATTCTTTATTGTTTTCACAACTATAGACAGAATCTTGCCAGACTGAGGATTCTACTGTCTGCAATCTACAATATAATCTGGGAAGTATTAGGGAGGTTTCAGTTGGATATCAACACTCTCAGGCACCAAGGAACACATTACTTTGTAATCAGTATCTAACAGCACCACATTAAGAAGATATGGTTGTTCAGAAAGTAGATTCTCAGTAGAGAGGATTTTCCCATGTGTGTGACATGAAATCCTGGCTTTAAATAATGTAACCCTGAATATCGCTTCTAAAAACTTTATATCTGCCTTCCCTTATTTGGCAGCCAGCCTTCCCTGAAGTGAAAAGAAGGACCAGGGAAGATATGGTAGCAGTGTTCCAATATTTAAAGGGCTGCCACAAAGAAGAGGGGGTCAACCTGTTCTCCAAAGCACCCGAAGGCAAGACAAAAAAAAAAAAGGATGGAAACTAATCAAGGAGAGAAGCAACCTAGAACTAAGGAAAATTCTCTTGACAGTAGGAACAATCAACCAGTGGAACTACTTGCCTACAGATGTTATAAGTGCTCCACAGTGGTGAGATTCAAATATGTGAGCAACCGGTTCTCTGTGTGGATGCCGCTTCCGGAAGTCCATTCTGGGCCTGGCAATAAAAAATTAGCTCCCAGTTCTGCCGAACTGGTATGAACTGGCTGAATCCCATCACTGGTGCTCCATCACTGGAGATTTTAAAGAAGAGATTGGACAACCGCCTGTCTGAAATGATACAGGGTCTCTTGCTGTCTAGGGGGTTGGAATGGAAGACCTCTAAGGTACCTTCCAACTCTGATATTCTATGTTTTTTTCCCCACCAAATTACAATTGACATTGCAGTCAGAACTCTTATATTGCATGGCCATGCCTAGTTTTTTCTTTGATTCTTCCCTGTTCAAATCTTCATTTAAAAAAAAAAAAATCCTAATCCCTCCCAACGCTAACCTCAACACATCCTGCATGCAGCTTTCCTCTGCTTCTCTATCTGCAGGTGTAATATTGGTGTTAGGCATAAGATTAAATGGATCCTCCTCTTCTCATCTGGTGCCCATGTAAGATCTGGCTAAGATCACAGATGAACATGAGTTTAATTCTGCCTGGCATCAAATATTGCATCTCACTGAGGCTTGGCAGGAAGTGCTAATTCGAGATAAAGGCCACAGGTATTAAATCTGAGCTTTCATGCAGCTTCCATAGACAAGGGGGATATTTGGCATTCAAATTAGGAGCCCTTTGCTCTCAGGAGAAGCTCCTCTAACTTTTGAACTGTAAAATTATGTGACAGAAGGATGCCTGGCTCTTATTTTTGCCTCTTCTGCTCAACTACAAACTGGAAAGCTTGGCTGAGTACAAAACGAAGGGGAAACTCTTAGCATTCAGGTGCCTGAACTTTCACCACATGAAGTATGGGAGATGCCATGAGACATTTATTGTTTGGGGAAGACATTGAGAAAGCTGATCAAAATGACAAAATAAAGACTGTAAGGATGTCCAGACAAGCTCTAAGCTGATTTGATTTGCCAATTGTTATTGAGTTTTATTTTGTTTGGGTTTTTGCTTTTTTTTTTACCATCTTGTAGGCCACCAAGTGTTATTGTTGTTGGGATTAGAATATGGGCAACTATTTAAGGTCTTTGAAAATAGCCAAACAGGAACAAACTTGATTTGACTTTCCAATTTAATCTGGAATGTCGGACTTGGGATTCAGCTGACCTGAATTCAGAATTAATGCTTGCCTGGATTGAAGCTTTCCCCAACATTAAGGCAGTATAATATAATTTGCTTTCAGTTTATTTTATCTGTCTGTCTGTCTGTCTGTCTGTCTGTCTGTCTATCTCTATCAAATTTATTTGCTGCCCATGTCAAAGTTCAGGCAATTCTTAGTTTGCTTAGTTCTGTTTGCCTTGATTCAGGTTTTGTTCTTCTCATTTCAAGTTCTTTTTCTTTTTGTTTTTGAACAAATTTCCAAATAAATAAATAAATACATCTCTCTCTCTCTCTCTCTCTCTCTCTCTCTCTCTCTCTCTCTCTCTCTCTCACTCACTCACTCACTCACTCACTCTCTTCCCCTCACCCCCTCTCTCTCCCCCTCTCTCCTCATTACTCAGTAACTCTTCAGTGAGATATCCTCTTCCATTAAAGAAGACATTGGAAGTAACAGCTCTTCTTCTTGGCAAAAATAAAATGATATTTTGTCAGTTTTTATTAGTCAACATTTATCCTTGGCAGGAAAGAGTCATCCATGGAGAAGCTGGAGATGCTTCTGAAAACTAACACTTTATGCCTCCCATTAACCAGTGTGCAAAACTCATAAACATGCATAACTTTGTAAAATAACAACAGGCTCTTCAGAATGCCAATTTTGGAAACAAGAATCCTCTATATTATTTTCCTTTTTGCTGATCTTGGTGGCCCTTGACAAGGCTTAATTAGAATAGAATAGAATAGAATAGAATAGAATAGAATAGAATAGAATAGAATAGAATAGAATAGAATAGAATAGAATAGAATAGAATAGAATAGAATAGAATAGAATAGAATAGAATAGAATAGAATAGAATAGGAGTAGGTAGAATAGAATAGAATAGAATAGAATAGAATAGAATAGAATAGAATAGAATAGAATAGAATAGAATAGAATAGAATAGAATAGAATAGAAGAGAAGAGAAGAGAAGAGAAGAGAAGAGAAGAGGAGAAGAGAAGAGAAGAGAAGAGAAGAGAAGAGAAGAGAAGAAAAGGAAGGAAGGAAGGAAGGAAGGAAGGAAGGAAGGAAGGAAGGAAGGAAGGAAGGAAGGAAGGAAGGAAGGAAGCTTTGAGCACCATAACCATAACAATAAAATAAATCTTTGAGCTAGAGTTATTAATTTTATTTTATTGCTTTATTGTTTCATTTAATTACATATGTTGTAAACTGCTTAGATTCCAGGTAGATTGATAAAGTGTATATAGTTCTTAAAGAAAAGTATTTTTAATAACAGCATGAAAACAGAAATCTATTATGGCATTTCAAAAAAAAAAAAATCTGAATGGCCCATAGGCAAATGATTTCTTCTTTATTGCTTCCTTTCAAGAATTCAACCTACCTTCCCACAAGTCTTGGCATAATCCATTATTATTATTATTTAGCGTATGACATATCATACATGGACTTGCAATATATATTAACATTTCACCTAGATTAATGAAACACAATAAAATATGGATGTTGAAGAGATTTATATTCAAATGCCAATGTCTAGGCCAGAGGTCCTCAACCTGTGGGCTGCGGCCCACTATCGGTCCAGGGCCTATTTGCGACTGGGCTACGTGAGTGGTTGGCTGGGGCCCCACTCGCAAGTGTATCATGGGTGCTCCTGGCCCCACTTGCATGAGCTCTCGAGGCCTCACTCATGTGAGAGTCACGGGTACTCTCAGCCTCACTTGCTTGAACAATGGGTGCTCATACGTGCACACGCACATGTGCACACCTGCCCCCCCCCACAAAACTATCCCCTCTTTCTCCCCTTCCCCTTTCTCCCCTTCCAGCCACCAACCCGGAAAGGTTGGGGAACTCTGCTCTAGGCCATCTAACCATTGAAATGCAACATCGTTTATATGAAAGAAATCAGATACTGGACCGGTATATGTAATCTACAGTCTGACGTGGGACCCCACAGTCACACTGAAGGGAGGATGCTATTGCCTTTTTATGCAGTGAGTCCTGACAAAAGCCATGTGAGATGCGGATCCTATTCAGGATTGTCCATTGCTGACATGGTAGTTCAAAGCCTGGCATTTTTTTTAATAGGGTCCTTTATATGTCTTCCTCTGACTGGATGTTCAGTGACCCATTTGGCTTCCCATTGGGAACTGATGTTAAAGTTGTTGAGCAGACGTTGTGCAAGTGCCAATGGGGGCTTCCTGGATTTGAGCCTTCCGGTTGATAAATGAGGGAAAGCGGCATGCCTTTGTATCTTGCCTGCTTCAGACAGGAAGGCGGTGCAGAGAGTGGTGAGGATGGCCGAAAAGATCATTGGCAGTTCCCTCCCTACCATCCAGGACATAGCACAGAAGCGTTGCTTGAGCAGGGCCCGCAAGATTTTCTGGGACACTACACATCCTCTTCACGACCTGTTTTCCTTGTTACCTTCTGGGAGGAAGAGGCTTCGTG
This sequence comes from Azemiops feae, assembly GCA_023970755.1. Classification (NCBI taxonomy): domain Eukaryota; kingdom Metazoa; phylum Chordata; class Lepidosauria; order Squamata; family Viperidae; genus Azemiops; species Azemiops feae. The sequence continues at coordinate 240,977 of JALGBA010000596.1, forward strand.
GTATCCGTAGCAGAACATCCAGATTCAGCCATAGTTTCATTCCATACAGCATTAACCTTGCGAACTCTCAAACTTCCTCCTTGCGTTATATATTCAAGATGGACAGTATTTAATATTTATTTGCTATGTATAGTAGGGATGTGGGTCTATATATATGTTGTACATAGTATGTTTAGGTGTGTGTCATGTATATGTTTCACTTTGAGAGCGGGCAACTAAATTTCATTTTTTATGTGTGCCATTGTGCCCACAATATAAAAATGACAATAAAGGTTATTTATCTTTTTATCTTTTTATCTTTTGTAAAGCTGGCGGTGCTATATTGCTCAGAACAGGAAGCCAGCAAGTCGGAGTGATTTTAATACATCCACATAACCCATGTTAAAGCCTGACAAACGAGTAACTGATGAATTGCCAAGTTTACAATCTTCCAGTGGATTTAAAGAAGCAGCTTTGCTTAGGATTAAATTGTTGCTTACTTGAGGTGACATATGGCTGAGTGGCATAACCTACAAGAATTAGAGTAAGTTCAGCAATCAATCACTTGAAGAATCAATAGAAATTCAGCTGTTGAAAGATACTCATTGCAGGGGGCATGTTTATATTTGAAAAAAGAACACCCTATATAATTATGTCAACTTATGTATTTACTTTGCCTGCTCACACAAAAAACAGTCCTTTACAGTTCTGCCTTGGGTCAACCTCTCAGGCTGATCTGTCCTTCTCCCTGTTTTGTTTTAAAGCCTTATGTAGAAGGACAAAAAAAATGAAAGACAAAGCTAAACAGGCAAAAATGATTCGTCACGTAGTGATGATTTTTCCATTGGCTGCATCTATTAGAAGTAGCAAGAGTATTTTGGAAAACACATTTACAACGTGTTAAAAAACCCCTTTTTTTAAAATAATAATTAAAGCCTTGTTGAACAATGGTTGTGGAGCATTTTAATCAGCTCTCCTCATATCAGGTTTCAATACTTTTTATAGAATAGGTCAGGTTACAAGCTAAAGGTTTGGCAGGGCAGGGAGAAAAATATGAATACAGACAGATGTTGTATTTTGGGTGCTATGTTATTTTTCTGTTGGTCAGGCTGGTAAAAGCAAGAGGTTATATGAATATGAAAAACAAAGAAAAAATATAAACATGTATCCTCATTTTTTTCTGTACCCCTTTTCCTTTGCTTGATATTTAATTTCAAAGGAAAAATCTATTTTCGGTGAAATTGTTTTAATTAGGGCTTCAAAGGAGCAGTCATGCTTGAAGGAGGTTCTATCAAATTGCTGGTTTGAATCAAAACTTCAAAGCTGAAATTTGGGGTGGAACCTTCAAATAGACTCGAGGCATCATATTGAATTGGGTGTTTTCCAAATGATGTAGTAGAGAGATTGTGGCGAGATTGAAAAGTGATTCAGATACTTGACAGAACTTCTCAAATGTTTTGGCTTCCCAATAGACAGTGTTATAATTTTCTTCATATATGGACAAGGCAATGATTTATGGGCTCTTTGATATCAACATGAATGGCCAGGTAATAGGCTTTGTCTCCATGCCCACCCCTGCCCCTGTTTACAACACGGTCCTTTCAGCATTTCCAAGAAGGTTCCACATGCATTTGCACTATTCAGGTGACCCTGAGGGCACAGATAAACCTCCAAGTGGCCTCAACAATTCTCAGAAAGAGTGCTAATGATAAGATGACTGCAAAGTATATAAATCCTTTCATTCTCCACCATTCAGTCAGAACTGAAGAAGCTTCTTGGATGAGAAGTGAAATGTCTTCAAGGAAAAACGAAGTCCAGATGCCTGTTGAAAAAGCATCTTTTAGACAACCATGACCTGGATGACTGAGAATCTCCATAGATGTGCCCATTAAATATTTGGGAGAGTGCGGCTCTGCTGTTTCTATCTCTCTTTTCACTTAGAATTTGTATAGGCAGGTTCACCTGGTTAAAAAAAAAAAGGAGTCTCATTGTATTTTGTAGTCTGCTACTTGGTATGAATGGAAGTGGGTTCTACTAAGAAATAAGAGAATTTTGGAACTGGAAGAGCATGACCTGAGGTTTGGATGGCATGTTTTTTTTTTTAATGGTACAATAAAATTAAGTTTAATATTGATTAAGAATCATTATATTAGCAATGCCAGATTGAGAATATGGAGCATATATAAACCCATACTGTGCCTGAACATGTTTTTTTTTAGAAAAAAGGAGACTTTCTTAATCTGATTAGTTTCTTTCCATTTTTCTACTTTTCCTGAAAGTTGTTCTCCTTTATTGATAGAAGAGAATATTTGTAGCTCTAATAATGTTACCTAGTTTGGTAATGAAACGTCGGCAAGAGCACCACCAATCCCAAGAGCACTAGGGACCCCATTACAAGTAGTCCTTGACTTATAACCCAACTGACCCCCAAATTTCCATTGCTAAGACAGGCAGGGGAGTTGTGCCTGATTTTACAACTTTTCCCCCCACAATTATTAAGCGAATCACTGCAGTTGTTAAGGGAATCATATAATTGTTAAGTGAATCTGGCTTCCCCCACTGACTTTGCTTGTCAGAAGCCGGCTGGGACAATGTAAAGATCATAAATATGAGCCAGTTGCCAAGCCCCCAAATTTTGATCATGTGACCACAGGGATGCTGCAATGGTCATAAGTGTAAAAAACTGTTAGTCACTTTTTTCAGTGCTGTTGTAACTTCAAACGGTCATTAAATGAATGGTTGTAAGTTGAGGACTACTTCTATTCTCTTTTATCCTCCTCTTTCCTAAATGTTCAATCAAGCTTTCAGATGGGAGGTCCTTGTTAGTTTCTGTGCCTGGTCTGTCTGCAGGTCTTCGGCTGTTTCCAAGCCTTCCGTTATTTCCCTTTCATTCCCCTTCCAAATAAAACTTATACACAAAGTCCTGTTTTCCTTTCTGCTAAGGGTAGCTCTCAACTTACAACTGCTCAGTTAGAAATCAAAATTACAACCCACCTGAAAAAGGGGTCTTATTACACAGATTCAAAGCTCCAATGGTTGAGCCTCCTCTGTGGTCACATCAGCAAATTTTGGATGCTTGACAACATGACCACCTGTCAACATCCAGCTTGAGAATCCAAATAAAACTCCAGGTTCATTCTATTTCTGAAAAGCTTACTGTTTATTGAATACACTGCATGGTTATGTTGAAGTAAAACTAACTCTGAGGTTCCAACACCAATTCATAGACTTAAACAATAATTTTCCCAGCCAAACTCTCAACATCTTATGTAATCCATATCAGCAAGTTCACTTTATTATGGGAACTGTCTGCTTCAAATTCACACCTGTTCTGGTGTCCTTGACAATGCTTCAGGCTCCCATGGTCTTCAGCTGAATTGAAGAAGTTTTATTTCTCCTTCTTACCCACTTGAAAGTACACACTTCCCCCCCCCACTTAATCTAAAGGCAAGTTGAAATGCAGAGGCACATAGCTGCCAAAGTTTCATCATGGACACCATCTTTATGGCTGTTTGCAGCATACTACGGTCATGTGACCATGTTTTACAATGGTTTTGCCGAAAACCAGGACTTCTGTTTTGGCAAAACATAGCAAACCATTGATTCACTTAACAACCACAATGTTCACTTAATGTCTGAAGCAAAAGTTGTAAAATCCTATCAGTAACATGACCAGCTCGCTTTATAATTGTTATGATGTACATCCATGATGTGCAGGCTCCATTATTGTCATATGTTGAGCACTAACTGTACTTATCTGCCTCTCTGTCTTGTCTCTTCCTTGAGTGATTAACTTTAAGATAGTGTACTTGTTGTTAGAATATGATAGACTAGATATTTTGGTATTACATATACAGATAATCCTCAGCTTACAACCACAATTGAGCCCAAAATTTATGTTGCTAAGTCAGACATTTGTTAAATTAGTTTTGCCCCATTTTATGACCTTTCTTGCCACAGTTGTTAAGTGAATCACTGCAGTTGGTAAGTAAGTAACACGGTTGTTAAGTGAATCTGACTTCCCCATTGACTTTGCTTTACAAAAGGTGATCACATGACCCCAGGACACTGCAACCTTCGTAAATATGAGTCAGTTGTCATGTGCCTGGATTTTGAGCACATGACCATGGGGATGCTGCAGTGGTCATAATTGTGAAAAATGGTCATAAGTCACTTTTTTCAAACACTCACTAAATGAACTGTTATAAGTTGAGAACTACCTGTATTGTTTTAATTTCTGGGACTTTTTTTAATTTGCAAAGTCAACAGTAACACATCATGTCTAAAAGTGGTTAGCACTGCCAAAAAAGCCATGCCAGCTGATAAAGACTAGTGGTCAGAGGGTGATGCTTGCTCTTCAAACTTTAGTATGAACTTTTAAAAACTGTTGTTTTTTTATATTAGAGAACAGATTTTATATTAGTTCTCTATAGGCCCTTTGCCAGTTAATCTGAAAACTGCTGTCCTATCTTTTCCTTGCTATCTTTGCCCTTAAGAGAGGTTAAGGGGATTTATTGCAATGAAACTTTTGAAACTATTCAGTTGAAACTTTGTTCTGAGTTATTGTCCTCACAAAGGGTCTACCATTCCTGCTATTTTCAATCTCTCTTTTTTTAATACAGTATATAAAAGATGAAGCAGCTGCAAGCAGTTTGGTGCATTCCCATTTACTGCCCATAGTTGAATCTTTTATGAATTGGACTCTCAAATCTCAGATTGGTTCGATTAAAATCTTGCTACCTGTAAAATTCAACTTGCAGATACAAACAAAATATTGCCCCTTTTGAATATCAACACTATTTCATTTTGTGGGCCTATTATTTTGTTATGAATCATCTAAATAATACGTATGATTGTTTTTCTTTAATCATTGTGCCTTCCTGTTTCTCTACATTTCTACTGAATCATGAGAGAGACTTCTCAAGGCCTTAGAAAGCATAAACAGCTAAGGAAAAATGGTAATCCACTATCAACAGCATTAGCAGTAGCTCCTTCTGCCTCGTTCAATAATTAAATAAGCTTAATTTGATTTAATAATTAAATTTAAAAAGAGAAATTTGAAAGACACTCTTAGGCACATTAAGATTAGGACTGAAAAAAAAGAAACAGGGGTTTGTGCATTGAATTATTGGAATACCCTTTTCAAGAGCATCTACTCCAAATGGAATCTACCATCTAAAGCAACCCAACCTTCCCCAATCATTTTAGCACCAGGGACTGATTTTATGTAAGATAATTTTTCCATGGACCATAGAGATTCATAACAAAATAATAGGCCCACAACCTGAAATAGTGTTAATATTCAAAAAGGGCAATATTCTGTTTGTATCTGCAAACAGATAAAAAACACTCCCTAGATTCTGCACATGTGCAGATGAAGCTTTGCTCGCTTGCACAGCCCAGTTCCTAACAGGCCATGGACCAGTACCGGGGTTGGGGACCCCTGATCTAAGGTATGCTGGAAACTCTGTGTGCCACTCATTTTCCTCTCTCTGGAAAATATGGTAGGAGGGAACTCAAAGGAAAGATTTCCTACCACTATATATTTGGAGGGCTGCCTCCACCCAATTACATCTGCCTATCCCAATTGGTCCAGCAGAAGGTATTTGTTATGGATTCCCTCTGTGAAGGCCACACTTGGAATACTGCATCCAGTTTTGGTCGCCACGATGTAAAAAAGATGTTTAGAAAAAGTACAGAGAAGAGCAACAAAGATGATCAGGGGACTGGAGGCTAAAACATATAAGGAACGGTTGCTGGAATTGAGTATGTCTAGTTAAATGAGGAGAAGAACCAGGAGTGACATGATAGCAGTGTTCCAATATCTCAGGGATTGCCACAAAGAAGAGGGAGTCAAGCTATTCTCCAAAGCACCTGAAGTCAGGACAAGAAGCAACGGATGGAAACTAATCAAGGAGAGAAGCAACCTAGAACTAAGGAGAAACTTCCTGACAGTTAGAACAATTAACCAGTGGAACAACCTGCCTCCAGAAGCGGTGAATGCTCCAACACTGGAAGTTTTTAAGAAGAGACTGGACAGCCATTTGTCTGAAATGGTATAGGGTTTCCTGCCTAAGCAGGGGGTTGGACTAGATGACCTCCAAGGTCCCTTCCAACTTTATTATTATTATTATTATTAGTAGTAGTAGTAGTAGTAGTAGTAGTAGTAGTAGTAGTAGTAGTATTAGTATTAGTATCATCATCATCATCATCATCATCATCATCATTATCATCATTATTGTTGTTGTTGTTGTTGTTATTGTTGTTATTGATGTTATTGTTGTTATTGTTGTTATCATTGTTGTTATTATTATTATTGAGTTACATCCAGCTAGCACTGATGATGTTACCTAGTTGGGTAATGAAACATCTGCAAGACAATTACCAAGCTCAGATAGCACCAAGGACAGTTACATCTGGCCCTTCCTTGTGGAGCATCAGCTCCACTACCACCAGTGAAATTGGCCCCATCCCTGACAGCCATCCAGAAGTCCCTTAAAACATTGTTGTGTCATCAGGCTTGGGGATCCCAAAAAGTCATGAATTAAGTGAGATGTCTGTACTGCCTATAATAATAATTCTCTCCACTACTCCATTACCAGTAATTCCAGTTCGTGTCCTTCTTCACAGAATGTTTTTTATTTGTGAGCTTTTATTATGTGTTTTTACTGTACTTCCTCGGGTCATATGGGCAACTACAGTTAGTTCTCAATGTACGACCCCAATTGGGCCCAACATTTCTGTTGCTAAGCAAGACAGTTCTTAAGTGAATTTTACCCCATTTTACTACCTTTCTTGCCGCAGTTGTTAAGGGAATCACTGCAGGCGTTAGGTTAGTCACACTGTTGTTAAGTGAATCTGGCTTCCTCACTGACTTTGTCAGAAGGTGATCATATAACCCTAGGACACGGGACACTGCAACTGTCATAAAAATGAACTGTCAGGTCCCCCAAATCCTTATTGTTTTCCCTGCATATGTACCTTTGTTTTGGGGTCTGCCATTCTGCTGGGGGGAGGGGGATAATTGCTTTCGCTTGGGATAACTTTCGCTTTCTACTTTTTCTCTCCCACCTCTATCCATTTGAAAAAGGAATATGTCTCCCTTATCAGGGAGATGGTTACCGACAAACGAAACTGGAGAAGACCTTGAGATCCGCACCAGCTGTGCCAGTTACCCGCACATCGTGCCACCTGTGGATTGGCTGGATTTCAAATGGACATTATGACTTTGGTGGGAGGAGGAATATTGCTGGTTTAACTATACCATTCGAGCGGGATTTTCCCCAGATCTCGCCTTGACTTCCCTACTGTCACTAACCCCCTAATAAAAGTTTCTTTTTGAGACAATGCCTGTTTCAAGAGTTCTGCTTTCTTGGGTGGTTAGGTGAGGTGGATTCTTACATAAACCACTTACCAAGCATCCGAATTTTATCACATGACCTTGGGGATGCTGCAATGGCCGTAAGGGTGGGGAAAAAAACAGTCACAAGTTACTTTTTTCAGTGCCATTTGAATGATCGCTAAGTAAACAGTTGTAGGTTGAGGACTGCATCTGTACAAATATGATGTACATTCATTCATACATACATATATACATACATACATATAAAATAAATGGTCAGGATCTTTATTCCTGTCATTTAAGAAATTATTAAAAATGTGACTTTTTCAAAGATCAATTGGTATCGGGTAATGAAGGATACATATTCCATGAATGGCAGCCCTGTAAGGATGTTATGCTATTAAGGCTAGTCTAAAATATTTAATGTCACCAGAATGCTATTTATAATTGCATTGTAATGCCTTTTGATTATAATGATTATAATTGCAATATTGTTTGGTAGTTCTCTGATTAGAGTCACGTCAGTGAAATATAACCCTGTGAAAGAAACACACAAGGAAATAAATGAATCTTGACTTGTTCAAATTGAGGGGGGGAGGTTGTTAAGTCCTTGAAGCTAAATTTATCTTGATCAGATAATGAGTAAGATCTTCCAAGGCCTTCCTCGTGACATTTAGCGGACTGAGGCAAGGCTAAAATGATATTCCTTCCCAGGACAAACTGAAATGTAATGTTATATCAGCAATAATGATTACTGAGCATCGTCTATCATATCTAGACTGCAGGCGAGTTTAGAAAGCCTTGGGAAGAATCTATGTCTAATTCCCCAGACAGAAGAGAACAGTAAGATTTAAATGGGATGTGAAGGCAATCTGGCTGGGACAACGCTCACCCCATTGATCATTAGTGTTGCTTTGGCTGATCTTGCTAGTAGATGGGAATCCTCTTTCTCCCTCACCACTCCATCTGAGCCTTCCCTCAACCAGCACATTGAGTCCAACTCCCTGCTCAGGCAGGAAACCCTATATCATTTCAGACAAATGGTTATAATAATAATAATAATAATAAAGTTGGAAGGGATCTTGGAGGTCATCTAGTCCAACCCCCTGCTCAGGCAGGAAACCCTATACCATTTCAGACAAATGGCTGTCCAGTCCCTTCTTAAAAACTTCCAGTGTTGGAGCACCCACAACTTCTGGAGGCAGGTTGTTCCACTGATTAATTGTTCTAACTGTCAGGAAATTTCTCCTTAGTTCTAGGTTGCTTCTCTCTTTGATTGTTCTCATCATTAGGAAATTTCTCCTTAGTTCTCTCCTTGATTAGTTTCCATCCATTAGTTCTTGTCTTGCCTTCAGGTGCTTTGGAAAATAGTTTGACCCCCTCTTCTTTGTGGCCACCCCTCAAGTATTGGAACAATGCTATCATGTCACCCCTAGTCCTTCTTTACATTGTTGTTGTTGTTGTTAATTGCGAAGTCGTGTCCAACCCATCGCGACCGCATGGACAACGTTCCTCCAGGCCTTCTTTACATTAGACAAGACAAACCCAATTCCTGTAACCATTCTTCATATGTTTTAACCTCTAGCCCCCTAATCATCTTCGTTGTTCCTCCCGGCACTCTTTCCAGAGTCTCAACATCTTTTTCAAATTGTGGTGACCGAAATTGGATGGAATATTCCAAGTGTGGTTGTTACTAAGGCTTTGTTAAGTGGTATTAATGCTTCCTGTAATCTTGATTCTATGCCTCTATTAATGCAGCCTAGGATTGATTGGCTTTTTTGGCTGCTGCCACACATTGTTGGCTCCCTGTGGCTGACATTATATTCTTGAAAGTCCCTTTCACTGCTTCCTCTCCTAGCTGACATCCTGTTCAATATTCATGGAAGAATCATAGTGAGATAAAAGAGATGGGAAGAATTGAGGGCTAATGATTTTTGCCCAAATCTGTCTCCAGGATTTGTTGCCTGCCTGGAAATATCACTTCTGATTTCTTTCTTCAGGATGATCCAGAACGTCTTTAGAATTTCTTTGAATGAGGTCTTTGAGCTTACTTTTGAAAATAAGGGAATATGCTAATTGTTTGGCTTAGACTTTCATTACCATCACATCTCATTTTTTAAAATGCTTTTTCTATGTTCGTTTGAATCTCTCCAACTCTGCAGCCTTTCGGACTGTCCCTATTTCACAAACCCAGAAAGATCTTTTGAGGATGTTGATTCATTATGAATTAAGGGAGCTTCTTGTGCTATGAAAAAAAAAAAAGGTAGGGAAGCTATATATAGTGAACAGCACTGCATATCGTATCAAAGAAGGACTAGAGGTGACATGCTAGCAGTGTTCTAATATCTAAGGGGCTGCCCTAAAGAAGGGGGGGGTCAACCTATTCTCCAAAGCACCTGAAGGCAGGACAAGAAGCAATGGATGGAAACTAATCAAGGAGAGGAGCAACCTAGAACTAAGGAGAAATTTCTTGACAGTGAGAACAATTAATCAGTGGAACAACTTGCCTCCAGAAGTTGTGAATGCTCTCAGAGGTTTTTAAAAAGAGATTGGACAGCCATTTGTCTGAAATGGTATAGATTTTAAGCTTGAGCAGGGGGTTGGACTAGAAGACCTCCAAGGTCCCTTCCAACTCTGTTATTCTGTTATGCTTCACTTAAGATCCCTACAGTCTGTAGTTTGGATTGAGTTATATGCTATGCTATGCTATGTTTTATGTTATGTTATCTTATGTTATCTTATGTATGTATGTTATGTTTCGTTTCACTGCCATTACTTCTAACAACTTTTTTTTTTTAAATCAACCTGACAGATTTAAGTACCTTGCTTAAGAACTTTCAGCTATTGTTTTTTTCTCTTCTCTGGTTTATTTTGTTTTCTATTTTTTTAATTTCATTTCATTTTTATTATCTTTGACAACTTTTATGCCACTTCAACCTGGTAGACTTGAGCACCCTCCTTATGAACATTCAACTATTTTTCTTCCTCTTATCTGGTTTATTTTTCTCTTCTCTATTTTATTTCATTTTCTATTTTTTATTTCATTTCATTTCATTGCTATTATTTTTGAAAATGTTTTTGCCACTTCAACCTGGCAGATTGAAGCATGTTGCTTATGAACTTTCAGCAATAATTTTTTTTCCTTTGGTTTATTTTATTTTCTATTTTTCATTTCATTTCATTTCATTTTTATTATCTTTGACTATTTTTATGCCATTATAGTCTGGCAGACGTAAGCACCCTACTTATGAACATTCAACTATTTTTTTTCTCTTCTCTGGTTTGTTTTTCTCCTCTCCTCTCTTATTTTATTTTATTGTTTTATTTTCTATTTTTTTATTTCATTTCCCTTCATTTTTTTTGACAATTTTATGCCACTTTAGCTTGACATAATGTTGCTTATGAACATTCAGCTATTTTTTTTTCTCTTCTCTGGTTTGTTTTTCTCCTCTCCTCTCCTCTCTTATTTTATTTTATTGCTTTATTTTCTATTTTTTTATTTCATTTCCCTTCAGTTTTTTTGACAATTTTATGCCACTTTAGCTTGACATAATGTTGCTTATGAACATTCAGCTATTTTTTTCCTCTTCTCTATTTTTCTCTTCTCTAATCGGCAGACAGCCAGAACATGCAAAGATGAAGTCAGGAAAGCAAAAGCTCAGAACAAACAAAGACTTGCAACAGAAATCAAGGATAATAAAAAAAAAGTTTATTCCAATATATTAACAACAAGAAAAAAGTCAAGGAAACTGTAGGCCCACTAAAGAGAAAAAATGGCAAGGAAATAACAGGTAACAGGGAGAAAGCAGAGCTGTTTAACTCATACTTTGCATTAGTCTTTACAGAAAAAAAAACTATAGCCCAACATACAAAAAAAAAAACCTACTGCAAAAGACAAACTAGAACCAAAAATTAAAATAAGCAAGAAAGTGGTAAGAGAACACCTATCCGACCTTGACAAATATAAACCACCAGGACCCGACAGATTACATCCCAGAGTTCTGAAGGAGCTGGCAGATGTTATCTCAGAACCATTGCACCATATCTTTCAAAAATCCTGGAGCACTGGGGAAATACCTGAGGACTGGAAAAGGGCTGATGTGGTTCCCATCTTCAAGAAAGGGAAAAAAAACAGACTCAGGAAACTACGGACCAATCAGTCTAACATCAATACCTGGGAAGATCCTGGAAAAGATAATCAAAAAACAGATCTGTGAACTAGAAGCAAACAAAGTTATAACTAGTAGCCAGCATGGGTTTGTCAAAAACAGATCATGCCAAACCAATCTTATTTCATTCTTCGATAAAGTGACTAAACTAACAAACAAGCAAAATACTGTGGACGTAGTATACTTAGACTTCAGTAAGGCATTTGATAAAGTAGACCACAACCTACTCCTTGGTAAGTTAGAAAAGGCTGGAATAGACAACATCACCACCAGATGGATCTGTAGCTGGCTGGCAAACCATACTCAACGAGTAGTCCTCAACAGCACTACATCCACATGGAGAGAACTAAGCAGTGGGGTGCCACAAGGTTCCATCTTAGGCCTAGTACTCTTCAATATCTTCATAAATGACTTAGACGAGGGAATTGAAGGGGAACTCATCAAATTTGCAGATGACACCAAGCTGGCAGGAATAGCTAACACCCCAGAAGACAAACTCAGGATCCAAAATGATCTTGACAAACTTGAACAATGGACCCTACCCAACAAAATGAGTTTCAACATGGAGAAAAGCAAAATTTTACATTTAGGCAGGAAAAATCAAAGATATAAGTACAGACTGGGCGAGACCTGGCTTAAAAACAGTAACTGTGAGAGGGACCTCGGAGTCCTAGTGGACGATCACTTAACCATGAGCCAGCAGTGTGCAGCAGCCGCCAAAAAAGCTAATACAATCCTGGGTTGTATAAACAGAGGCATAGAATCAAGATCATACGAAGTATTAGTACCACTTTATAAAACCCTAGTAAGACCACACCTGGAATACTGCAGCCAATTTTAGTCACCGTATCACAAAAAAGATGTTGAGAGTTTGGAAAAAATTCAGAGAAGAGCAATTAAGATGATCAAAGGCCTGGAGACTAAAACATGTGAAGAATGGCTGCGGGACCTGGGTTTGATCTATGGGGATGCTGCAATGGTCGTAAGTGTGAAAAACCATCCTAAGTCACTTTTTTCAGTGCCATTGTAACCTTGAACAGTCACTAAATGAACTGTTGTAAGTCGAGGACTACCCGTATTCTAAAATAAATTCAGCACTGGGGATAAACTCAGACAAGTCAGAAGCAATCAAAGTACAGTATTTCCAAGGGAGTGGTAATCCTGCATGCTGCCTGTCCACTGTCAAAGAATGCATTAAAAGATGGCAATTCCTCCCCACCATCTAATACAAGAGCCTTCAAAATGTAGAGAATGTGACACTACTGATAAATCTGCGCTGGCTCTGAAATCAAAGCAAGTGATCTCACGGTGAGATAATATGCTATTCCACCTTTCTTTGAAGTGAAGATAAATAATTCCAAACAGAGGTCATTGCAGAACATAATTATTACTTCATTGCACACCATTATATCTTTTACACCTGCCTGGAAACCTTGCCAATAAATCGTTGGCAAACTGAAGCAAATTCGGGTTCGTACAATTCTTGAAATAAAGGAGAGCTTTTATTACTGATGAGACAGATGCATTTTTCTTTCAATCCCTTTCTTCAAGACTTGGGAAGTTTAGATAGTCTTTGCAGTCTCAGTTCCCTTGGGCCGAGAAAAGACATTTGTTGCAATAATCTGTTTATTTACAGGCTGGTCAGGTAGCAATGTAGCTCTCCGAGCCACATTTAGTGAAGTGATAATCTCTCTTCTCCCGTTTCCAAACCTTCAAGCTTTCTAACTGTCTTCATGCTTATTTCCAATTTCAAGAAGAAGGAGATTAGTGGGTGGAAGTAATTTAAAGAGTTATTTTTGTTAACTGCCCCTTTGCGGATGTTTTTGGCAAGAGACCCAGCTTCAAAATGCAGGTACCGGGTTTCCCTGAAAATAAGACCCGGTCTTATATTTTTTTGACTCCAAAAGAGGCACTAGGTCTTATTTTGGGGGGATGTCCTACCTGCTTACCTTAGGACTGCTACAGCCAGGCCTTCCATGCCCCAACACCTGTCATGCTGTTTGCGGACGCACGCCATGTGGCACATCATGCCAGTGCCACCGCTTGTGGCAGGAGGCCACGTGGCTCATCGCGCTGATTGCATCGGTGCAGAACTCGGGCAGCGGTGTAACAGGTGTTGGGGCGTGGACGGCCTGGCTGCAGCAGTCCTAAGGTAAGCTCCACTCCGCCCCCACCCTAGCTTGATTTTTACGTGTGTGCCTCACCCCAAAACTAGGACTTATTTTGGGGGGTAGGGCTTATATTAGGCGCACACGTAAAAATCAAGCCAGGGCTTATTTTTGGGATAGGTCTTATTTTGGGGAAAACACGGTAGGAGGGTGATCAGTGGCATTCCTAAGAAGGAACACAGGTACATACCTATTTATTTGGTAGATCTACTGTATATCATGCCTTTGCTCTGGAGCTCAAGACAACATACATAGCATCTCATCTTCCAGTTTTTCCCTGCAATGACAAACCTGTGAAGGTAGGTTGGGCTGAGAATTATTCTGGCCTCACTACACGTTACCCTGTTTGTAGCTTGACATGCAACGAAACCTTTCTATCCTTTAATAAACCAGATTCTGTACATAGATCTTAATGCTTTATTAAAAAACTGGATGGGGTGAAACAGCGATGCTATGTACAGTATATGGGACATGGATTTATCCTCTAAAGAATATGTGTCACGATTAGGCTGGATTCTTCTAGATGCTTCTGTTTCCTCAGAATGTTAGAAAATGGAGTCTGACTTCTCAGGATGTATTTCTTTTTCTTTCTTTCTTTTCAGAATGAAGGAGGATGGGAGGATGGTGTTCTGTAGGGTCAAAATACTACCAAAACTAACCCCTCACACAATGAAAGGTTTGTCCCCGGCCAGCAGCTCAACACATGCCACAGAAAAACAACAGCATATACATACAGACTCTATGCTGTAGGCATGACAGAAGTAATTACCACAACTTATTCAGGAAGCTTTCAAGGATGAAAGAATTCTTTGGGCCTGAGTACCCCAGTTTTTAGCCAATACTTTCACTGCTATAACACAAAGGTGAACAGTGCAGTCATTATGCTTCATTAAGGCTGTTCTGATTAATGTTTATGCTTTTCTTCTATAGATAGTCTAAGATGGGTGGCATATAGACAAAGCACATTAGGAGAACTCCTCTACTTAGTTTAGAGATCAAAGGAGATGTAATGGTATTTGGGAATGACCTTGGAAGATAATGGGGTGGGTGGGAGAAGAAATGTTGCCTAGGGAATGATCAGATAAGGGAGCATAGCCCACAGTTGCATAATGGGCAAAGAAAGAAAGTAAGAAAAGATCTTCCCTAACTCCCTAAAGAAGGACTAGGGGTGACATGAGAGCAGTCTTCCAATATTTATGGGGTGGTCACAAAGAATACGGGGGTCAATCTATTTCCCAAAGCACCTGAAAGCAGGACAAAAAGTAACTTATCAATATATCAAGGAGAGATCCAACCTAAAACTAAGGAGAAATTCAATCACGAGGTTTTCAAGAAGAGATTGGTCAGCCATTTGTCTAGAATGGTATAGGGTCTTCTGCTTGAGCAGCGGTTAGACTAGAAGACCTCCAAGGTGCCTTCCAATAGTTATTCTATTACTCTGTTAATTTCTCAGACTATAAAAAAGAGGGCAGGAGATTTGTATTTTCAGACCTGCAAAACCGATGCCAGCTTTCCCAAGTAGACCAGACAAGAAACATAACCAGATGAGAATTCTACTTTATTGTAAGAATCTTGCAAGTCTGACCATACAAATCTCCTGCTGTCTCTTTTTACAGCCTGAGAAGCTTGGGAGTTCCTTTCTGAGTTTCTTTCTCTGCCTGTTAAGCAGCTGTGGGTTATGCCTTCTCTTTTCTGATCATTCCCTACACAGCGTCTCTTCCTCCCATCTCCAGAGATAATTCCCACATATCATTACAGGAGATGAACGTTCTATCCAAGATATAAAGTTCAGAATCAGAAGAAGAAAAGGGTGAGCATACAAAACAAGCCTATTGAGTGGCTACTGATGGATAAGCATTGAAAGTGGGAAACAATGGAATGGAGCTAGTTCGTCCACACTAATAAGAAGGTGGGCATCTTGGCCATCTCTCCATCAATGATCATATTTGTGTGAACAGACATCATACAGCAGGCACTGAAGCTCAATGCTGGTTCAGCCATCTCCAGATATGTACTGTAGGTGTACCAACACATTTCCCCTTACATATATATAGGTTTTTCCTTGTTTAATTCTTCCCAGTAGTCCATAGAAATGTTTTCAGCAGACATTTGCTGAAGAGATACACAGTCTAAAACACTATGGGTTTTTTTTATTTTTCCTAGTACTGTATACTGCATCCACCACATTTCAATGTACTGCACATTTCCCCCTAACCTAATATACCACATTTATTTTTTTGTTTGACACAAATACCTTCAATCCATTGCCCTGCCAATTTATTTCCAACACAGTAATAACAACTCAACACAGCAACGCTGGAAAGAAATGCTTCTGAAAAACAACATCTGAAATTATCTTGAGATGGGAGTATTGACACATTGGAAAATCTCTTCTGGGATTCACAGTGTAGAATTAGCAGTTGTGAACGCCTCTGTATATATGTAATTATGCCAAATCCTATGCAGGAAAATGTATGCCAGGTTCTTCTTGTAACCATAAAGGACTAGCATTTCAACAATCTTTATAATGTACACATAACCTGTTCTAATTATGGTAATGGAATTAAAAACAAGGAAAGGTGACAAAAACACATTGCACGCTGAGAATCAATATTTTCTGGCAAAGTATATTTTAGTGCTCTTAGAATTATAGACTTGGAAGGAATTTTGGAGATCTTTTAGCCCAACTTCCTGCCTAGGAAAGGAACCTTCAGATTTTCCCAAACAACTGGTTGTCCAACTGTTACAGGTGGTGCGGTGGTTAGAATGCAGTATTGCAGGCTCAACTCTGCCCACAGTCTAGAGTTAGATCCTGACAGGGCTCAAGGCTGACTCAGTCTTCCATCCTTCCGAGGTGGGAAAATGAGGACCCAGATTGTTGGGGGCAATTTGCTGACATTGGAAACTGCCCAGAGAGTGCTGTAAAGCTCTACAGGACAGCATATACGTCTAAGTGCCATTGCTATTGCTGGAAAACATGTGGTGATGGAGCCCCCCATATCTCCAGGCAGCAAATAGTTTCATTGCTAAATAGCAATAGCACTTAGACTTAATATACTGCTTCACAGTGCTTTACAGCCCTCTCTAAGCGGTTTACAGAATCAGCATATTGCCCCCAACAATTTGGATCCTCATTTTATCGACCTTGGAAGGATAGAAGGATGAGTCAACCTTGAGCTGGTCAGGATTGAACTGTTGGCAGTGAGCAGAGTCAGCCTGCAATACTGCATTCTAACCACTGCATGACCACAGCTCTCATGGTCAACAAAATTCCTCCTTATTTCAAGTTGGGAGTTTCCTCTATAAAACTTCCACTGCTGGTTCTTATCCTACTTTCAGAGTCCAAGGAGAATAAGTGAATAGCTTCTTCCCAGTGACAGCCCTGTAAATATTATTCTGAAGGTAATGACACATGATGCATAGCCTTTGGGTATTTTGTTTGGACCACTGTCACATTTTGGGGGGAGATTGCTCTTGAATGGCATTCCAAGATTGCATTGATTCCAAATAGGGATGTGGAAGAAATCTGCTCTAGATGTTGAGGCCCTAGAAAGAGTGGGGAGAAGAGCAACAAAGATGATAAGGAGTCTCTAGGCTAAATCATACAATGAATGGCTAAGGGAACTAGGTATGTTTAGCCCATGGGTCGGCCAGCCGAAACATCCAACGAGCCGCACGGACCCGTTTCCCTAAAAAAAAAAACCCCTGGGAGCCGCACCCGCCCGCGCATGCCCGCCCGCCCGCGCATGCCCGTTTGTGCATGCGCATGCGCACGCGCACACCCGCACGCGCATGCGCACCCGCCCGCGGCGGAGGCTCCGGAGCCGCAGGTGATCCCTCAAAGAGCCGCATGCGGCTCCGGAGCCGCGGGTTGCCGACCCGTGGTTTAGCCTAATGAAGAGAAGGTTCAGGGGAGACATAATAGCAGTCTTCCAATACTTGAAGAGTGTCGATTGATTCTCCATAGCACTTGAGGGCAGGACAAGAAGCAATGGGTAGAAGCTCATCAGAGGGAGATCCAACCTGGAAATAAGGAGAAATTTCCTGTCAAAGAGAACAATTAATCAATGGAATAGCTTGCCTCCCGTAGTTGTGGGAGCTCCATCGCTGGAGGTTTTCAAGAAAAGATTGGACAGCCATTTATCCAGGATGAAATTAAGAACTCCTGACTTGGGCAGGGGGTTGGATCAGAAGACCACCAAGGTCTCTTCCAAATCTATGATTCTCTGATTCGTTCAGTCAAGCCAAATGTTAGACAGTTGCAAACCCTCTACAATCTAAGCAAATATAGGATGGGTATTTTCCAGATTCCACTTCGATGCCCTCCCATCAGCTCTCCTGGCAAGAAGACTTCATGGAACTCCTTCTTATTTGTAGAGACTTTGCCTTGTGGATCCAGGGAGGTAGAAACCCTTGCTCATGACCTCATAATCTGTCTTTTCTGTGATGCTCTGAACTCCCCAATCATTTTCAAACACAAGGTAATACAGATAAATGTAACTTTACTTTTTTAAAGAATTATTACTTTTAAGGGATGTTGACCCCACACTCACATACCAGGTGGCCAAATATCTTCAGCAACTTATGCAAAATTGGTATAAGTATATACTGATGAAACTTGTACATACTTTAATAAGTATATACTTATTCATGTTGGTATAAGTATACCAAAGTATACCGCACAAAACCTTTAATTAGATACGTAGTTTTATTGTCCTATTGTTTTTTCCCCCTTTCCCAATAATAAATTGTTGTGTTAAACTATTTCTCTTCTTTACTGTACTCTTTTTATTGCAAAGGCCGGCCAAAGACCGTAATAAAGATATTTGATTTGATTTTGATTTGATTTGATTTGATATGAACCATTCAGCCCAAAGCACTGCTGAATTAGAGTCAGTTATGAAAGTCTATAGATGTCTGTCTTGGAAAGAAATTGGTAAATACTTGTATGAGTTATGGAAATCCTTCAAAGGAGATGCTTCAGAATATGCAGGAGTATAGATGATTTTTTTTTCCAAAGAGTTAAATGCTACTTTAAAAGCTCTTCCCAGCTGTTGCCTTGCAGAGCAGCTCTTTTAAAGGAGTTGTGCCATCCTATCAGGTAAGGGCATAAATCAAAGATCTAATTTGAGACCTGAATTTGATTGACTGATCAGTTTGACTGACACAGTTGATTTGAGAGGCTTCCATACAGATGCTTATCGGATATTTCAGTCCAATTGAAGGGGGCCAGTTTTCTTTGAAGCAGCAAACTGAAAAGGTTGATTCGGTTCAAAGGGTCAACTGAAAGTCATGTTTGGCTCTAATTGCATTCAAATCAGAGCCTTCAGATCAGAGCTTCACACAACCCTAGGAAGAATGGTCTCTAGCCCGCATGAGGGACAGTTGAAAAGCAACTGGTTCATCACATCATACGGTGCCAATTTGGCTTGACTGGTCACCTGAGTTCAATGAATGGGGCCTTTTTTATAAGCGCTTCACATCCACAAAGCCCCATTTTTGGGTCAGGACTGAGAGGAGCAGCTGCTACATTTTGAGATGAGCAACCACAGTGCTTCATTAAAGAATTTCAAAGGGGTCTTTTGATCCAAGCATCAATAAAGCCAAATGGCCCTTTGAAGCTTTGAACAGCCCTAATGTTCATCACTGTCACTGGGGCAAGCATTTTTCAACTCTGGATACATACATCTTGAAAGTAGGATAGTGTGTTGGGGAGGGAGAAAGAGAGAACAGGAGGCAGAGATTCAAATTGTGATGGACTTTATTTCCCTTCCCTGCATCTCTCCTCGCTTCAAGCAGCTGTCTTAAATTCGTCCTTCTCCTTGAGAATAGTCAGTTGCCATTCTGTCATAGAACAATACCACTAGCCATCTTCCTCCTCCTAACTTTATTTGAAGGGTGTTTGAGATCCTTTCAATGCTATAGCAAGACTCCAGAAGCACAAGGTATCCCATGAAACCGAGACCAATTCTGCCAATGTCACATACGTTTCCAAGAAGCTCAAACTTCTAATCTTTCTGATCTTGGAGTCATTTAGGTCTTAGGACTGAGCTGCATGCTGTCACTATAGCTGGCCCATAGGTCTAGGCTCCAGAGTAGGAGTGGACCCCTACATTACCTTCCCACAATCACAAAACAAAGCTACATTGGCTGACGTTACTGTGATGGCTCCACTGGTTGCTGACTTGGAGGAGGAGGAGGAGGAGGAGGGAGGAGGAGGAGGAGGAGGAGGAGCCGAAATCAGGGCCAAGGTCTTCAAGACACTCAGAGAGCCTAGAGGTGGAGGAGGATGCAGTTCTGGGTCAGTCATCAGGGGGTGCGAATGACCAGATGGACAGCCATCCTCTCAAGAAGAGGAAAGAGAGGCACACTGCCACTGGTTAACACTGACAATGAGCAACAGGCTGCCTCTGATGAGGAACAGCTGCTGCATGTCTGTGGAGATTCTCGGTCATCCAGGTCATGGTTGTCCCAAAGGGGCTTTTTTCACGAGGCAACTGGACTTTCTTGTTTTTCTTTGAAGACATTTCACTTCTCATTCATAAACACATGGCACAACATAGGAGAACAAACCCATCAGGACAAGAGTCAGCAGTCCATCTGCATTTAAAAGACAAAGGCCACTCTTTTGAAGAAAGCAAAGTCCACATTGTGGTCAGAGAGGGCCGCTGGTTTGAAAGAGGGGTCAAAGAGCCCATCTATGTCAAAACTGAACAGCCCTCTCTCAACACAGGGAGGGATATGACATCATCTTTCTCCAGTCTGCAACACAGTCCTTTCAGCAGTTCCAAGAAGGCTCCACACCCACCACTCAGGTGACCCTGAGGACACAGATAAACCTCCAGGTGGCCTCAATGGCTCTCTAAAAGAATGCAAATGACCAGCTGTCTGCAAGGAGTATAAATCCTTCCCTTCCCCACCATCCAGTCAGAGCTGAAGAAGCTTCTTGGATAAGAAGTGAAACGTCTTCAAAGAAAAACAAGGAAGTCCAGTTGCCTCGTGAAAAACGCACCTTTGGGAGAACAGCTGCTGCCTTTGCCAGATCTGCAGATGTGAAGAGCGGAGAGATGGGAAGATCAGAGGAAGTCAGCGACATTGCTTGCGAGAAAGTAGCATCACCGTTTCTAATCAGGAACACGGGTTTGTGGATGTCTTAGTCAGGCATGCGGGAGGGAGCAGTTGGTAAAGACAACCATTTTGTTTTCCTAAGCGTCCTCTTCAGTTCCGTGCTTCCTGTACCTGATTTTGCACTGTAATCCTTTGGTTTGTCTTGTTGGCTTTTCTGGACCTGGAATTGGATTTGGTTGTGATCTAGTGGTGGAGCACCCACAACTTTAGAATGGCTTGCCTTCAGAAGTTGTGGGTGGCTCCATCTCTGGAGGCTTTTAAGAAGAGATTGGACAGCCACTTATCTGGAATGGTATAGGCCCGTGGTGGCGAACCTATGGCACGGGTGCCAGAGGCGGCACTCAGAGCCCTCTCTGTGGGCACGCGCACCGTCGCCCCAGTCCTAGGCCTTCAGCTGGGTTTTATAAAACCTTTTCGCTTTAGGCCTCCACTGCCGTGTGCAAAAAAAAAAAAAGGTTCAATCAATCAATCAAATCAATTTCAACTTCTCGCGGGGAAAAAAAAGATCTCGCAAAGTTGAAATTGATTGATTGAACTTTTTAGTCCCACCCAGTCTGCTGTTACCACCGCAGCCATGCCCACCCAATGGGCCACACCCACCCAATGGGCCACGCCCACCCGGCACCCGACAATACATAAGTGGATTTTGGGTTGCAGTTTGGGCACTTGGTCTCTAAAAGGTTCGCCATCACTGGTATAGGCTCTCCTGCTTGAGCTGGGGGTTGGACTAGAAGACCTCCAAGGTCCCTTCCAACTCTGTTATTCTATTAATCTGTACTAGGATTTGGACTTGGATTTGCATCTGGATTCAGACTTGCCTCTGGGAGTTTCCTCGTGGGGTGCCTTTGCTTGAGAACTTACTACTTCAGCTTCATGCGTGTGTGCTTGGACTTAGTCACTGAACTGCTTGGGAGGGGAGTTTGTGACTTCGGGGATTTTTAGGGATATTGTTATAACACATGGAGTGGTTCAATAAACATTCTTTACTCACACCTATTGCCGTGCATGTGATTTGGGTCAGAAGAGCTACCTATGGTGGGAAACCATCTGATAATCCACAGAACTGATCTCACCTATCAACAATCGGCCTTCAGGAACAGGGATTTAGCAATCTAGGCAGGGGAGTGACCAGGGGAACAAATTTATGATACGCAGCCTTGGTGAAGCTCATTCAGCAGGGCGGGACTTCTTCCATGCAAGCAGTCTCGCAGAATGCCTTTGCTCTTGCGTTGAGAGGGGGCAGAAATCCAGCACTCTCACCTTCAGAGAGTGACAGCAGCCATGTTTGCTGATTACTCCCCTGTCTGATCTCCTCTGCCAGTTCAGAATTAGTTGCTTGCTGTCTTTTGGCCCTTTAGGATCTGGCTCTGGCTGCTTGTCCTCCTCTGACTCCTAACCAGAATCCACCTTGACAGTGGCTGATATGATGCTCAGGTTCCTTAGTGCAGGGGTGCCCAACCCCCGGGCCATGGACCGGTACCGGGTCGTGGCATGCCAGCAACTGGTCCGCCCAAACAAGCAAAGCCCCATCCGTGGGATTCAGGTAGCACACAAAACCACGCACTCTCTGGTCCATGGAAAAACCTTTCTCCACGGAATTGGTCCCTGGTGCCCGAAAAGTTGGGGACCTCTGCCTTAGTGCACAGAGAAACTAAACACATAAATACTATGCATGGAATAGTCCAAAACATACATTCCAGTAGAGACATGTTCCCTGAAGATGGGCTCTGGCAGGAGTCTGAAAGCTCGGAAGACTAAACCGCTGGTCCCAGGAACTGACCCAGATTGGATCCTGCAACATTATCCTGGGACACCTATGTTCGCCTTCATTCGTCACAGAGAAACTGCTTCTCTGACTTTGCTTGTTTTAATCTTCCTTCCTGCTCTTCTTTTCCTTTTCTGCTGCTTTTACACTATAAAGGAAGCAGGATCTGTATTGCTTTTCACTGACTGATAAACCATTTGGGGAGATTTTCCACTAGAATAGAATAGAATAGAATAGAATAGAATAGAATAGAATAGAATAGAATAGAATAGAATAGAATAGAATAGAATAGAATAGAATAGAATAGAATAGAATAGAATGGGACCTTGGAGGTTTTCTAGTCCAGCCCTCTACTCAAGCAGCAGAACCTATACCATCTCAGACAGGTGAGTGTCTAGTCTCTTCTTAAAAATCTCCAGTGATGGAGTGCCCAAGATTTCTGGAAGCAAGCTGTTCCACTGGTTAATTGTCCTCACTGTCAGGAAGTTTCTCCTTAATTCTAGGTTGCTTCTCTCCTTGATTAGTTTCCATCCATTGTTTCTTGTCCTGCACTCTGGTGCTTTGGTGAAAAATGTGACTCCCCTCTTCTTTGTGGCAGCCCCTCAAATACTGGAACACTGCTATCATGTCTCCCCTATTTCTTCTTTTCTTTAGACTAGCCCAGGGGTCGGCCACCTGAAACATTGAACGAGCCGCATGGACCCGTTTCCCTAAAAAAAAAAAAACCCTGGGAGCCGCACCCATCCGCGCATGCGCACCTGTCCGCGCATGTGCATGCGCACCGTCCGCGCACACGCACACGCACCCGTCCGCGCATGCGCGTGCACACCCGTCCGCGCATGCGCACCCGTCCGCGCATGCGAACCTGCCTGCGCATGTGCGCATGCGCTCCCCCAAATGGCGGAGGAGGCTCCGGAGCCGCAGGTGATGGCTCAAAGAGCCGTATGCGGCTCCGGAGCCGCGGGTTGCCGACCCGTGGACTAGCCAAACCCAAGTCCTGCAGCCGTTCTTCGTATATTTTAGTCTCCAGGCCTTTGATCATCTTAGTTGCTCTTCTCTGATTTTTTTCCAAACTCTCAACATCTTTTTTGTGATATGATGACCAAATTTGGCTGCAGTATTCCAGGTGTGGTCTCACTAGGGCTTTGTAAAGCGGTACTAATACTTTGCATGATCTTGATTCTATGCCTCTGTTTATACAACCTGGGATTGTATTAGCTGAAGAACTGTGTAAAATAAAATCTCTAGGTGCAACTGTGCAGCAGGAATAGAATAGGAACAAAAGGTAAAGGAAAGAAAACTATACAGGTAGTCCTCGTCTTACAAAGTCCATTTAGTGACCATTTGAAGTTACAGCGGCACTGAAAAAAGTGACTTATGACCATTTTGTCACACTTACAACCATTGCAGCATCCCTATAGTCACGTGATCAAAATTTAGACGCTTGGCAACTGACTCATATTTATGACAGTTGCAGTGTCCCGGGGTCAGGTGATCACGTTCTGACAAGCAAAGTCAAGGGGGAAGCCAGATTCAGTTAACAACCATACTACTAACTTAACAACTGTGGTGATTTACTTAACAACTATGGCAAGAAAGGTCATAAACTGGGCAAAACTCAAATGTCTCACATAGCAACATAAATTTTGGGCTCAATTGTGGTCGTAAGTCAAGGACTACCTGTACCAGGTGAGACCTATTTAAATTCAGGGAAAAAAATATTCTGATTGAGACCCTGAAATCTGCATCTCATCTTAATTGTTTATTTTTTTTCCATTTCGGGAGATCTTCATATGCTGAAATATAGAAAAAAAACATGAATTTGATTTTTTATGCAAATTCCTCTGGTACTTATTAGCTATCCAGGCCTGTATTCTTCCCTTTGATGCTTTCCATTAATTTTGTAAAATTTTCTGTAGGGTTTTAAAAGCCTTTGAAGCCTTGAACAGGCCACAAATATTTTAGTCATCATATATATATATATATAATTTTCCCGATAGATCCAATTTTAGACACTATTGCTGTTAACAAAATTATAATAGCAATAATTGCTGTGAAGAAGGAGAAAAACAGATTATTGAAATGGCCAGAACATAATTGATTCTAAGGTAGCTTATTGAAAATCAAGGAAAAAGCTTATCCATGTTTAGGCTGCAATCCAATGCACAGTGACCTTAGGAATGTGCCTCACTAAATGCAGTAGAGGTAGTCCTCAGTTTATGACCACAATTGAGCCCAAAATTTCTGTTGCTAAGTGAGACATTTGCTAAGTGAATTTTGTCCCATTTTATGACCTTTCTTACCACACTTGTTAAGTGAAGCACATCAGTTGTTAAATTAGTGACACGGTTGATAAGTGAATCTGGCTTCCCCATTGAATTTGCTTGTCGGAAGTTTGCAAAAGGTGATCACATGACCCTGGAACATTGCAACCGTCATAAATATGAGTCAGTTGCCAAGTATCTGAATTTTAATCACATGACCATGGAGATGCTGCAATGGTCGTAAGTGTGAAAAAAAGGCCATAAGTCACTGTTTTCGGTGCCATTGTAACTTTGAATGGTTATTAAATGAACTGTAGTAAGTCGAGGACTACCTGTAGTGTTATTTATTGCAAAGCAAAAATACATAGCACTGTCCTATTATTGTTTCTGCAGTCCAGTGATGGCCACTAAATACTGATATTTTTATAGGTTTCAGAGTCCATTCAATAAACCGATGTACTTTATTATGAAGTGAAGAAAGTGGCAGGGATTTAAATACAGGTACTCCTTGATTTATGATTACAATAGGGAGTGGAAGATTTGTTGTTTAGGACTACAGTCATTAACCAAGGCATCATGGGACTGCCCCTGATTTTATAACCTTGTTTTCCACGGTTTCCCGTTGACTTTCCTTGTTGAAAGCCATCCAAGAAGGTTGCAAATGGTGATTGCATGAGAAATGCCACTGAAGAACATCTGAACTTTAATCATGTGACTGCACAGATACTACAAAGGTCATGAGTGCAAGAATCAGTTGTACAACATTTTTTTTCTTAGTGCCATTGTAACTTCAAATAGTTGCTAAATGAAAGGTCATAAGGCCATCAAAGATCACCTATACCTTGTAAAGATTGGGCCCTGCTCTGAGAATCTGCATTGGTTGTCCCATATCCAAATTCGTTAGAAGGTACATATACATCTTAATTGAAAAGTAGAAACGTAGGATGCTGTCTAACACCCGTGGCAGGTGATCTTTTCATTGTTGACGTTCCTCTGAACCAAAGGCAGTGGATAATATAGTGATAGAGCAACTAGCATTAGAAGGAGCTGGATATCACTTTGGGAGATGGAATTCAACATTTGGGAAGATCTAAGAATGTCTTAAACTAAGTGCATTAAGTCTGTTCGAAGTATCTTACACCACCATCATATATTGTTTTCCCTAGAATCAGTAGCAAATTAAGCCCATGTTATCTGACGATTTGCCAGGGAATTTTGGTAGCACAATATGGATTGGTAACTTTTAATGTCACTATACAAACAGCTAACTTTCAGAGAACTATCTTTATGCACTTGATAAAAATGCCAACAGCCTCCATTTCCAGGTCAGGAACTGGGTTTGGAAGAGAAGACTTAGTTTAGACGTTATGGTCCAAACATGGAGGCTGTGTTGGCCAGGTTAGACTCAGAGGTTGACCATTTCTTATCTTGATTCCATAGCAAATTTGGATTTGGTGGGTTGGCAAATTCTTGATTCTTGGCATCTTGACATATTCTCTCAGGATTGCTCTGTAGCTATTTGAGAATTACAATCATGAGGATCCATGTAAGCAAGGAGATCAAACTAGTCAGTCTAAAGGAAATCAACTTTGACTGTTCTTTGGGAAGACAGATACGGAAGCTGAGACGCAAATATTTTGGCCACTAAATGAGAAGAGAAAACTCATTGATGTTGGGAAAGATGGAAGGCAAAAGGAGAAGGGGACGATGGAGGATGAGATGGTTAGATAGTGTCATCTGCACAATGAACATGAATCTGGGCAAACTTCAGGAGACAGTAGAGGACAGGGGGAACTGGGGTGCTGTGGTTAATAGGGTCATAAAAAATCAGACACAATGTAGTGACTGAACAATAACAACAACAAACCATGGGGATCCAAGGGACAAGTGACATCAGGTGCATCCAAATAACATTTTTATATTATCAGGACTTCAATCAACTAAAGACCAAGACCAAACACATTATGGTTTCTAACAAATGCCAGTGATTACAACTCCCAGCCAGTCTACCAGGAGCCACATTGACTCTCCCTGCTGAGTTTTAATTCAACAACACCAGGAAGTTCTCTGCTGCTGTTTTATACCTTAGGTCTGTTTGCTCAACTCCTTGAATTACAAATTAGATATCATATTTTAGCCTACCATGTTATGCGTTCCAACCTACATAGTTTGTTTATTGCTCAGGGTGTTATACAGACTCAGAACACTGAGTAAAATAAGGTCTGGGCATGCAAACTGAGGATTTGCTTCAGAATAAGGATGAACTATAAAATGCACAGATATTTGGTCTTCCCAGTATTGTTTTGCTGAATACCTGATTCCAGCGAATGACAAAATGAGCTGTGTTGTGATGTCCTTTAGGGGGGAAAATGCACCTTTGTGTGTATCAATTCCAAATTGTTCTCTGGTACACCAGCTTAATGAAGAACAACAGATGGCATTCATTTCCCCCTTTTTATACTTGTTTATGCTCAATCCCAGACTGCAAAGAGTGAATGGAGAAAACCAACAAAGGATTTGTCTGTGAAAAAAAGCCTGTGGGGGAGAATTTTGACAGGGCCACAGCTTGAGCAGACAAATGGATTAGCCCCACAAAAGGGAGGGAGAGAAACACACTGCAAAGCCAAGAGAAAGACATAAAATGTTTCTCTAGCATGAAGCTTATACTGAGCCACTATGGATTTTTTTTTTTTTAGAAGTCTGTTTTTAGAAAAGAAAGCATTGATATATTCCAGGCTGGGTATGTGGGATCAGTGGGAGATGGATGGTTGGTGAGAAAATGAAAACGTGGACAACCATTTAGAAATGTTTCTCTTTTTTGCTTCAGCCAGGATGTACAGTTGGGCTAAATTCTTACTGAATTGGTAAATCTGGTGAAGGAAAGCTATAATTCTTTGGAGATTAGCCCACAACACTTTATCATTGTTTTAGTGTGTTGGAGCTAAGGAACCCTTCCAGCTGTGTCAGCCTTTCATTGTATAATTGCTTCATCTCACCACTTGTGAAGGGACCATCCTCTTGGGTGCTGGATATCTTGCCTGCTAGCTTTGAAGTCCCACTGAGCTTTTTAGTTTAAACCCAGGACAGGTGGGTCAAGATTCAGCAGAGAACAATAACAGAGTTGGAAGGGACCTTGGAGGTCTTCTATTCCATCCCCTGCTCAAGCAGGAGGCCCTATGCCATTCCAGACAAATGGCTGTCCAATCCCTACAATAGCATAACAGACTTTTAAGAGTGCATCCACACACAGTCTCCATTTTAATGAACATTTCCCCAACTTAAATCAATATGTAGACATTTCACATATTTTACATAAATCTTAGGCATTTTGTCTCATGCCTGGCTACTAGGTGACTAAGATGCTGAGACAGGAAGTCAATAATCCTGCTTAAAGAGTACAGATGGCGCTTAGCTAAAATGATCAAAAGCCTCAATTGGAATTGGCCTGTGAAGTCAGATCCGATTATTGGTTTTCCATTCTTGGTATAAACTCTCAGACTATTACAGAGTAGAGTAGATGGAAAACCCAGAGCACCTCTGCAGTGACATATCTGTCTTGCCAAATTTACATTAGGATGCTAACACAAGGATTGTCTCAAGAGAAGATCTGCCCATATTATAAATGTGATCCCATTAACATGGATATCGGCCGCCAGGGCTCCCAACATCCTAGAAAGTCAGTTGGTCTCTCTTCTTATTCCACTCATACTCAACTTTGGGATCGAAAATAAGGGGCCGTAATTCTCTTTGGACCAAGGCAGTATGACTAATATTTAAATTTTAATTAATTAATCATGGTAGCTGAAGCTCAAATTTTGTTTTAGTCACCACGATGTAAAAAAGATGTTGAGACTCTAGAAAGAGTGCAGAGAAGAGCAACAAAGATGATTAGGGGACTGGAGGCTAAAACATATAAGGAACGGTTGCTGGAATTGGGTATGTCTAGTTTAACGAAGAGAAGGATGAGGGGGGACATGATAGCAGTGTTCCAATATCTCAGGGGTTGCCACAAAGAAGATGGAGTCAAGCTATTCTCCAAAGCACCTGAAGGCAGGACAAGAAGCAATGGATGGAAACTAATCAAAGAAACAAGCAACCTGGAATTAAGGAGAAAGTTCCTAACAGTGAGGACAATTAACCAGTGGAACAGCTTGCCTCCAGAAATCGTGGGCGCTCCATCACTGGTGGTTTTTAAGAAGAGACTGGACAGTCACTTGTCTGACATGGTATAGAATAGAATAGAATAGAATAGAATAGAATAGAATAGAATAGAATAGAATAGAATAGAATAGAATAGAATAGAATAGAGTTGGAAGGGACCTTGGAGGTCTTCTAGTCCAGCCTTCCGCTCAATCAGAACCTATACCATCTCAGACAAGTGATTGTCCAGTCTCTTCTTAAAAACTTCCAGTGATGGAGCACCTATGATTTCTGGAGGCAAGCTGTTCCACTGGTTAATTGTCCTCACTGTTAGGAACTTTCTCCTTAATTCCAGGTTGCTTCTCTCTTTGATCAGTTTCCAACCATTGTTACTTATCTGGCCTTCAGGTGCTTTGGAGAATAATTTGACCCACTCTTCTTTTTGGCAGCCTCTCAAATACTGGAATACTGCTTGATCATGTCACCCCCATTTCTTCTTTTCTTTAGACTAGCCAAACCCAAGTCCTGCAGTCGTTCTTCATATATTTTAGTCTCCAGGCCTTTGATCATCCTAGTTGCTCTTCTTTGAACTTTTTCCAAGGTCTCAACATCTTTTTTGTAGTATGGTGACCAAAATTGGTTGCAGTATTCCAGGTTCTCCTGCTTGAGCAGGGGGCTAGACTAGAAGACCTCCAAGGTCCCTTCCAGCTCTATTCTATTCTATTCTAATCAAAGAGAGAAGCAACCTAAAACTAAGGAGAAACTTCCTAACAGTGAAAACAATTAATCAGTGGAACAATTTGCCTCCAAAGTTGTGAACACTCCAACACTGGAAGTTTTTAAGAAGAGATTGGACAAGCATTTGTCTGAAATGGTAAAGGGTTTCCTGCCTGAGCAGGGGGTTGGACTAGAAAACCTCCAAGGTCCCTTCCAACTGTGCTATTCTATTCTATTCTATTCTATTCTATTCTATTCTATTCTATTCTATTCTATTCTATTCTATTCTATTCTATTCTATTCTATTCTATTCTATTCTATTCTATTCTACTCTACTCTACTCTACTCTACTCTACTCTACTCTACTCTACTCTATTCTATATACTCTGGCCATCTCATGAGAAGAGAGGACTGATGTTGGGAAAGATTGAAGGCAAAAGGAGAAGGGGACAGCAGTAGATTGTGTCATTGACGCAATAAACATGAATTTGGGCAAACTCCAGGAGACAGTGGAGGATGGAGGAGTGGGGGCTGGGGGCTGGCATGATATGGTCGATAGGGTCATGAACAGTCAGAGACTTAGTAACTGAATAACAACAACAACAGTATGATTAATGGTCATACTCTAATCCTGCAATATGAAAACTCTAGCCTTAAAAATGGCTGGGACATTTTCTTGAAGCTACACGTAGTTCTCAACTTATGACCACAATTAAGATCAGAATTTTCCTCGCTAAGCAAGGCAGTTGTTGAGTGAGTTGCACTTGATTTTATGATCTTTTACGTCATGGCTATCAAACAAACTACTGAAGTTGTTAAATGAATCCTGCAGTAGTTAAGCAAATACACTTTCCCTCGTTGGTTTTGTTTCTCAACAGCCAGCTAGGAAGGTTGCAAATAGCAATTACTTTGAACCTGGGACACTGCAACCATCATAAATACATGTTGGTTGCTAAGCAGCCACATTTTGATCACATGGCTATGGGGATGCTATGACGGTTGCAAGGGCAAGAACTGGGTAGAAGTCTCTTTTTTCAATGCTGTTATTATTTTGTTATTTTGTGGCCGTCTGTTATTTTGAACGGTCGCTAAATGAATGGCTGTAAATCAAGGAATACCTGTATTGTTTAGGATTCAGAGTTGTCCCCAGGTTTTGATGCTTTTCCCAACATGACAAAAGCAGCACCACAACATTGTAAGGCAAGCTCTGCTGCATACAATTGTGTGTTTGACATCACAAGATGCAAAAAAAGGGGCAGAGCTTGCCCCGGAGTTGACACAACTCATTTTTGTCCTTTGTGCCTCTCTTAAGTGCCCCACTCCTACTGCATAGTTGCCTTTGCAAAAACTGCTTCAGATCGTTGCTATTCATTCAAGCATTTTTTTCCCAAGCTTCTCTACTTCTGCTTTAAAGAATGCACTCTTAAAACTCGTTATAATGCTTCAGGGAACTGCAAATGTATTTTTTATCCTCCAGACTTGCATGGAAGTTTATCAAAAGTCAGGCTGCTTGAATGAATAGGTGAAAAGCTACACGCACCTGGGATCTCAAGTACATCTTTGGAATCACTTTTCAAAGGTGCGCTTCCCAGCTATTCACATTCAATTTGATGTAAAATACCTTGTTTTCCTTTTACCCGGAGGAGAAGTCAATTTCGGAGAATGTCAAGGAATATATATACTTGCCCTTGGGGAAGGTATGAGAGAGTCATTAAGGGGGGTACTTGCTGAAAACATGACACAGTCTTGAGATAGAAGAAAGCATGTGGGGGGGGAAATCAAAATAACACACACCCCATTTTTTTTAGTACAGTATAATATGAGACAGGCATAAATCTGGATAGGCTTTCAAGATTGAGGTAGGCCAGATCAAGAAACAGACTAGCAATAGCAATAGCACTTAGACTTATATACCACATTCTCTGAGCAGTTTACAAATGTCAGCATATTGCCCCCAACAATCTGGGTCCTCATTTTACTGACCGCGGAAGAATGGAAGACTGGGTCAGCCCTGAGCGAGTCAGGATCGAACTCCTGGCAGTGGGCAGAGTTTGCTTGCAATGCTGCATTCTAACCACTGTGCCACCACGGCTCCTAGACTAGGCAGGCATTCTAGGAATGGTCTTTATGATAGCCAGGTAGAATGCGGGTAATCCTTGACTTAAAGACAATAATTGAGACTGGAGCTTCGGTCGCCAAGCAATGTGGTTGTTAAATGAGTCACATCCAATTTTACAGCCTTTTTTGTTGTGGTTCATAAGTGAATCGTGTTGTTGTTAAATGACTCTGGCTTTCCCCATTGTCTTTGTTGGTGGTTACCTAGGAAGGTCATAAATGGTGGTCAAGCGCTCCTAGAATGCTGTAACCCTCATAAATACATGTCAGTTGTCAGGTGCTCGAATCGCGCTCACATGACCACCGGGACACGGCAGCTGTCATAAGTGAAGGGACCAGTCATAAGTCCTTTTTTTTGTCTTTCAGCACTATCGTAACTTGGAATGGTCCATTAAACCAATGGACGTAAGTTAAGGGGTACCTGTAAGAAAATACACAAGTCTGTCTGAAGTCGAGTGACTCTTTCTCAGATTTACCATGCAATAAATGTGAAGGAGGGGGATGGGTGACTTCTTAAATAAATAAATACAGGGGGTCCTCAACTTACAACCATTGTTTAGGGACCATTCAAAGTTACCACGGCACTGAAAAAAAGTGACTTATGACTGATTTTCATACTTGTGACTGTTGCAGCGTCCCCATGGTCACGTGATCAAAATTTGGATGCTCGGCAACCGACGCATATTTATGACGGTTTGCAGTGTCCCGGGGTCACGTGATCCCCTTTTGTGAACTTCTGACAAGCCAAGTCAAGGGGGAAGCCAGATTCGCTTAACAATCGTGTTACTGACTTAAAACCTGCAACGATTCGCTTCATGACCATGGCAAGAAAGGTGGTAAACTGGGCCAGAACTCAACTTAAGAGCTGTCTTACTTAGCAGCAGAAATTCTGGGCCTCATTGTGGGTCATAAGTCGAAGATTACCTGTAAAAGAAATAACACTGTTTTCTTTCCTCGTGTTGGAAGAAAAGTCTTCATCATGGTTCAGTCCAAGCTGGAGATAAACAACATGGCGACTGCTTTAGAAAGAAGGTTGCAGTTTATTGAAGAGGAGAGCCAGACAGAAAGATGGCTCTGGCAGAAAAGAGAGTGAGCACATGTAGGGAGTGGGTTTTTATACCCTCTGGAGCCTTTTGTTTGGAGTTGTTCCTGTGGCATGAACTTTGACCTGAGTCTGAGTGTGCCCTTTGGTATCTCTGTGTTAATCCTATTATGTCCTGTCTTAGAGTTTGGATGGGGTATGTAGATTTTAGGAGTCTTTGTCTTCCTAAGCTTCTAGCTGGGGGCCTCCAACCTTCCTGGATGGTTTACATCTGCATTTCTATAGAGCTGGATTCTGCTTGGGGGAGGGAGACTTGGGGCTATTAAGAAAACCTGGGCATGCTTTTCTGCCTCTTTAAGATCCTTTGAGGAAATATATTTTTCTGCCCTTTTAATATTTCCTTTTCTGGGGAGCTGACTTCCCACACTCGTGTTCTCAAAGCTCTGCTAGACACTTCATGTTCACTCCTAGACTGCAGTTGAAAACATTTGAAGGGAAGAAGGCAGCCCACCTTAACTTGATACATCACTTAACACAGTGGCAATAAGAGAAATGCTGAATTGAGGTTTCTCTTGGATGAGAACAGTGAAGTGGCTGTTCAGTCCCAACTGTTTCTTGATCAAAGAAAGCTCAAGGGCTAGCTTCACGCTAGCTCCAAAGTAACCAACTCTATTTTATTTATGGGTAGATCTCGCCGAAAAAAAATGCCCTGTTTAGCAACTCTTCAAACTTACAATAGTGTTGAAAAAGTATTTTTATGACCAGTCCTCACACTTATGACCACTGCAGCATCTCGTAGTCACATGATTGCCATTTGGGCACTTCACAGTTGTTTCCCGGGAAGCAAAGTCAATGGGAAAAGCTGGATTTGGTCATGTGATAATGACCAGGGGTGATTTGTGTAATGACAGCAGCGGAAATGAGGTCAAAGGCCCATCATGTCATATCATGTTTCTCCCAGCAGTCCCATCACTTAGTAACAATATTCCCTATTCTCACTCTGGTGGCTCAGAGAAGACTACCAGCGGCACAGGGGATTCTGTTCATTTGCAAGATGTTCATTGCAAACCATAAGATAAAGACGTAAAAGCATATAAACAGTCAAGCCTCCCACGCTATCTAAATCTCAGCAGCTTTAGAGATTAAAAAAAACCTTATCAACTATTTTGAGAATCTGATGTAGTTAAAGAGAGATCCAATCTAGAAACCAGGAGAAATTTCCTGACAGTGAATGTCTACGGAGATTCCCAGTCATCCAGGTCATGGTTGTCTCAAAGGGGCTTTTTCAAGAGGCAACTGGACTTTCTTGTTTTTCTTTGAAAAATGGGCAGGGATCTGACATCATCTATCTCCAGTCTACAATACAGTCCTTTTAGCAGTTCCAAGAAGGCTCCACACCCGTTTGCACTACTCAGGTGACCTTGAGGACACAGACAAACCTCCACGTGGCCTCACTGACTCTCTAAAAGAATGCAAATGACCAGCTGTCTGCAAGGAGTATGAATCCTTCCATTCCCCACCATCCAGTCAGAGTTGAAGAAGCTTCTTGGATGAGAAGCGAAATGTCTTCAAAGAAAAACAAAAAAGTCCAGTTGCTTTGTGAAAAAAGCACCTTTGGGACATTCCTGATAGTGTGAACAATTAATCAGTGGAATGGCTTGCCTCCAGAAGTTGTGGGTGCTCCATCACTGGAAAAGATTAGACAACCATTTGTCTGGAATGGTACAATGGGTTGGACTAGAACGGTGTTCTCAAACCTTACCAGCTTGGCGGCCTTGTCTGAAATGGCATAGGGTTTCCTGCCTGAGCAGGGGGTTGGACTAGAAGACCTCCAAGGTCTCTTCCAACTCTGTTATTCTGTTATTCTGGATCTCACAGCATCCCCATGGTCATGTGATCATAATTCGAGCACTTGGCAACTGTCATGCATTCACAACAGACACAGCACCCCACAGTCACAGGTTGGGCCATTTGCGACTTTCCTACTGGCTTTCAACAAGCAAAATCAAAAGGAAAGTTGGCAGAGGAGGTCACAGGTTGCATTCACATGATGTCTTGCTTAATGACCGCTGCAAAAAAAGGTCATAAAATCAGGTGCAGTCACGTGATGCCTCACTTAATGACCGCACTGTTTAGCGATGAATTGTCCAGTCTCTATTGTGGTCATAACTTAAAATGAACTCCTTGTATTTTCACCAACCCAACTCTGCACATTTGAGTATGAGCAAGCAATATTTAATGCTGAGAAAGTGGATTGAAGATATTGACATCCAATTAAATCTGGCAATTCTTTCCAAGGATACGCTCTTAATCAGCTCACTCACCCTTCCCCTCAATCTGCTAGATAATGAAGTCAAATTGCAATTCCTAAATATAGAAGGGCATCTCTTGGCTTAATTGGATGGCCTCCCTCCTGCAGTCCTAGATCAGAGAAACAAAGGTATCCCATCAAGGCTAATGTTTTGCCCCTGCAGTTTTATGCTGGTACATGATCAAACTGATAATGTCATATCTCGGCAAACTTCCCAGTCCAACTGGTTTACCTTATTTATGGTGTCTTTTGTGTCTTTGACCACAAGAAAGTCTTTTTTAAAAAAATAAAAGTATATTGCAGTTGCCTTCTTTCAGGGTTTAACAGAATAGCAGAGTTAGAAGGGACCTTGGAGGTCATCTTGTCCAACCCCCTGCTCAGGCAGGAAACCCTATACCATTTCAGACAAGTGGGTGTCCAGTCTCTTCTTAAAAACTTCCAGTGTTGGAGCATTCACCGCTTCTGTCCCACTGGTTAATTTCTCCTTAGTTCTAGGTTGCTTCTCTCCTTGATTAGTTTCCATCCGTTGCTTCTTGTCCTGCCTTCAGGTGCTTTGGAGAATAAGTTGACCCTCTCTTCTTTGTGGCAGCCCCTGAGATATTGGAACACTGCTATCATATCATTTTTTTCAGCTTCCCAATATGATCTCCAACCCTTGGATTACCTTGTGGGCTCCCATCCTAGTAACTAAGGCCAATCCTGTTTAGCTTTTTGTTTTTTTACAACTCTCAAGGTTGACAAGATTTCCCATCTAGGGGAAGCTCTATGAAAGCGTTTCGCTATCTAGCTGCCAAATGGCTGCTAGTACATGTCAGCCCTACCAGCTACGCCACACCAGGACATCAATTCCACCTGAAAGCTAAAACCACTTTTATTGAGATTGGCTATAATAACAGACCTAGTAAGTTTGAATTTGTGCTACCTCCCACCCCTTCGGATGGTGTTGGCTCAAAGGCTTAAAGAAACGTAGATGAATCTACCCCTACTCCAATGAATCAGGGTCTTGCCTGCCTGAGTTGCTTCTGAATGTTATCTTGTTTTCCCATACTTAAAAAATGTCCACCATCACCATTACCCTTTTACCTAGGTCAAGGGTGGGGAACCTTGGCTCTTTTATGACTTATGGACTTCAACTCCCAGAATTCCTGAGCCATGCTTAGGAATTCTGGGAGTTGAAGTCCACAAGTCATAAAAGAACCAAGGTTCCCCACCCCTAACCTAGGTAATAGTTCTTGCTTATTTCCATCAAGGTCATCTTCTCTACTCTGCACAGTAGCAGTCTTTGGGGGGGGGGAAGAGGACCTTTGTTCTCTCACCTCTTTCTCAGATCTGCCAAGAACGGCCATGGATGAACTCTGTTCATGGAAAATTAGCAAACAACAGAAGTAATTTGACTTCAGTTCTTTCCGATGGATCACTTTCTCGTTCTCCTCCAGAGAGCCTATCTGCTAGAAGAAGTTCAGGAAAACAAATTAGTCCAAATGTTGGTGGTGACAAGGATAAATGGAGGATTTACAGCTTACACGGAGATAAATTGCTACTAAATGGCTGTTTTCATTTCTCTCGCATTGATTTTAATATCACCAGGACTTTTCAAATAAGCTGGTGCTGCTTCTGCTAAGAAACTGGCTGGCGTGTTTACATACTGAAGGAGCCATTTGTGGCCCAGGAGAGATCAATCATGTTGGAATGCAGCCCTATGGCAAACATGAAGCACTTAAATACGCTCTGGGGGGAAGTGCTCCCAAAACAGAAGCATTTCGGTTTCTGCAGATTTCTCCAGGCCAACCTCTCGTTTTGGTGCGTTATGTTGAATTACAGGTAGTCCTGGACTTATGACCACAACTGAGCCCAAAAAGTCTGCTGCCAGGCAAGACAGTTGCTAAGTGAGACAGTTGTTAAGCCCCGTTTTATAACCTTTCTTGTCACAGTTGTTAATTGAATCACTACAGTTGTTAAGTAAGTAACACGGTTTTTAAGTGAACCTGGCTTCCTCGTTGATTTTACTAATCAGAATGTCGCAAATGCCGTTCAGATGATCCCGAGACATTGAAAACTGTCATACCGTAAATATGGACCACTTGCCAAGCATCCAAATTTTGATCACGTGACCAAGGGGATGCTGCAAGAGTCATAAGTGTGAAAAATGATGATGATGATGATGATGATGATGATGATGATGATGATGATGATGATGATGATGATGATAATAATAATAATAATAATAATAATAATAATAATAATAATAATAATAATAATAATAATAATAACAACAACAACAACAACAACAACAACAACAACAACAACTTTCGAATACAGACAGATCGCCATTTGGAACACAACACGCCAGATATCGCAGTTGTAGAGAACCGAAATGTACAGCTGATTGATATCGCTGTACCAGGAGATGCCAGAGTCGGGAAAAAAAGAACTGGGAAAAATTATGAAATATCGCGACCTGGCCATCGAAACTGAGTGATTATGGATGAAACGTGTAACAGTGATACCCATTGTCATCGGGGCACTGGCAACTATGTCCAAAAACTTTGCAAAATATTTCAAGAAATTGCAGCTTCCTGCAACAACTCCAGCAATGCTACAAAAAACTGCGCTACTCGGAACATCTTACATTTTAAGGAGGTACCTGGTTGATACCTAGGATGCTGGCAGTAACCCGTGTCAACCATCAGCGCCAGTCAATTTGAATGTTCAGTTGACTGAGGTTCATGTTTAATGAATAAAAGATAACAACAACAACAACAACAACAACAACAATAATAATAATAATGACAATGATGATGATGATAATAATAATAATAATAATAATAATAATAATAATAATAATAATAATAATAATAATAATAATAATAATAATAATAATAATAATAATAATAATAATAATAATAATAATAATAATAGTTGGAAGGGACCTTGGAGGTCATCTAGTCCAACCCCCTGCTCTGGTAGGAAACCCTATACCATTTCAGACAAATGGCTGTCCAGTCTCTTCTTAAAAATTTCCAGTGTTGGAGCATTCACAGCTTCTGGAGGCAGGTTGTTCCACTGGTTAATTGTTCTAACTGTCAGGAAATTTCTCCTTAGTTCTAGGTTCTCTCCTTGATTAGTTTTGATCCATTGCTTCTTCTCCTGCCTTTAAGCACTTTGGAGAATAGGTTGACCCCCCTCTTCTTTGTGGCAGCCCTTCAAATATTGGAACACTGCTATCATGTCACCCCTCGTCCTTCTCTTCATGATCATAAGTCATTTTTTTTCAGTGCCGTTTTTAACTTCAAATGGTCACTAAATGTATGGTTATAAGTCAAGGACTACCTGTAGCTTGAGCAGGGTCTGCAATATTGTCTGGCACACTACACATCCTCTCCATGACCTGTTGTCCTTGTTACCTTCTTGGAGGAGGCAACGGCACTTAAAAAAGTGAGTTATGATTGTTTTTCACACTTACGACCATTGTAGCATCCCCATTAGTCATGTGATCAAAATTCAGACGCTTGGCAACTGGCTCATATTTATGATGGTTGCAATATCCCAGAGTCCTTTGATTGCCACTTGCAACCTTCTGACAAGCAAAGCCAATGGAGAAGCCAGATTCACTTAACAACCGTGTGACTCACTTAACAACTGCAGTGATTCACTTAACAACCGTGGTCAGAAAGATCGTGAAATGGGGCACAATTCACTTAAAAACCGTCTCACTTAGCCACAGAAATTTGGGGGCTTAGTTGTGGTCCTAAGTTGAGGAGTTACCTGTATTTTGAAAGCAGATGCTGTTGCTAATCATCATTGCTCCTGTTGGTTGTCATTCTGCCCCCCACCCACCCTTTCTTTAGAAGAGCAATGGCCACAGCAGCTGTGGGTGTCCTTCTGGTCCTACTTCCGTTCCTCCAAACTGAGAAAGGTGTATGTCCATATCTGTAAATTGTCCCACATTCTCTGTGGCTCAACACAGTTATTGGAAGAGAGTTCTGCCGCAATCGATAGACCTTGCTTTTAAATAAAGCACGCAAATTACTACTGCTGGGATTGATTGGACTTGGTAAACAGTCTATCAGGGAGAAATAGCTCCTTGACTCAAACTACCGTAGAAAAAATTGGCTCAGATCTCCTCTCTTATGGAACTAGACTAGAAGGAGCGATCAGCAGAAAAACCTGTTCAATACAATATAATTCATGTATTACTATCTTTCATTCTGGGAACAAAGCAAAAAAAAAAAAAAGCCATCAATTCCTCCCTTCTCTTTTCAGATCACTTTTCTCTTTTAAAGGTGTGGTTGTGCATGCATGCGGTTATGTGCATCTTTGAACACATGAATACAGGTACTCCTCGACTTATAACCATTTGTTTAGTGACCATTCAATGTTACAATGGCACTGGAAAAAGTGACATGATCTTTTTCACACTTATGACCATGGCAGCATCCCCATGGTCACCTGATCAAATTCAGGTGTTTGGCAACTGACTCATATTGTGTTGGAGCATTCACAGCTTCTGGAGGCAGGTCGTTCCACTGATTAATTGTTCTAACTGTCAGGAAATTTCTCCTTAGCTCTAGCTTGGTTCTCTCCTTGATTAGTTCCCATCCATTGCTTCTTGTCCTGCCTTCAGGTGCTCTGGAGAATAGGTTGACCCCCCCCCTCTTTGTGGCAGCCCTTCAAATATTGGATCACTGCTATCATGTCTCCCCTAGTTCTTCTTTACACTAGATTAGATGTAACCCAATTCCTCCAACCGTTCTTTGTATGTTTTAGCCTCCAGCCCCCTAATCACCATTGTTGCTCTTCTCTACATTCTTTCTAGAATCTCAACTGCAAATTGAGATTTTCTAGAATCTCAGTTTGGTTTTGCTCAGGCAAAACCAAATTTTCAAGACTATGTAATAAATAAGGCAGAGGGTCAATAAAGTCCAGATGGAGATTGTGATCTTGTGACTGAAAACCTTCCCCTTTTTACATGATTTGTAAGGGGACAGGGGCTTCAATCACACAGTTCCAGCAGCCATCTTGATTTTTTCCCCACTCTTCCAGATGGAAAGAGGTAATGGCCAAGATAATTCAGGAGGAGAGATTGACTTGGATTCTCACCCAAATCATCCCTGAGTGATTATGTGCCCTTAATATATATAAAAAAATTAACTCAAGTCAAACAAGAAGGGCTTTCTCAAAGAGTGGAAAAAAAAACAAAAATATGTTTTTCTTTTTTCCTTTCTACATGCCATGATAATGTGGATTCAATTTCTTAGGCTGAGAAACATTTTATACGCTGTTGAGCCTGTTGTGATGACTTTCAGTGGGTTCTGGCACCTCCGCCTCGCTGAAAGATTCCTCACTTTATTAACTTGTCAGTTCACATACTCCAAAATCAGTTGATTTCCTGCTATATATGCTGATGATTTAAATGGAGGGAAAGATATTTTCCAGTCTTTTGACCTTCACACCGGCTCTCTTCTCTACTTATTCTGTAGCATCTGTGAAACACTCACAGATTTTTTTGGTTTTTAATGACATTTGGCTTTGCCTGTAGTTTGTACTCATTGTGTCTGAATGACTGCCAAGCCGAAGTGTTGTTTCGTGTATCTTCGACCTTTACTGTTTGATCAGTAAACATCTGGAAATCAGCCCAGAAATCAGTCAATACAATAGCCTAGTCCTCATTGTAATCATACATTATACAATAAGCTGATACATGATGATTTATAGGTCCCATCTCTCTGGGCCAAGAGGTTCCCCCAGAAAACTCTGTGGCTACCAGAGAGTGGTCTGATCCTGACAGAGGAGTGACTAAAAAAATACCTTAATCCAGATCACATTGACAGTGCTCCAATGGCAAAACTAGATCAAATGTACAACTACTGTCCTTTGGTTGAGCCTTGTGTGACTTGGAATAGGCCCATAGCTGTCACAGAGGCTATGAATTCCCAAGCTACCCCACACAAGAGGCAACGGATGGAAACTCATCAAGGAGAGAAGCAACCTAGAACTAAGGAGAAATTTCCTGACAGTTAGAACAATTAATCAGTGGAACGACTTGCCTCCAGAAGTTGTGAATGCTCCAACACTAGAAAGTTTTAAGAAAAGATTGGATAACCTCACTGTGGAAGATAAATTGAAATCCTTCAAGACCATAAACCTTGGAAACTCCAATGGCAACCTGGTTATGGGGCCTTCCTCCTCCTCCTCCTCCTCCTCCTCCTCCTCCACCATCATCCTCAGTAGCTTAAATTTTATGTGAATAACATACTCTTAACTTTCCAGATGCATCCAGCTGTACAGGTTCAGGCAGGGAGATTGCTATGCAGGAGGGAGACTAGTATAGCAGCAACATTCCCAAACTGATCCCTCTGTGTGGACAGGTTGTCTGCAAAATGACCAGTACCTAGGCTGCTGGTGTCCTGTCCCTTTAAGACTTCTCCTTAGCCAGCCCAACAGCTGCAGGGGTGTCAAACTGCCGCCCCGTGGGCCGGACGCGTCATCCGGAAGCCGCGCCCACCCCATTGCCGGCAATGGCAAAACCAGCCCGATACGTTGCGCGACGTCACATGACGTCACGAGTTTGACATGTCTGAGCTAGAGGAATCTTACAACTCGCCACTGCCATGGCCATCTCACTGCGGCTAACTCACAGTGGCCAACTCACCACAGGACAACTCACTGTGAAAAACTCACCACAGGACAAAGCCACACGGGACAAATTAATGCGGGATAAATCAATGTGATAAATGTTATCCACCATTATTTCTTCAACATTATTTCCATTTTTTGTGGAAATGGGCAAAAATAATGTCGAAGAAACAGTGATGGGTAATATTTAATGTGTTGAGTTATCCCGCATGGAATTGTCCTGTGGCCAATTGTCTCACAGCAAGTTGGCCGTTGACGAGTTGTCCTAGACCTGCAGCTGGTGGCTAGAAAAGCTAAGCAGAGCAGCTGCTGGGGGTGGCAGTGTTGGAGTCCCGTTGTTGGTTGGGAGTGAGAGAGAAGATGGTTTGTGTTTGTGTGGGAAGCTAAAAGAGCCTGAAGCAGCCTAAGTCAAATAAAAGAGTTACCATTTCCCCACAAAGAGAAGTAGTGGAGGAAGAGAACTTGTAGAGTTGGGGGGGGGAGAGAGAGGTCTCATAAACAGTGTGTACTAGCCTGTCAATGCATGTGTGTGTGTTTTGCCTAGAGACCTGTGTAATT
Source organism: Azemiops feae (assembly GCA_023970755.1). Classification (NCBI taxonomy): domain Eukaryota; kingdom Metazoa; phylum Chordata; class Lepidosauria; order Squamata; family Viperidae; genus Azemiops; species Azemiops feae. The sequence goes on from JALGBA010000596.1 coordinate 283,311, forward strand.
GTGTTGGCTCTCTGGGGTTTTGGAGCCCACTGACCTGGGTATATGTAAAAGAACCTGTGACATCCTTGAACTCAACTTCTAAAGTAAAGGTAAATGTTTCCCTGTCACTCGTATCCGATTCTAGGTCATGGTGCTCTTCTCCATTTCTTGGCCAAGTGAACAAGCATTGTCCGTAGACAATTTTCATGGTCATGTGGCCAGCATGGCTATATGCCAAAGGTGCACAGAAAGCTGTTACCTTCCCACCAAAGTGATACCTATTTATCTACTTGCATTTGCATGCTTTCAAACTGCTAGGCGGACAGGAGTTAGGGCAAGGAACGGGAGTTCAACCCATCGCGCGGCGCTTGAGTCCCGAAACAGGGCTGTCAGCTCTCCAACTTAAAAGCTCAGTGTCTTTAACTGCTGAGCGGTTAAAGTGTCTTTAATCACACCCTTTCCTGAACTCAACTTCTACAGAGAGTAAAAACAATACAAATGTTAACTTAAACATAAGAAAAATAGGGAAAGTAATAAAGTGGGAAAAAAATAAAGAAAATGAAAAGAAGGGAAAAGAAAAAGAATAATAAAGGGGCAGATACATCAAAGTTTTCCTTCTCTCCATCATCTAGCCTTTCTAATCATCAAACCCACAAGTCATCAGATCAATTTTCTTGTTTTCAGCAAAAAGTCCATAATGAATGCAGCAGTTGATCTCTTTCTAAGCAAACAAATTTTGCCATCTCTGCTGGTTTCATGATTCTCATCACCTATTCCTCCATTGTAAGTACTTCAGAATCTGTCCATGTTAGCGCATATAGAAGTCTTGCAGGAATGATAATTTATAAACATCTTTTTTTCTAGTTGTCCATTAACACCCCCCCCCCCAAAAAAAAAAAACTTTATTCTGGTTTCCATTGAATCTTAGTCTTTAAAATTTTTGTATTGGTATATGTATTTGAATCCCAAAGTTTTCCGGCTTTTTTTACAAGTCCACCAGGCATAATAAAATGCCCTTCATGTTGTCCACATTTCCAGCATAAATTCAAGGTACTTTTATGTATGCTAGATAATTTTTCTGAGAAGATTTACAGTGATACCTTGGTACTCAAATGCTTTGAAACTCATCAAATTTGTCACTCAATGTATTTTGATGCAAAATTTTGTCCCAGTACTCATTGTTTGTTTAGTACTCAATGCACAAATTAGAACTGGTTGGTGATGACTGCCTCATGACTCACTACATTATTCCTTATGCCAAAATTTGTTTGGTACTTACATTTCCCAGAACCAATTAACGAGTACCAAGGTACCCCTGTACTGTACTTCATTTTATCAAAATTCTGTTAGATTATAACAGTGTGAATTTCAAGCCTTTCAACCATATGGTTTCTCAATGTTCCAATAATATATTACAGATAGTCCTCTATTTACGACCACGATTAAGCCCCAAATTTCCATTGCTAAGCAAGACAGTTGTTAACTGAGTTTTTCCTTTCTTTGATATGCAGAAAGAGGGTGAAGGCAGACCCTCCTTAACAATTCACATAATAGTTATGTGGTTAAGTTGTTTTAGTCTGGCAAGATTTCTATTGGCAAACAATAATAAAGAAATTATTCCGAAGTAACTGCTCATATCATTCTTGGTTCCTTGGCCTTACATTAGCCCTGTGATCTGGGGTCAAGTCAGAATAAGGAGGGCCTTGTTACAGATTGACCTGCCATCTAGGACCAGCAGCCAGAAGCCAGGGACTCTGATAGCCTGCTGACCAGGAACTGGGGCTCAGCACAAAGGGCTGTGTCATGTTAGTGTCATTTTATAATGCCTTGGTAAGACCACACTTGGAATACTGCATCCAGTTGTGGTTGCCACAACATAAAAGAGATGTTTAGAGTCTGGAAAGAGTGCAGAGAAGAGCAACAAAGATGGTTAGGGGACTGGAGGGTAAAACAGATGAAGAACAGTTGCAGAAAGTGGATATAATGTCTAGTCTAATGAAAAGAAGGATTAGGGAGTGACATGATAGCAGTGTTCCAGTATTTGAGGGGCTGCCACAAAGCAGAGGGGGTCTACCTATTTTCCAAAGCACCTGAAAGCAGGACAAGAAGCAATGGATGAAAATTAATCAAGGAGACGGTCAACCTAGAACTAAGACGAAAGTTTCTGACAGTGAGAACAATTAATCAGTGGAATGGCTTGCTTCCAGGAGTTGTGGGTGCTCCATCACTGTAGGTTTTTAAGAAGAGCCTAGACAGCCATTTGTCCAGAATGGTATAGGATCTCCTGCTTGAACAGGGGGTTGAACTAGAAGACCTCCAAGATCCCTTCCAACTCTATTATTTTGTTATTCATATCATCATTAAAAATCATGCTTGACTTAAAGGAGATTCTACCAGTTTCTTAACATTGGGTGATTCTTCTATTCTTCATCTTGACATTGTGGGTTCAATTTGTCTCATAAGGATACCCTATGTATGGATGACTATTGCTACAAGGTGATGTGTTAGGGAGTTTGCTTCAGTCTTTGTTTCTGAGATATTTCTCCTTCTTCCCCAACAGGTTTTGAAATTGTTCGGATATGTTCCCACTGACTTCTTCATGCCATTGCTCCTGAATTGGCTGAAATATTCAATTAGTTCCATCCCAAGACATTCTAATTAATATGGCGTTGTAGCTGTGGAATAACATAATAACAGTAATCATTAGGATAATTTCTATCCTCAACTTGTTGGCATTCACAGCTGACAGCACATCTTTAATTAACACTTGAGATATGACTCTGAGATAAATCATTCTTCTTTCAAATGTATTTGATCTCCTTTTTTGTGTGTTTCTGTAGCATATGTAAGAAATAAACTGGGTTGGCCAGTATTTAGCTCCTGAATTTACTGTTCGAATTATTAATTTGTTTTTCTTGTTGTGTTCACTCAGACAGAAAATCAGAGAAACACTTAAGAAGGCTAAGGGTAAATATAATAGCAGTTTCCAACTATGTAGAAAGCTGTATTCCTAAAGAGGAATGTAGCTATGTTGTATGTAACTGTGAACCATCATTTATTCTCAGCCACTATAGTTTGTTTAGACCATGGTAGACAAATTGGAGCATCACTTCCTAGTGATTTCTCAGCAAAAACAAGAAAGAATTAAAAATTGTTGTCTTAAGCTACACTTAATACATGTGGGGAAAAAAATAGTAAGAAAACCAGCTCTCAGGGCAACATCATGCTCAAAGAGAAGGGAAGATCAAACTGACACAGATGCGTGTGCATCTCCATGATATGTAAAGTGCACTCAACACATCTGATGACTAGCCAGCATCATACTGTATAGAGCTGCTAGGCACACCATTGTTTTATGCACCTTCGATTTTAGATGGATTGGCATGCATCAATCACACAGCACACCAGTGATCTATCTCCTTCCACTCTAACCATGCTTTGTTCACTCATGCACACACTTTGTCTTTGATGCTGCCATCACTTTGTAGATAGGATCCTAGGTATTGGAATTGGTCTTCATTAGATCTTCACTGCTGACTTGTATGGTAGCAGTGCTCAGGCTGGTCTCTAAATATTCAGTCTTTTTGATGTTGATCAATGATATTGCACACATGCTCAAAAAGGACAGGCCTTGTGATGTGACAGTATGATGCCACTTTTATCAATTTGAAGAGATCAACAGGTCAATTCCAAATTTATTTCTTCCCTCGTTGTGTTTTTCCTACATTAAATAAGGATTGTGTAAGATAGACTATACTGTACTATTGAGACTTACACATTTCAGAAGAAATGTACAGTTTTCATGGAATTTCTACCTCAAATTAGTGGGACATTATCAACAAAGGTGTCTCTGGATGAACAAGAATAAAAAAGAACTATAAATGAAATCATTGTTTTTATTTATTGTTCTTTTTGATTCTATAGAACACCTTATTAATAAATATTGTGAAAATAAAAATTATCACAATCATCATCACAAAGATCACGTATCATTTGCCAAAACCATCCTTGCTTAACATCAAGGTACATTGAACATAGAATACAGAATAACAGAGTTGGAAAGGATCTTGGAGGTCTTCTAGTCCAACCCCCTGCTCAAGCAGGAGACCCTATACCATTCTGCACAAATGGGTGTCCAGTATTTTCTTGAAAACCTCCAGTGATGGTGCACCCACAACTCCTGGAGGTAAGCCATTCCACCAATTAATTGTTCTCACTTTCAAGAAATTTCTCCTTAATTCTAGGTTGGATCTCTCTTTGATAAACTTCCATCTGTTACTTCTCGTCCTGCTCTCAAGTGATTTGGAGAATAGGTTGACCCTCTCTTCTCTGTGACAGACCCTCAAGTACTGGAAGATAGCTATTTTTCAATGTTCTTTAATCACTGAATCACTGAATGTTCTTTAACTAAGAGGAGGAGGAGGAGGAGGAGGAGGAGGAGGAGGAGGAACTCATTATTAATGCCATCCTTAATGTGAGCATGTGATCTGTGAGCTCTGGAATAAAAACAAATTAAAGGGCTGAGGTGAACTAAGACCAAATTTAGACTAAAGCTGAAGTGGGAACAACACTGTATCGCTTTACCTTTGGGGAAAAAAAGCATATATCCTCGCTTTCTTTCTGATTCATGCTTTTCACTGTTTGATTAATATTATTCTTGCATATTTTTCCCCATATAATTTTAATGGTGATTGTCAGAGAAACCAGGCTGTTCAGATCTTTAGTCAGGCACCCTCAGGGCCTAATTAATTTTGAAAATCTAATAAGCTGGTAGTTATTCTTCTGTTGGCTTGATGCTAGGTTTCTATTCCTCAATCCTTCAAGTATTTGAGGATTTTAAAAATGGGTGCCTGCCATAAGCAAAGGACAACTTGTACGTCATGATGTCATTATTCAAATCGGTTGATTGATTGTTTTAAAGTTCCACAATTCTGGGCAGCTGACAATAATGTAAAACCATCATAATAAAATTAAAACGTTTTTAAAAATGTCAGGACTTACATGCTGCCTTTAGATGTTGCATGATGATGTTGTCACACATGTCTTCATTTTGGCACCGTGGTGATTCGCTGCAGATGCCGCTAACGTCCAGACAATACGGTTTCTTCCCATGGATGCCCCGTGAAGATTTCTGTGACTGATTAAACTGATCAGTTAAAATCCATCATGAACCACAGGATTGTATTTTAATCTGGCAACAGAGAGCCTACATTTTCATAGGCCTCTTTTTCTTTCCCCACTGTAAGCTTTCTGCCACTGAGCATAGGGAGGGCCAGGTAGGATGGGTTTTGTAGTACAGGTAGTCCTCGATGTATGACCACAATTGTGCCCCAGATTTTTGTTGCTAAGCGAGACAATTGTTAAGTGAATTTTGCCCCAATTTACAACCTCTTTTGCCACAGTTGTTAAATGAATCACTGAAGTTGGTAAATTAGTAACACACTTAATCATAATAATAATAAAGTTGGAAGGAACCTTGGAGGTCATCTAGTCCAACCCCCTGCTCAAGCAGGAAACCCTATACCATTTCAGACAAATGGCTGTCCAGTCTCTTCTTAAAAACTTCCAGTGTTGGAGCATTCACTGCTTCTGGAGGCAGGTTGTTCCACTGGTTAATTGTTCTAACTGTCAGGAAGTTTCTCCTTAGTTCTAGGTTGCTTCTCTCCTTGATTAGTTTCCATTCGTTGCTTCTTGTCCTGCCTTCAGGTGCTTTGGAGAATAGCTTGACTCCCTCTTCTTTGTGGCAGCCCCTGAGATATTGGAACACTGCTATCATGTCCCCCCTCGTCCTTCTCTTCATTAAATTAGACATATCCAATTCCAGCAACCGTTCCTTATATGTTTTAGCCTCCAGACCTCTAATCATCTTTGTTGCTCTTCTCTGTACTCTTTCTAGAGTCTCAACATCTTTTTTACATTGTGGTGACCAAAACTGGATGCAGTATTCCAAGTGTGGCCTTACCAAGGCATTGTAAAGTGGTATTAACACTTCACGTGAGCTTGATTCTATCCCTCTGTTAATGCAGCCTAACACTGTGTTGGCTTTTTTGGCAGCTGCAGCACACTGTTGGCTCATATCTAAGTGATTGTCCACTAGGACTCCGAGTGAATCTGGTTTCCCCATTGACTTTGCTTGTCAGAAGGTGATCATATGACGCTGGGACACTGCAACCATCATAAATATGAGTCGTTGCCGAGTGTCTGAATTTTGATCGCCTGACCCTGGGGAATGCTGCAACGATTGTAAATGTGAAAAATGGTCTTAAGTCACATTTTTCAGTGCCGTTGTAAGTTCAAACGGTCACTACCTGTACTGTCGCACTGGCAAACTAAACATGGCTTTACCTTCTTTAATTTAGCCTACATTTTGAGTGTAACCTTGTAATAATGGAATGCTGAAGGCTTCCCTTAGCTACCAACTCTGCTGTAACTAACTGCAAGATAAGAACTTTCTCGGGCTGAATAACAAAAACTTTATTCAACTGTGCAATCTAAGAGGTTTCAACTTAGGTGAAATAGTATCTTTTTGCAACAAACTCTGTGGGATTTCCCATGCTAACGTTTTCCTTTTTTCTACTTAATAAAATGCTCTTTTCGATGGCTATGCTCACGTATTCTTGGATGCCTTAATTCTTATGATGCAACTGGACAGGTGATTATTTCTACACCAATCAACTTTTACTCTGAAGTTCTTTGTTAGGCTAACAATAAAACTAAATGTAAGCCATTTTTCCAGGTTCTCTCTTTAATAGAGAGACTCCTCTTTATTAAAGTACTATTGCTATTAAATGATCTTCCAACTCAGTTGCTTATTGGAGGGAATATACTGAGGCAGAACCTAAGGTCAGATTTGGCCATCAAAATTCTATTTTTCACACGACTGTTGAAGCCTCACAGTCAGGTGATCAAAATTCGGACACTTGGCAATTGGCCTGTGTTTATGATGGTTGCTGTGTTCTGGGTTCATGTGATCACCTTTTGCTACTTTCTGACAAGCAAAGTCAATAGGGAAGCCAGATTCACTTAACAATCATATTACCAACTTAAAAATTGCAGCGATTCACTTAACAACTGTGGCAAGAAAAGTTGTATAATGGGGCAAAACTTGCTTAGTGATGGGAATTTTGGGGCTTGATTGTGGTAATGTCAAGGACTACCTATGGAAACCTCAATGGGCAAACAGTATCACCAACTTGGCTTGAAGACTTCAGCCTTTGTTGTCCAATCCAGATCCTGACAGACTTCAAGCACTGGGAAAAAAACATCAAAGCAACTCCTCTATACCCTGCGGTGGTGATATAAAATTAGTTATCATATATAGGATCCTCTGAGCTTGGTTGGTTTCTTGCAGACCTTTCATTACCAAACTAGGTAACATCATCAGTGCTTACTAATGAAAATGCTGAATGATGAACACCTACTGATAGAAGACAATATTTGTAGCTCCCATCAGTGCACCAAGGACTTACAGTTCAACCCTGAGCTATAAATATTGTCTTCTATCAGTAGATATCATCTGCATATCCTACCCTGAAATGTGAGGTGTGCTTCCCCCAATGGACTTACAGATAGTCCTTGACTTACAACCATTTGTTTAATTAAGTTTCAAAGTTAGAATATCCGCCAAAGTAAGAACTATGTTCTTAGAACGATAATATTTTCCCAGTTCCAAAGGCTATGTTGGCTGTGACTAACAGCCTGAGAAATAAAGTAATGGTCAGATTTGGTTTGAGAAGAAAGAAAGAAAGAAAGAAAGAAAGAAAGAAAGAAAGAAAGAAAGAAAGAAAGAAAGAAAGAAAGAAAGAAAGAAAGAAAGAAAGAAAGAAAGAAAGAAAGAAAGAAAGAAAGAAAGAAAGAAAGAAAGAAAGAAAGAAAGAAAGACATTGTTACAGGAATGCAATACTAATGTCATACATTATGCTCTGTATCCTTTTGTTTTATTTCCCACATTTTAACTGTGCTAGCTACTGTAATAACCCCCTGGTGTATATATTTAATGCATAAGCATTCTATGGCACTGATGAGGTTACCTAGTTGGGAAATAAAAGGTCTGCAGGCAAACAACCAAGCTCAGAGAGCACCAAGCATATGATGCATATGCATTATATGCAAATCAATATTTTGTGCATATGATCATATAAAATGTGTTTTTGCAATGCTGAAGCAAAAAGTGTCATGATGAAAAGGGAAAAATATGAATCTCTTTGCCTAAAGTGATAACTCATCTCTCTAACCACAAAAATTGTTCTAGGCTAGTATTTGCAAGATGTACATGAATAAACTGATATATGAGTCAAACTATGCACACTCCATTTCTGGAATTAATAAGTTGTGCCTTTTTTTTTCCCCAGATGTTTTCAGGATACTGTATTCATGAACCTAATGGGAAAAAGTCAGAGCTATACTTTGAAGACCCCTGGAAGAAGGGTGTTTCCATAGCATACTTAATTTAATGAATTATAGGTTAAGATTATCTTGACAGCAGATTGTCAATAATAATAATAATAAAATTAAATATGCAAGAAATAGGAAATAAGATGACTGCTATTCTCTCTGCTGAAAAATAAAAAAGCAAAGTTCCTTGCCTTAAATCTTCAAAAGAATAAAAAAATGAAACATTTCCTGCCTTTTCCACCCACTACTATGATGCCACTGAAACTTTTTTCCAGAGGGCAATAAATTTCTAATTAAACATTAAAAATGCTAATAAAGTTGGAAATCAAGAGGAGTGCGGTTCTGGGCTGAATCCATGAAACAAAAAGGAAATGGAATGGAAGAAATACAAAAAATAGAAAACTAGCTTCCTAATGTTGAGAAACGGTAGTGTTACATTTTTTCTCCTCTCCATCATCCATCTTTTCTTTCTCTTTCCTTCCTTCCTTCCTTCCTTCCTTCCTTCCTTCCTTCCTTCCTTCCTTTCCTTCCTTCCTTCCTTCCTTCCTTCCTTCCTTCCTTCCCTCCCTCCCTCCCTCCCTTTACTCTTCTGTTTTCTCTTCTCATCTCCTCTCCCATCTCTTTCCCTCCCCTTCTGCCCTCTCCTCCTGCCTTTTCATCTCCTCTCCTTACCTCTCTCCCTTCCTTTCCTTCCTTCCTTCCTTCCTTCCTTCCTTCCTTCCTTCCCCCTCCCTCCCTCCCTCCCTTTACTCTTCTGTTTTCTCTTCTCATCTCCTCTCCCATCTCTTTCCCTCCCCTTCTGCCCTCTCCTCCTGCCTTTTCATCTCCTCTCCTTACCTCTCTCCCTTCCTTTCCTTCCTTTCCTTCCTTCCCTCCCTCCTTCCCTCCCTCCCTCCCTCCCTTTACTCTTCTGTTTTCTCTTCTCATCTCCTCTCCCATCTCTTTCCCTCCCCTTCTGCCCTCTCCTCCTGCCTTTTCATCTCCTCTCCTTACCTCTCTCCCTTCCTTTCCTTCCTTCCTTCCTTCCCTTCCTTCCCTCCCTCCCTCCCTCCCTTTACTCTTCTGTTTTCTCTTCTCATCTCCTCTCCCATCTCTTTCCCTCCCCTTCTGCCCTCTCCTCCTGCCTTTTCATCTCCTCTCCTTACCTCTCTCCCTTCCTTTCCTTCCTTTCCTTCCTTCCCTCCCTCCCTCCCTCCCTCCCTCCCTTTACTCTTCTGTTTTCTCTTCTCATCTCCTCTCCCATCTCTTTCCCTCCCCTTCTGCCCTCTCCTCCTGCCTTTTCACCTCCTCTCCTTACCTCTCTCCCTTCCTTTCCTTCCTTCCTTCCTTCCTTCCTTCCCTCCCTCCCTCCCTCCTTTTACTCTTCTGTTTTCTCTTCTCATCTCCTCTCCCATCTCTTTCCCTCCCCTTCTGCCCTCTCCTCCTGCCTTTTCATCTCCTCTCCTTACCTCTCTCCCTTCCTTTCCTTTCTCCCTTCCTTCCTTCTTTCCTTCCTTCCTTCCTTCTTTCTTGTCCTCCCTTTCCTCCTTTCCTTTCCTTTCCTTTCCTTTCCTCCCTCTTCTCCCTGTTTTGCAAATTCTTAGAAGGGACCAGAGCCTAGCCTTGCTACAAGCCTAATCCATCCCTTGTGAAGGACTTTTTTAACATTAAGTTTTATTGAAGAATTTTATACAGAAGTAAAAAAGTATAAAAGAAAAAGAAAAAAGAAAAGTGGTATATAGATAAAGAAAAGAAAATAATAAAGAAGCAGCTTCCAATCTTCTTTACAGCAGTCACAAATAAACTGATCATCCGTCCTCTTCTGTAAGGTTACATCATAGTTCCCTACTTCCCATATTTTGTCTTTTCTAATCCTCAGGTCCATAAATCACCAGGTTGTGGTTTTTTTTTCCATTTTCAGCAAAAAGTCCATAAAGGGTTTCCAGGGATTAATCAAAAAAGTGAAATTCTCCATTTCTGCACATTCTGTCATCTTCACCAACCATAGTTTTTTCTGAATCTTTCCATCCTGGTGCATCTAATAATCTTACTGCAGTTACCATATAATAAAACTTTGTGAAGAACTTTTTAACATTAGAGTTGGGGCCTGAAGCTTTCAAATGTTGTGTGGAGGACTTCTGTCTCAGAAAATCATAGAAAATATTCTGTTCTGTTGAAGTAATTTAGAGAAAATCAGCCGATTCCTACGCCTACAAATTAGTTTGTGAATTTCAGAAGACTACTGAGCCTTGCCTATTTAGACATTCACCCAAACCTTCCCTGCTTAAAATCAAGGTATACAGAATTTCCTTAACTTTCCCAGGAGGAGGAGGAGGAGGAGGAGGAGGAGAGGAGGAGGAGGAGGAGATCTGGAAGAAGAGACAATCCATTCAACGGTGTTCACTCGTTCATTCGTTTTTATTTATCAAATTTGGAGACCGCCCATCTCCTTCTCAGAGCAATTCTGTGATCAATTTGGCATATGTTCCAGAATGTGAGAGTAAGTTTTCCACTCTAAGGAAGACATTTGAACTCCAGACCTTCTCCTTCTCATAGGGCAAGTGTTCCTCTTTAATCTTCATAACGATTTGGCCCTGCTTTATTAATTTCCCATTAAACCAATTCCTATGGAGATCTAATATTCACTCTTAAAGCAGGGCAATTCCAGGCACATTAACCTCCACGAAATAATTGAAGGCTAGATTTTAGAGGACGGCCCCCTCGGTGTCACCTCCCCAAAAAACTAATATGTCTTTCACTGGCATGCAATATAATGAGGTGTTCAAATATAGAAAACTGAGTTACTGCTTCTTTCACTTAGAACATTTATCTAGCCAGGTCCTTCCAACTCCTTAACTACACTGCTTATAATTTATTTTTGACCTTGTTTTACCAAGATCGATCTGTCAGGAGGCTATCTGTTAAAATCTTTATTTTATAAGTTTTGAGTTACATAGCACATCTTTATATGCACAAATTACACAGTACTGTAAATTGTGTGTATTTGAGATGTATGCGTGTGTCTCTTTTGTATTGGTGCGTATATGCAGGATTAGTTGCAATGAGTAGATGTTAATGTGCATGTACACTGTGTGTGTCTATCTGTGTGTCTGTCTGTGTGTCTGTTTCTCCATCCATCCATCCATCCATCCATCCATCCATTCTCTCTCTCTCTCTCTCTCTCTCTCTCTCTCTCTCTCTATCTATCTATCTATCTATCTATCTATCTATCTATCTATCTATCTATCTATCTATCTATCTATCTATCTATCTATCTATCTATCTATCTATCTATCTATCTATCTCCCATTTAAGGGGCGGGGAGGAAAATCTCTAGGATGATATTTCCCCAGTTTCAAAGGCTGTGTTGACTGTGACTACCAGCCTGAGAAATAAGATAATGGTTAGATTTGGTTTGAGAAGGAAGGAAGGAAGGAAGGAAGGAAGGAAGGAAGGAAGGAAGGAAGGAAGGAAGGAAGGAAGGAATGGGAAGGGAGGGAGGGAGGGGGAGGGAGGGAGGGAGGGAGGGAGGGAGGGAGACTTGGTTTGCCTACTAGCTGGTAGTTGGTTTAATCCTCAGTGGTTTAATGGTTTTCTGAAAAACAACAGGTTGATTTCTTCTGCCTGAGCAAATGGGACTTCTCAAACATTCATTTCCAACTTTTCAGCCTATTTTCATTAATCTCAAAAATTATTGTGAGAACTCATAATTATTGTGAGTTTATAGAAAACGTGGGAAGCCAGAGTGTCTGCAGGTCCCTGGAGAACTGATTGCACAATGAAACTGGGGAAACTGCCTCACACACCATCTGCAAATTAAGGAAAGTAGAAAAAAATCGCACCCCAGAGAATTTAACTTACACTTTCCTCCATTCTTCGGTTGTATCATAGCGGCTCAGAGAAGGGTCAGATCATTTGAACAGACACCTTGCAAACAGCTTTTAAAATTAGAATAGGTTCTAGCTCTGAGAATGCCGGTTGTTCTTCCTTGGGCTGTTAGTCTACTGTGCAAATAGTATCAGAGGATTCTTCAACTTGCAATCATTCTTAAGTGACCCTTCAAAGTTACAACAGCATTGAAAAAACTTACATCCATTCATTGCACTTATGAGGGCCGTCTGTAATAACAGTAGTCCTCAACTTACAATAATGCCTTTAGTGACAGTTAGAAGTTACAAGGACACTGAAAAAAGTGACTAGCCCTTGCATTATGATTTGGGCACCTGACAACTGGCACATATTTACAATGATCGCAGCATCCCAAGGTCATGCGTGATCACCATTTGCAACCTTCCCAGCTTCCTTCCGGCGAACAACATCAATGGGGGAAGGTGGATTTTCTTAATGACCATGTGATTCATTGAAGTGAGACTCTTAACAACCATGGCAAAAAAGGCTGCAGAATTGGGTGCAATTCCCAAGATCTTCTCTAGCAATGGAGATTCTGATTCCAGCTGAGGTGGTAGGTAGAAGACTACCTTCATAATTGTAATTCTTTCAACGTTTAAATAATTCATAAAGATGGATTTGGCCAAAGACAGGTAGTCCTCAACTTAGTTTACTCTGTTTACTCCGTAACCGTTCAGAGTTACAACGGCACTGAAAAAATGACTTATGACCATTTTGCATACTTACGACTGTTGCAGCATCCCCATGGTCATGTGATCAAAATTTGAACACTTGGAAACTGGTTCATATTTATGACGGTTTCAGTGTGCTGGGGTCCCCTTTTGCAATCTTCTGACAAGCCAAGTCAATGGGGAAGCTGGATTCATTTAACAACCTTGTTACTTACTTAACAACTGCAGTCATTCACTTAACTACTGTACCAAGAAAGGTCGGAAAATGAGGCAAAACTCACTTAACAACTGTCTCACTTAACATCAGAAATTTTGGACACAGTTGTGGTCATAAGTCAAGGATTAACTGTTTGTATGGAAGCCTAATCAGCCATAAATTCTTTTGGTTTTTTTTTTTTTTGAAAGGGCCCAGTATAGTTCTCTATTCTCAACATATGTCAACATTAATTTTAAAAATACTTTAAAATTACATTTTGAAGTTCACACACATGTGAACAGAGCAGAGCAGAGCAAAGCAGAACAGAACAGAACAGAACAGAACAGAACAGAATAGAATAGAATAGAATAGAATAGAATAGAATAGAATAGAATAGAATAGAATAGAATAGAATAGAATAGAATAGAATAGAATAGAATAGAATAGAATAGAATAGAATAGGAGCTGGAAGGGACCTTAGAGATCTTCTAGTCCAGCCCCCTGCTCAAGCAAGAGAACCTATAGCATTTCAGGCAAGTGACTGAGCACCCACGATTTCTGAAGGCAAGCTGTTCCACTGGTTAATTGTCCTCACTGTTAGGAACTTTCTCCTTAATTCCAGGTTGCTTCTCTCTTTGGTCAGTTTCTATCCATTGTTTCTTGTCCTGCCCTCTGGTGCTTTGGAGAATAATTTGACGCCCTCTTCTTTGTGGCAACTCCTCAAATACTGGAATACTGCTATCATGTCACCCCTATTTCTTCTTTTCTTTAGACTAGCCAAACCCAAGTCCTGCAGCTGTTCTTTATATGTTTTATTTATTTATATTGAGAGAGTCTCAGCTGGTCTACGCTGGGACATACAAGGCATTAGACTGAAAATAATAATAATAATAATAATAATAATAATAATAATAATAATAATAATAATAATAATAATAATAATAATAATAATAATAATAATAATAATAATAATAACAACAACAACAAGAACAACAACAACAATAATAATAATAATAATAACAACAACAACAACAACAACAACAACAACAACAACAACAATAATAATAATAATAATAATAATAATAATAATAATAATAATAATAATAATAATAATAATAATAATAATAATAATAATAATAATAATAATAATAATAATAATAATAATAATCAAATCACAGAAAAAGCAAAATGCCCTTACATTTTTTCCAAGAAAACTTTTTTGCCACGATTGTCCTCAAGTCACCAGAAGTCAAGCTTGATTTAAAGGAGAGAGGTCTGTGTGTGCATACCCATATGCACATCGTATATTTAGTCGCATTTTAAAATGTCTGCTTTTTAAGGGTGGTTTTGGTTAAAATGGCAGATTGATAGGAGTTGAAATGGAACTGCATAATAAGTGAACATTTGAGGGAAACTCGAAATAATTCGCGGGCGTGTTCCTTAAAAGCTAAGTCGTGTTTTAACAAATAGGGCCTCCAGCCCTTTTGTAATGAAAGAGTCATCTATTTTCAATTGCTTTTCACTGAGGTTTTTAGAATGCCAGCTGTTTCATATCTAAATCCATTATAAGGTAAATCTTCAGGGCTCAGAATGGGTAAGCGAGAAGAGCCTTGGGGAGGGTTACTCCTATGTAGCCTTTTGCTGTGAATCGATCTGGGATGCTCCTTAGTTCTCCGAGTTGCTCCAGAGGATGAAATGCCAGAAGAGATTTTAGAGTACTTTTGGAGAAAAACAAAACGTTATGGGCATGCCAAATTATGCCCACATAATACTTTTGTTTTGTGAGCTGCATGGGTTTCAAGAAGGCTTTTGGGTACTATTCAGAATAGTGGTTATTACACACAGAAGAAAGTGTCCAGAGAACAGCAAAAAAGATGATAAGGGTTTGGAGACGAAAACAGATGATGAATGGTTGAGGGAACTAGGTATCCCTAGCCCAGGGGTAGGCAACCTTGGCTCTTTTATGACTTGTGGACTTCAACTCCCAAAATCCCTGAGTCAGCATGGCTGGTTCAGGAATTCTGGGTATTGAAGTCCACAAGTCATAAAAGAGCCAAGGTTGCCTACCCCTGGCCTAGCCTATCGAAGAGAAGGATTAGGGGGGAAGATGATGACTATCTTTCAGGACTTGATGGACTGTCATAGGGAAGAGGGGATTGACTTATTCTCCAAAGCACCAACAGGCAGGACAAGAAGTAATGAGTGGAAGCTTGTAAAAGAGAGATGCAACCTAGAAGTAAAGAAATTTTCTGAGAACAATTAATCAATAGAGTAGCTTGCCTCCCAGAGTTGTGGGTACTCCATCACTGGAGGTTTTCAACAATGAACTGGACAAACATTTGACAGGGATGGTATAAGGCTCCTGTCTTGAGCAGAAGGTTGGACGAGAAGACCCCTGAGGTCCCTTTCTGCCCTATGATTCTATGATTCTAAAAAGCCTGATTACCTAAGGATCCTTTTGTCTCCTATGGTTTCTGCACATCCTACAACAGTGATGGCGAAACTTTTAGAGACCGAATGCCCAAACTGCAACCCAAAACCCACTTATTTATTGCAAAGTGCCAGGGCTGCATCAGCATTGTGGTGCCCTCAGGGGGGCAGGGGGTGTGGCCCGCTGGGTGGGCGTGGCTGCAGTGGTCACATCAGACTGGGTGAGCGTGGCCAGGGCCAGTCCCTCGCCATCTCTGGGGCATCCACGGGGGGCCAACGCAGCTTCTCGCTCACTTCCTGCCCTGTCGCTTCCAAACGCCACGTGCTCGCTACTCTGGCGAACTCTGCTGGGGCAACGGTGCGCGTGCCCACAGAGGGGCTCTGAGTGCCGCCTCTGGCACGCGTGCCATAGGTTCGCCACCACTGTCCTACAAGATTCAACAGCATTGGTGTGCTTTGAATCCAATTTAACTAATAGGACTCAAAGGATACCAGTGCTGTTGAATGACACAAATAGTGTGACCTGATGGGACCCAGGAAGTGGGTCTTCAGTGTCATAGTAGCTATTCTCAGGAATGATTCTTCCTCCTTCTGAGTTCCATATGGCCCCATCTGGACTATACTGAGGCTTCCTTTAGATCTTGGACTAGAGTGATTATTGGTGCTCTTATTGGATGTTTGATCTGTTAATGTTGGTATTCTTCTACTGAACATTTGTGTCTGTATTGTTTGTACAGGTAGTTCTTGACTTACAATCCTTCATTTGGAGACCATTCAAACTTATGAGGGGTCCTTGGTGCCCTCTGAGCTTGCTTGTTTTCTTGCAGACATTTCATTACCCAAACTAGGTAACATCATCAGTGTTAGTAAGGAGAGCACTTTATATTCTAGTGGCTTGCCTGTCAGCATTGATAGGGGTGGTCTTAGAGATTCTTTGGTTGGGCTGTTTGCTGCTGGCTTCTTTGGCAGTTTCTTGATTGGGATATTGTTTTCTTGATTGTTGGTCTGATGTTAACCTTGGAGTTAATCTACGCTGATCTGGGTACATTCAAACTTACAGTGGCACTGAAAAAAATGACTTACAATCAATCCTTCCATTTATGACTGTCACAGCATCTCCACAATTGTGTGATCAAAATTTGGATGCTTGGGAACTGAGTTATATTTACAACAGTGGGATAAACATCATGTCAATTAAAAACCAGGATCCACAAACACCGGCTGGCAGTCAAACACCACGATCCCCAATCCTTAATTTCTACCCACACCAACACCAAACAACCCCAGTTCGATTGGAGCAACACTAAAGTCATCAGCCATGCTACCACCTGACACACTTGTGAGTTCACCGAAGCCTGGCACTCCAAAAGCAATTTCATCAACAGACACATTGACCTACAACCAACCTATGAATCCCTCAGGATCCAAATCAACCGCACAGCCAATCAGAGAGAAGCACCGACTCTCAACCAACCCACGCAAGCCCACCACCACCAGCTGTTCACCTCCCAATGACCCTCATCTGATGTGACCTCCCCATCACAAGACCCATCACAAGCCTCTCACTGATGACTCACACCTGACCCATCACAAAACCCATCACAAGACCCTCACTTGACACACCCACACCTGAAGCCCTTATAAACAGAACATCGACACGGACATCCTAGCCTGGTAACGAAACGTTTGGAAACCTACCCATAAGCTCAGAGAATGAACCTTCACCCTCATTTACAACAGTTGCAGCATCCTGGGACCTTTCCAGCCAGCTTCTCACGAACAAAGTCAACTAGGGAAGCCCAACTGATTTAAAGACCATGCGATTCACTTAAAAATTTCAGTCATCCACTTAGCTACTGTGGCAAAAATGTCATAAAATTGGATATGACTCTCTTAACAACCCCCTTGCTTAGCAATGGAAATTCTGGTTCCAATTGTTCTCATAAGTTGAGGACCAGCTGTATTGTTTTATTTTAAATTGTTTCATATTATGTGGTACCCTCATTTGGGCTAGGATCAGATAGCTAATTAAATAAAGTAACAAACAAGTATATATGGAAAGGCATGCAACAGAAAATAAGAAGTAGCATATTTTGTTGGATTAATTAACTGGCCCAACCTTCTCTCCCCCCCCCCCCCCGCTTCCTGCTCCACCTCTGACCATCTTTTTAATTTCGTGTTATTGTACTCCTATTGTTTATTTTTATTGTTTTATTATTCCTTTGCTATTGCTATGCTTACATTTTTTTATCAATTTTTTCCTGTTTTCTTGTTGTAAGCTATCCAGAGTATCCCCACAGTGAGATGGGCGGCAAATAAATTTAACAGATAAATTCTGCCTGAAAGCCATAACATAAATTCAAAACACTGCCAGAAGAAATTCTCAAGCATTCCAGGGACACACAAGAGAGAGAGAGAAAAACAGGAGCTTTTTCACAGATGACAAGTTTTAATTAACAGTGAAATTTGCCTCATGTTTTTCCTCAATGAAACAAGTATCTGTTTCTCTACTGTACTATGCTTCTCCACAAACCTGTGCACGTGGGCATGGAATATGTTTCTGCTTTGATTTTTACAATGATTATGCAGATTTTTTTTTAGCTCAGCTGATGTTTATGTTTGTATTATTTTTATTGTCATGTGTTTTTGTATAAGGGTAGCCTCTCGGTGTCATGAATTTGAGATGGGCAGCCATATTAAATAAATACATAAATAATCTAGAGATCCTTTCTTCATTAATGTTAAATATAATTAATATATGTACATTCAGAGGATACATTTCTCAGACTTATTTCTCAGACTCTAGTAGAAACTAGATGATTGGATGGATGGATGGATGGATGGATGGATGGATGGATGGATGGATGGATGGATGGATGGATGGATGGATGGATAGATAGATAGATAGATAGATAGATAGATAGATAGATAGATAGATAGATAGATAGATAGATAGATAGATAGATAGATAGATAGATAGATAGATAGATAGATAGATAGATAGATAGATAGATAGCTAGATAGATAGATAGATAGATAGATAGATAGATAGATAGATAGATAGATAGATAGATAGATAGATAGATAGATAGATAGATAGATAGATAGATAGATAGATAGATAGATAGATAGATGGTAAGTAGAGATGACAGAGACAGGATGGATGGATGGATGGATGGATGGATGGATGGATGGATGGATGGATGGATGGATGGATGGATGGTTGGATGGACGGACGGACAGACAGACAGACAGGTGGACAGACAGACAGACAGATGATAAGTAGAGATGATAGATAGATGATAGACAGACAGACAGACAGATAAAGGTTTCCCTGTCCAGTCATGTCCAACTCTAGGGCATGGTGCTCATCTCCGTTTCTTGGCCGAGGAAGCTAGCATTGTCTGAAGACATTTTCTGTGGTCATGACTATATGCCAAAGGTGTAGGGAAAAGGCTGTTATCTTCCCACTGAAGTGGTACCTATTAATCTACTTGCTTTCGAACTGCTAGGTAGGCAGGAGATAGGTCAAGAGAGCTCACCCTATTGCACAGTGCTCAGGTCTCAAACCTGGGCTGTCGGTTTTCCACCTGACAAGCTCTTTAGCCACTGAGCCATCACACACCCATAGATAGATAGATAGATAGATAGATAGATAGATAGATAGATAGATAGATAGATAGATAGATAGATAGATAGATAGATAGATAGATAGATAGATAGATAGATAGATAGATAGATAGATAGATAGATAGATAGATAGATAGATAGATAGATAGATAGATAGATAGATAGATAGATAGATGATAGATAGATAGATAGATAGATAGATAGATAGATAGATAGATAGATAGATAGATAGATTAGATAGATAGATAGATAGATAGATAGATAGATAGATAGATAGATAGGATAGATAGATAGATAGATAGATATAGATAGATAGATAGATAGATAGATAGATAGATAGATAGATAGATAGATAGATAAGGGTGTGTGTGTGCGTGCGTGCGTGCGTGCGTGTGTGTGTGTGTGTGTGTGTGTGAGAGAGAGAGAGAGAGAGAGAGAGAGAGAGAGAGAGAGAGAGAGAAAGAGATGTGTTTCCTCCTCCATATTTCTCCTTCATGGGGGGAAAAAATACTCCAAACCTAAAAGCTGATTTTAACCTAGGTTGGGATTAAAAAGAGGCATAAAAGAAGCATTGAAATGAATGTGACAGAAGTCAAACTTTTTTTAAAAAAAGCAAACATTATCCTTAGCATTAGAGAAAGGTGGAAGATAATTCAGCCAATAAGTCTTTATTGCCTTTCTTTGTCTTCACATTGAACAAATCGATCGGTCTTGTATAGTAGAAAGCATATCCTTTAATGAGCATTCCTGCTACAGGGAGGTGATTCACAATTTTTTGAAGGATTCACCACTGCGGTCGTGACAGTCGCTGGACTGAACAAGACTTAGGCACAGAGGGGACTAGCCAGATCTCAGGGGGAGCTTGGGAAGGAGTTCCCCTTCCCATTTAAGGTCTTTCTGTGGGAATGAAGGGAAATGTCAAAAAGTAGGGGAAAGTTATTTGCAATGAAAGCCGGCAAGACACTCACCGAGTCTCTTGGCTGTAGTCCCTAAGTTAACTTCAATGGCACCACATGCCACTCCCGCCTCCCAATTTCTCTGGAATCCTCTTCTCCTTTTGAAAGTGTTTCTAAGGCCAATTCTTTCCCATCACACTGCATGAGAATTGATTGGGGCACGGATTTGAGACTTTGAGTGCGGTTGTTACTGGAGACGGGTTGGACAGTTCGTGATTTGACAGCACTGTCTTTAAAGAAATTGATTAACACAGCAAAGATGAATAAAAAAGATAGGCTAGCGGAATAATTAAGTCAGCTCTTTTCTCTTTTGTATTTCTTTTTTTAAGTAGAAAAGTGGGTAAGATTTCTAGCCTCTGACACGGCAAAATGCCCTGACAGATGGCTTGCAATGGTTTCTAATGCTCCTTTTTGTGGAAAACAAAGACAAGTATGACCGAAGCAATCGCTAAGTTTCAGTCTTCTGCACGAAAAAGCATGCAGCGGGCTACGTTTTATCCTGGGTCATTGAGCTGGCTGATTATTTTATTTGCCAGTGTCTGCTGGGTAATTTGGTTATACTGAGATTCATGCTTTTAATTTTGGCACCTTGGTGCTGGGAAATTTCTGTAGGCCCGTGACCTTCATACATGGGTTGATTGGCTTAGAAACTGGTTGAAAATGTTAACAGATTCAACCACTGCAAGAGCTGAAGGAGCTGTTGGTAAAGGCTCTGTTTCCAGCATCTACTTTAGATATTTTATTTATCTAGAACATAGAATGTAGAATAATAGGGATGGAAGGGACCTTGGAGGTCTTCTAGTCCAAATCTAGACATTTGCCAAAACCCATCCTGGCTTAACATTAAGGTACATTGAACATAGAATACAAAATAACAGAGTTGGAAGGGATGTTGGAGGTCTTCTAGTCCAACCCCCCTGCTCATGTAACTGTATTTTGGATACTTGACAAATGGTCCACATTTACGGCCATTTGCATCATACCATGTGTGTGACTGGGATTTACAACATTTTCGCTGAAAACCGGTGTTTAATTCCAGTTTTCAGCAAAAATAACTCACAGTGAACAATGGGTTCACTTAATGACAGTGGCATTTGTTTGGCAATCACCACAAAAAAGGCTGTAAATATGGGTCAGTCATATGTTGATCCACTTTATGACCATCACAACTTATGACTGTAATGGGCAGGCTCCATTATGATCATAGTGTCAATGCTGTAAACATTGGATGTTCCCGCTCTGATGACTGATGAAAATTGCAGCCATTTTCTCTTTCCTTTTAACATGCTTTTTCTGGTATTTAGAATTCAGGTGCAGAAGGGGGGGAGGTTGGGATGAAAGCTCAAAGTCAGCTAGCCATAATAATAACGCTACTTTGTGGGAATCCAAGGACGAGCTGATAACGTTTTGGCAGGCTGAGGAGCTGGGGAGAAAGCCCGCGTTTTAGGCTAATTGGAGAATGTGATTTATGACAGTTTATTGTGGGTGGGAATTGCACTTTGTTACTTTGTATCCGGGGGAAGGGAATTTAGTTTTTGGGTTCAACTATGTAGTGCTGATACTTTGTTTCCTGAAGAAAATGTTCTTTAAGGAAGAATTTTTGCCTTGAAGTTATTTTGATGGATTTCATTTATCGGAACCATGATACATAGGTTGAGGACTACCTGTAATGTTAAGCCATAAAGGGTAGAGATCCCCATCTGTGCAGCAAAAATCACGGTGCCCACTTGATGGTAGCAAGGCGATACAGGATACTTTATTTTGCCACCTAGCAGTCACTCAGATATTTTCTTGTTTGTAATCCAGATACGGCAGTTCTTGAAGCTACTTCGTAAAACAACAGAAGCATCTCAATCCACACCCGTTTCCAGGACCAGTGCAAAGCATCCATTTGGATCCATATCCCTCCAGCAGTTGTAACAGTTGCAGGATACGTCTCTTTAATGTACTATTCAAATGCAGAAGCCTTTGAACTGCTAGATCAGGCTGGATGGTGGACACAAAAAACCTGAGATAAATTGTGTTGCATTTTCACATCTTCAGGAAGAATCATGTTGCCTTTGCTATGCAAAGCACCTTGTTCAAAAATATGGAAGCCAGCTTTCCTAGATCTAATAAGGATCAAAATTATAGACAGTTTATAACAGTGTGTTGTTTATACTGGCTGGGGAATTCTGGGAGTTGAAGTCCACACATTTTATTGACGGCTTTGTAATTAAAGATTCCCTAAACCTTTATGGCAACACAGGGGAAAACTATAAGATCTGAGTTGAAAATTCAACTCTATTTTAGATTATTGGTTTCCATAAGCATTGTCTTTTTGTTGCTGTTAGAACCACATTTTAAATAGTGAAAATAAATTCTTCCTAATTTTTGTTGAATATCTTCTTCTGACTATCTTGACAGTATGGTTTATGTGGCTTACGACAAAGATTTTGTATGTTCTGTTTTGCAAATGGCCATTGTCAATTAGGTACACCTTAATGTTTGTATGTTCTGCATTTCATTTCTCTGTTGTTTCTCAATATAGAACTTAGAGCCTAAGCAATTGGCAGTACTTAACTATCCTTGATTGATCTCGGAATAGAATTGGGCCTAGTCTTTAGCCTGACCTCTTTGGTATTGTTCTGTCCCCAATGCTTTTGCCACTCTGGCAGGATAGGGTTAATTTCTTTCTGTTTAGCTAGCTTATAGGTAAGTTTGGCAACCTTAACCTTGCTGGCCAAAGTAGGTACAGCATGTTCCCTTCATAAGGAAGTGTTTAGAGATTCTTACTTACTTCCCTTTTCCTATCTCATCATTTCCTGTTACAAGCATTGATGAGAAAGAGAAGGGAAGTGAGGTCATTCCAGGCTCCACCTTCCATTGAGAGTTTTCAGCTGCAATCTCAACCCATCTGGGGGTATTGCAGGTAAGCAGCGTATCCTTACATACCTTTATTCAGTTTAGGTCCTGAGTGGTGTAGGGGCAGTTATATTTTTTAGCCTAGACAGAAAGTAGACCATGTTATAGCTAGGAGCACATCGTCTCTTTTATGGAGCATGGCTCCTAGTTGTTATTCATGTTGTAATCACATACTATTGCTTATTTTTTTACATTTTACTGGATCTTGCAGCACTGAATAAAGTTTAGATGGTGAAATATTGTCTTCTTTATTGAATGGCAAGAAAGGTTAACTGCCCGGATAGCTTTCCATAGAGCCACAGGGTTATGGATTAGCGAGTCCAGGACAGGTATTCAAAAGTCTTTATATATACCTTATTCAGCGTCACGATCCACGTCTCTTAAAATGAATGCACTCCACTTATTTAATTATTTAAGGACCAGAAAGCCATTGTGTTTGCAATGTTGCTGGAATTGTTGTTGTTGTTATTATAAGCCAGTTAAAGAAATAGGTTTATGAAAATAATTTCCAACCAAATTAATTTCATTCCTAAGCCTATCATCGCCAACACACTTACCTGGGAGTAAATGTCATTATAGTTGACAAGACTTACAGCTAAATACACACATACAGGATTATCCTGTAAATAGCAAGAAGCACTGAAATATCTTCATGGATCATATCCCAGTTGACAAGCAAACTTTTAAAAATACTTTAAGAAATGGCGGGAAAAAAGACAAAGACAAGTATTTTTGTTTTCCCATTAACTTGCTTCACTAAAAATATTTGTCAGGATGAGTTTGAAACAAAAGAACCAATGAACCAAAACCCCAGGGGAAAAATACACATTTGAATTGCCAAAAACCTCTATAAAAATGTTTGATACTCTTGAGAAAATATTGCTAGTAGGCAGTAAGGATAAGAGACACTGTTGCTTCCCGCCCCCAGCCACATTTCCCAGAATTAGCAGTGCACAAAAATGTTAAAATTTGTAGCCATTTATAGAGAAAAGGACACACACAGGCAGAGATGCTAATGGCTTTTGCCTCGGTTTATAACCTAATTTCCATCCTTCATTGCTTGCCTTTCATAGCACTTAGTACCCTGAAGACTGTCCAAGTCTTAAGAATTTGCATTCATCAGCAGACTCTGTGCAAATCTTGCTTTTAAATGCTATAAAATCCTGGCCTTTTCTTTAATTTCATTATTCGGTCTTTCCTTAACAATGCAGCAAGCTGGCTGCAGGGCATCATCTGCGCAAATACATTTTTGGCAGCCCTGTAAAGTTCCTCTCACGTAGGGCTTTATCCACTATCACAATAAGCTGATCTATCCCTTCTTTCATTTCCTTTGTGAAGGGTTCAAACTCCTTTTGCTTGGCTCCCGACCGCTTGAAATTCCCGTCTCGGTTATTTTCAACACAGAGGAGTTGATCGTAAGTCACTGTGATGTTCAGAAATTCAACCATTTCCCTCAGCTTGGGAAGAAGGGCTTCTTCTAAGTCTTCGTAATGAACCACGAGGAGACGCTTGCCGTATTTAAGCCAGTCGAGCACATGAGAGGCCCACCAGGAAGCATAGCTGTTTACAAAATCAGGCCATTCTGTGGGGCGAGAAATACCATAGAGATGTTTTATATGTCTGCATAAGTGGCTTTTTCGAGCACTGTGCAGGAAAAAATATCTCTTGCACCTTCTTGAATCTAGTCAATTAATGGTCAGCACTAAATTGGCACTAGATAAGAGTCAACAGAATTCAAGGGGGGGGCTGGACTTGGAGCATTTGCGGGAACATAATGATTCTAGGCTGATTACTCACTTGATTCTGCCCCAAGCTCTGCCTGCTCTTCTCCTACAGTAGGTAGCCATAGAACAGTCATAGAAGAGTAGAAATAACATTTGAAATAAAGCTGTTCAGCTGGCTAACATAAGAGAAAGGGTCTTTTCTGCAGTAGCCCCACATGTCTGGAAAGGTTTGCTTCAAGGTTAGTCATGGGAAGGATTCAATGAGGTCCAATCTATGTTAAAAATGATAGCAGCTCCCAATTTATTTGTGGGCAAGAAAACAACTGCTACTCACTCACTTTGAAACCCTTTACATTCTCGTCCCAGAATGAATTCATCATCTGGGGAAGTTGCTGAGAGATGCTATGGGTCTATTTGGCAGTGATTCTAACTGACTCTACTCTGTTGCCATCCCAAACTGACCCCAATCCTTCCATGGTAGGAAGAAATATTCCCAAGGCCAAAATGATCACAAGAGAACTAGCTACCCTAGTTACCTTTACTTTTCCAGTTCTGATCTGTGGCATATCCAAGATGGCCAGCACACTTCCGGTTGAATTCCGCCACCAGCGATTTGTACGGGTTGCGTATGAGTAAGATGGCCGCATCAAACATTTCAATTTCCTTTCTGCCACTCTCATGTGTTTTGACACAAATAGTTCTTCTGCTTCTCCAGTGGTCCTTTTCTCCTTTGAAACCTGGGCAGGATGTAAAGACTGGGGTTACTATTTTCAAAGTCTTAAAAATTCTCGGATATATGTTACAGAAGAAAATACTTTCTTTTCTATCATTCCTCCCCATTCATTGACATCATCTGGAGAAGTTCACCTACAAATGACATAACTGTGATCAGTTATCAGTAACCCAAGTCAAGTCTTTTCTATAGTTATCCGAGTTTCCATTCATTGAGCAAAATGAAGTCTGTGTTGACATTAAAAATAGCCATTAAGAGCTTGGTTATTAAAAATGGTGTGTTTTTAATTGTCTATGATTTAAATTAATTTTCATTCTGAATTTATTTATTACATTTATTTGCTGCCCATTGTGTGGCTGGGTTACAGCATAAAAATATTTAAATCACCAAAGATAAATATTCCTGATACAATAAAATGAAAACACCATCAAAGTCAAGTCATTAGTTACAAGATGGAAAAGGAGCAAGCCGGATTTGGGGGTAGAGGGGGAAGCGGGATTGATTGTTAATTAATCAACCGCCTCCAGTGTGATGCTCCCCCATTGGGGTCCCAAGCCAGCTGGCAGAGCCAGGTCTTAAGGCCTTTATGGAAGGTCAGTAGAATGAGAGCCAATCTAACCTCAGGATGTAAGACAGGGGTGTCAAACTCAATTTCATTGAGGGCCGCATCAGCATTGCGGTTGTCCTCGGGGGGCCGGATGGGTGTGGTCAGGGTGGGTGTGGCCTACTGGGTGGGCATGGCCAGCTCTACATCGTTCATGTCAAGGGTGCCTGTGGGGGCCTGGGCAGGAGTGGGACAGATCTGAGGGTCTCTGGCAGAAGGGGGTGGGACCAGGGCAAGTGCCAAGGCATGGTCCACTGGAGGAGCCTCCCCAGCATGCACCCAGGGGGTGGGGCCGACGCGGCAGGGGCTGGTTCCTCGCTGTTTCCAGACAGCCTTGTGGAGCTAAAACTGAATGCCTTTCAGCATAGATGGCCACTACAAAATTGTACATTGGCTCCTGGCTGGCCTGGGCCAGGGCCAAGGCAGCGGGGGCCGTTCCCTCACTGTTTCCAGGATGGCTTCGTGGGCCACATGAAACCACTTCGCGGGCCGCATCGGGCCCCCGGGCCTTGTGTTTGACATGTCTGGTGTAAGATATTCCAAAGGGCAGGAACCATGACAGAAAAGGCTCTTTTCCTGGATCCCACCAGCCAAAATTCCTTGGCTGACAGGATTCGCAATATGTCTCCTCTGCCAGCCTGGGTAGGGCAGGCCAGTCCCTGCAGGGCTTTAAAGGTAATAACCAACACCTTGAATTGCACCTGGAATTGATATTTAAATATCTTCAGAGGTTTTTATTATATGCTCGCATAGTATAATTGGTGAGTACTCTTTATCAATATAAGCTTGTGATGGTAAATGATGAATTAAATAAATGTAAGCTCCAAAATTGGAACTAAAGAGAGGGGTGATCACATTGAGAATACACAGCCCTAGCTTTGGTCCAATGATGATTTGAAAGAGGTTTTTCAGAATGAGCACAGCGCAAGGGTACAGCTCTTCAAACTGGAAACCTCACTATTTCAATTAGTCAGTTCATAAAAGCAACCATGACTTTTCTCTAGTTTAGTTTAGTTTAGTTTAGTTTAGTTTAGTTTAGTTTAGTTTAGTTTAGTTTAGTTTAGTTTAGTTTAGTTTAGTTTAGTTTAGTTTAGTTTAGTTTAGTTTAGTTTAGTTTAGTTTAGTTTTTAAAATTATTTGCTATGCATCTCATACCAGGCCACATAAAAGCAACCATGTTTTTAATATGATTCATTAATACAGCCATTTTTACTCCAGGCTCAGATAAAAGATGTAGTCATTTTAATGTCAAAATAATAATAGCTGTGTCTTTTATGAGCTAGCTGTAGCAATTTTTAGCATCTGACATTTTTCAGGATCATGCAGGAGTCTGAAAAAAGAAGGGGCTGTTTCAAATGGAAACTTTTGGTTCCATATATATTCAGAAACATTCTTTCAAATAATTTCCAAAACATACACATCCACCATAGATATATAATAGGACTTTAGAACATCTTAGCTAATGTAATTGGGCAGATGGTTATCGTGACGTCCATTTTGCTTGGAATTCTGGCAGTTGTAGTCTCAAAAGATCTAGAAGGCAGTAGCAGTTGTCTAGACTGAGATAAACTGTGCCATGCAAACCAAAAGAAAGCTGAGATGATAGAGACCATGTGCGAATGTAGAGGAGATAATGAAAAGTGGTCTTACCCCTTAAAAGACATTTGGAGATGGGCAACAACCACTGTGGCAGCTATTTTGTAAAACCACCCACCATACGCCTCCAAAGTTGTAGGTTGTCCACTGACCTCCGAAACATTGGCTGCTTTTAATCCACAGCTTGATCGAACGTGACTTAGGCCAAGCTACTTTCGGAAATGCAATCTAGGAAAGAGTCAGCACATACCTTTATTATACAGAGTTCCATCAAAGTAATAGCTCCCTGTGTAGACTCCTGTGGCATGCTCTATTAAATGGCGAAGCCATGTGTTCCCAGCTCCCGGGAAGCTCGACAAAGCAACAAGGGCTTTTGATTTCGTGGGGAGAAAATTCCGGTCAATACAACGGGTATCTGCAAGCAAACATAAATAACATATCTGACCACAGTCAAATAAAAACTGCTTCTCCCATTACTTATTAAGCTGCTTTTTTGCTAATACTGTCATGGAATAACAGAATAACAGAGTTGGAAGGGACCTTGGAGGTTTTCTAGTCCAACCTCCTGCTCAAGCAGGAAACCCTATACCATTTCAGACAAATGGTTGTCAATCTCTTCTTGAAAACCTCTAGTGTTGGAGCACCCACAACTTCTGAAGGCATGCTGTTCCACTGATTGATTGTTCTATCTGTCAGGAAATTTCTCCTTCGTTCTAGTTTGGATTTCTCCTTGATTAGTTTCCATCCATTGTGTTTTGGAGAATAGGTTGACCCCTTCTTCTTTGTGGTAGCCCCTTAGATATTGCAACACTGCTATTCATATAATATCACATCATATAATGTAACAATTGAAAGGGATCTTCATCTGTACCAGCCCTCCATCCAATTGACCTACTACTACAGCATTCTCCACAGATGACCGCCCAGCTTCTGTTAAAATATTTCCATTGAAGGTGTAGTTCTACCATCTCTCAAGTCAATCTGTTCCATAGTTCATAAGTTCTTACCTAGGACTTTCTCCTGTATGACCAACCAAAATCTACTTCCTTGTGATTTAAACCCCTTGTTCCTTGCCCTATTTTCTGGGCAGCCCTGAAGCAGAACCGGAAATTTCCAGTTCTGCCTCATCTTCAGAGTCTTAAAGATGTAGGAGATGACCAGGCTGAGCCTGAGGGAGGGGTCAAATGCATCATGAGTCATGAGTCCCTGTGTGCCACAAGAGATCTAAGTCCATCCCACCTCAAATACTTTAATTCCCACTCATTTCCCTTGACCATTAGTAGCTCAGATACTTGTAGACAGCTTAAACTTGCAATAAATCTTTATATTCTGCCTGAACTGAACTACCTGAATCTCTTGATTTCCCCCATGCTTGACAAAAGACAGCTGTCAGGTCTCCCTCTACCTTTCTCTTCTCCATACTAAAGATACACAATGCCTTCAGCTATTTCTCATTTTTCTTCCAGACCCTTATTATCTTGGTTGCCCTGTTCTGGATATGATCCAGATTGTCAATATTCTTTTTAAAATGTGAGCCAGTTCTGGATATGAGATTCTAGGTCATATAAGCATTCCCAAGGGAGGAGAGGCAAGAGAGGATATGACAAAATGGCTTAACATCATCATCATACAAATGTTGGAAGTTATATATTTGTATCAGAGATCATTTTAGTATCATAGCTTGCTGTGGATCCAGCCAACACAGAGAGGAACGATATCCTCTTATTTTAAAGTCATGCTCATTACATCATTCCCCTAGTTTGGTTTAAAGTAAAAATGGATGGCCCATGACAATGTGATAAATTAAAAATAAAAATAAAATAAATAGACAATCCAACCTGTCTTTTTCTTTATCACAAGAGTTTCTTCAGAAACCATGCTGAAACTGTCTCCACCAGGGAGACCTAGCTCATAAAGACTAAGCTACAATGTGGCTCATTGATCTTTAGCTAAAAAAGTGTCTATCTGCCTATTGTGGTATATTATTACTAGTGAACCCAATCCGTCATAGCTTGCTCAAAGAACCAGGATTAATAAAACCTGGCTTAATGTTATGGGGTTTTATTTTCAGTTATGGGTTGGGAAACATTCCTTCTATAGGCTAAGCTCATGAAGCTAAGTAATCTGTTGATCAGCATGTTGTGGAGCCCAAGTGCTGTCTTGAGATGTTGGGTTAACCAAGCCAATATGTTAAGCTGTGATTTGTTTTTTTTTGGGTGTAACATGCTATGTAAAGAGAGCAGTTATGTGGCATGAAGCCAGGTTAAATGTACTGTGTGAAGCCAGTTGGATTATATAGGAGGTATTGCTTATTTTTAAAATGTTGACATTTATTCATATCCATTTACAATTTAGTAAATTTATCGCTTATCTTTCTTCAAGGGAATTGGCTTTCTTTCTTTCTTTCTTTCTTTCTTTCTTTCTTTCTTTCTTTCTTTCTTTCTTTCTTTTTCTTTCTTTTTCTTTCTTTCTTTCTTTCTTCCTTCCCTTTCTTTTTCTTTCTTTCTTTTTTTCTCTTCCTTCCTTCCTTCCTTCCTTCCTTCCTTCCTTCCTTTCTCTTTCTGAAGCTGTAATTTTTATTCTGCTTGAGCCACCCAGAGACACATGACAGCAAGAAGGATGGCATGTAAATTTAATAAATCAATCAATATAGGCCCTTGGATACTTTTACTGGTATGTTAAATTACACTAAAAAAAACAGGATAGGGCCACTAGAAACAAACTATTCTAACCATGAGGTGAACATAATGAAATGTGTGTGGTGATGTACACAACGCAAGGTCCACCTTTTTAATTTGTGTTGCAAAAATATATATGAAGTGGGACTTGTGTCACCATGTGCAACTTGTGTTTCACCCTTTGCTCCATCCTGTGTGTCCACCTGCCCCTGCAGGAGGAAATGACAAAAAGTAGGCAATTTCCACATGTGTGGACTTTACTTTACAGAATTGTCCAGCCAGGATGACCATTGGTGATAATTCTGGAAGTTGAAATATGGAAGTGTAAATCTACACCAGTGCTTCCCCACCTTAGCCATTTTAAGATGTATGGACTTCAAATCCCAGAATGGCAATAGCAATAGCACTTAGTATTATACACTGCTTCATAGTGCTTTATAGCCCTCTTTAAGCAGTTTACAGAGTCAGCATTATTGCCCCCAATAATCTGAGTCCTAATTTTACTGACCTCAGAAGGATGGAAGGCTGAGTCAACCTTGAACCGATCAGGATCGATCTGCTGGCAGTGAGCAATGAGTTAGCTGCAATATTGCATTCTAACCACTGTGCCACCACAGCTCTTATTTAATGGACACATTTCTTATTTAATGGACACATTTCAAAAATGCTGGCTGAGGTATTCTGGAAGTTGAAGTCCATACATCTTAAAATGGCTAAAGTTTGGGAAACATTGTTCTAGAATGTTGTTTAAGCAGTAAAATTCTGTCTTCCTTCCTCAATCCCTGTGGTGTTTGTCTGTATGTGTATTTACAAATATTAATATAATGATAGATGATATGAGTACAAGCAATGTCAGTGTCAACGGACTCTCTTATACCTTGGACTGGAGTTTGATAAACAAAGCGATGGTCTTCGGCATTTGAAACTTCAGCCCTATTGTTGACATCTTCAAGACTGCTGCAAAATGATCTGTCAGAACTATTATGCAGCGGGAAATTAATTGTTGCAAAGCCGCAGTGGCATTGAGGTCTTCTAATAACCGCCAAAGGGAATTCCTAATCAAGAAGAAAGTGAAGAAAATTAGGCTGTCAACCATAGTGGCAAACATCAGTAAATATCAGCTACTTTCTTAAAAAATATATTTACCCAATTTATATAGCCACCTATGTCACCATAAGTAACTCTGGACAGCATTCAACAATCAAGTAAAACCACAATATAAAAACATCATTATAAAAATATAGACAATAAAATTGTTAATAATTTAATCATTAAAAAATAGAGTATGCAAACCCTAAACAGAAAAGTATAGTTAGCACATATCTACCATATACAGAGAGCCAATTTGGTCTAGTGTTTAAGACAGCAAGCTAGAAACTAAAGGACTGAGTTCTAGTCCTGCCTTAAGCATGAAAACCAACTGGGTGACTTTGGGCCATTCACCAGGAGACTTGAGTTCTAATCCTGCCTTAGGCATGAATGCTGCCTGGGTGACTTTGTGCCAGTTACTCTCTCTCCGCCCAATTTATCTCACAGAGTTGTGTGTGTGGGGGGGGGAATTAGGAGAAGGAAGGAGTATTAGGTATGTCTGCTTCCTTGAATTATTTATAAAGGTGGCATTAAAAATCTAAAATATTTTTAAGTATTATCCCCAATAGGCAGCCTTAAAATGTCACTATCTCCCCCAACCTGGTGACATAACCAGATCCTGAGGGACTTTCTGAACATTAGCAGGGATGAAGCTAGCCTAACTAATGAGAGAAATTAAGTTCTGTACTTTTTTTGAATTTCATTTTCAATGTGTTGGGGCCTTTTGGGATAGATTGTGTCAGATGAAGAGGATTAATGAGAGTGACAGCTGACAAAAATTCTCTAACTGTACAATTTCATGCAATATATATCTACTCTGAAGTAAACTCCATTGAGTTCAATGAGACTCACCCCAGCTAACACATAGTGAAGGATAGCCTTTGTAAATTATTTATTTTTATTTTTATTTAGAAAATTTATATTGCCGCCGACTCACACAAGGCAACTCAAGGCGGCTTACAGGACATAAAAGTACAATATAAAAGAAATAAAAATAATAAAAAATAAAAATAATAAAATAATAAAATAATAACCCACCATCCACCACCCACCCCAGTGATAAGTGATAAGACCTGACCTCAGATATTCATTTTGACACAAAACAATATATTAAAGATGCATACATCTGTAAATAGGTCAAAGTAATTATTATGATTCAAGAAAAAATATTCAAATCTAATTCCCAATTGGATATTCTCTCCCTACCTTGTATCTATTCATAAGTCCACTCTATGAGCTTGTTCTGAT
This sequence comes from Azemiops feae, assembly GCA_023970755.1. Taxonomy (NCBI): domain Eukaryota; kingdom Metazoa; phylum Chordata; class Lepidosauria; order Squamata; family Viperidae; genus Azemiops; species Azemiops feae. Next base: position 316,031 of record JALGBA010000596.1, read on the forward strand.
TTTGCATTAAACCTACATTTTTATCTAAAGAAAGAAATTGTGTTTGTAATAATGTAAAGGTATTTGAATAAATACCTGTGCTAGAGATGAGAAGAATTTTTACTGATCTGTATTTAATGATAGGCAGGGCAATGTTAAAGAACGCTGAAATTATCAAACAATTGCACATATTGCAAATGCTTATAAAATAATCCTCAGGGTTTTAACAGGCTTCATGGAATGAGAACTGTCAAGAATAAAATTCAGAAAAGGAAAGGATAGCATTGCTTAGCATCTGATGGATCATAGAACAAACAAGGGAATTCAAAAGTATGCCCATTTTTCATTCATTATTTTAAGTCTTTTGGATGGATTACAACTAATTATGCATAGTGTTTAAAAACATGGATATAACAAACCAGTTCAACTGCTTATTATACAATTTGGATGATGAGCAGGAAATGAATCTTGAATCATAGCAATTACTTTGACCTATAGTCAGAATATAACAGAGTGTACCATTGGAAGACCTGAAAGACCAGGTTAGGGATAGATTATCTTGAGAAAATCTACCTATGTAGATTAGGAATTGACAATGACCTCATGGCCCTTATAATCAGATGGTTTAAAATGGAAAAGGAATATGTCAAGGTTGCATATAGTCACCTTCCTTCTGTACTATCTATGTAGATAGAACCTTGCCCTCTTTTTAAGATGGGTGGACTTCAATTCCCAGAATTCCCCAGCCAGCAATGGGAATCGAAGTCCACCCATCTTAAAGAGGACAAAATTGAGAAACTCTGATGTAGAACATGTCATGAGAAATGACAAAATAGAAACTAGAATTAAAATTGCTAGGAGAAATGTCCACAAACTAAGATATGGGGCTAGGGTTTCAGATTACAGTTAGTCCTCTACCTATAACCATTCTTTTAGTGACTGTTCAAAGTTATAACAACACTAAAAAAAAGTGACTTATGACTGTTTTTCACACTTACAACCATTGCAGCATCCTCACAGTCATGTGATCAAAATTCAGATACTTGGCAACTGGTTCGTATTTATGATGGTTGCAGTGTCCCAGGGTCACGTGATCACCTTTTGCGGCCTTCTGACAAGCAAAGTCAATGGGAAAGCCAGATTCACTTAACAACTGTGGCAGGTAAGGTCATAAAATAGGGTAAAAAGATCACTTAATAATGGTCTTGCTTTCCGAAAGAAATTTTGGGCTTAATTGTGTTTGTAAGTTGAGGACTACCTGTATGTTGTTTTGTAGATTATTCTTGAAAGCTTTTGAATTTAGGTGGTTTAACCTTAATATTACTATATGTATGATTGTAATTGCTCAAAATTTGATTAAAATAGTACAGAAGTCCAAATACATATATACATAAAGGAGCCACTATTTTGATGGACAGAAGCATCCAGGGAGACTTTTTGTGTTGAAGATGACAAAAATGCAAAAACTGCACAGAATTAATAACTCAGTCTATGTCAAGAGGCAACACCAATCCCCCACAAAGTGGTAAAGAAGAGGTTGAAATAGTAATTGACATTCTCTTCCTAGGCTCAAACATTCATAGGGATGATGGTGGCAATGAGTGTAGAAATATCTACTACTTGGGAGTATCTATGGAGATTCTCAGTCATCCATGTGCCATGTGCCAAAAGTGATTTTTCAAAAGGTAACTGGACTTTGTTTTTCCTTGAAGATGTTTCATGTCTCACCCAAGAAGTGGCAGAACTGAAGAAGCTTCTTGGATGAGAAGCAAAACATCTTTAAAAAAAAAACAAAGTCCAGTTGCCTTTTGAAAAAGCAACTTTGGGGTATTACTTGGGAGAAAGACGATGATGGATGTAGGAAAACTAATATATTGCAGAGACTTCTCACTGACAATGAGGATAAATATTGCCAAGGCCAGCGTTCTCCCAGTTGTAACATATGGGTGTGAAAGCTAGATTATCAGAAAGGGTGAACAAAGACAATGATTGATGTCTTTGAATTGTAGTACTAGAAAATATTGTGGAGAATGCCTTGGACAGCAAGAAGAACAAATCATTCAGTGCCAGACAAAGTAAAACCAGATGGCAGTAATAATAAAGCTAAAGTTTAAATACTTTGAGGCCATATTGTGAAGGCAAGAATTATTGGAAAAGATCTTGATAAAAACTGAAAGCAATAGAAAAAGATGCCTACAGACGACAAAGTGGCTAGATACTGTCACTGGTGTCTCAAGCAGAACTTTCAAGAACTTCAAAAAGCAGTTGCTGGTTGAATCCTGTGAAATTATATGTGTTGTATCCAGGGGTGTCAACATAGGGCACTCATTAAAAAGAGATAGGCTTCAATTGAGAGTCAGTTTGGCCTAGTGGTTAAGATACCACCCTAGAACGCAAGAGACCACAGGTTCCAGTCCCACCTTAGGCATGAAAGCCAGCTGGGTGACTTTGGGCCAATCACCAGGAGACTGAGAGTTCTAGTCCTGCCTTAGGCATAAAAGCCAGCTGGGTGACTTTGGGCCAATCACCAGGAGACTGAGAGTTCTAGTCCTGCCTTAGGCACGAAAGCCAACTGGTGACCTTGGGCCAGTCCCTCTCTCTCAGCCCAACCCACCTCACAAGGTTGCTGTTGCAGAGAAAATAGGAGGAGGAAGGTGTGCTGGATGTGTTCACTGCCTTGAGTGATTTGTAAAAATAATAAAGGTGGGATATAAATAAATAAAATTGCAGAGTCGCGGCCACCATATTCACTTGGAAGATTCTGTCTCAGAATCTGTTCCCAGGAATCTCTCACAGGACAAGATTAATTTGGATTAAGCCACTGCAGAGATTCATGCCTTTGCCCCCCCACCTGGGAAATTATGTCTTCAAATGCAAAACATTAGCCAGCTCTAATACCTATTGTTATTTGTACAATGTTTGCTGTAGTATCTTTTTCATATAATGTTGAAGAAATAAAAGAAGACATTTACTTGGTTCTATTGGAACAGAAACATTTGAGATCAATCTGAATAAATGTATATCTCTATGTGTATGTTAAGCAGCAGATGACACATACTTTCCAGGTTAATAAACTGCCTTTTTGAGCGTGGTCTTCTCTGAATACAGGTAATCCTTGGCTTATGCCACAATTAGGACAAGAATTTCTGTTGCTAAGCAAGGGAATTGTTAAGGGAATTGCACCTGACTTTTTTCAGCTTTTTTTGCCATGGTTAAGTGAATCATTGTAATCATTAAGTGAATCATCCACATTTTCCTATTAACTTTGTTTGTCAAAAGCCAGTTATGAAGGTCGCAGATGGCGATCTCAGGACTCCGGGATGCTGCAACCATCGTTAATACATACTGGTTGACAAGTGCCTAAATTTTGATCATGTAATTGTGGGGTTGCTGCAGTGGTTGTAAGTGTGAGGATCAGTTGTAAGTCACTTTTTTCAGTGCCACTGTAATTTCAAGCAGTCATTAGATGAATGTTTGTAAGTCAAGGACTACTTGTAATCACCTATAAAGGTGGAATGGAATGGAGATAGTAGGCAGAATAGAGTAGAGTGGAGTACAATAGAGTACAGTAGAGCACGGTTCTCCAACCTTTCCGGGCTCATGGCCCAGAGGGGAGAGCAGCTTCCAAATTACTGTGTGCCTGCGCATGTGCACACAAACAGGGCCATGCCCACTGGCACAGTACTAGCGGTCGCATTTGCGCATGCAGCATGCACTGGTGCCGTGCACATGTGCAAACGGCTGTGCATCCCCGCGGTGGCTAGCGCCCGTTCGCACATGTGCAAATGGGCCATGCACACACACACACACACACACATGCTAGCGGCCCATTCACGCATGCAATAATGGGGGAAGCACACCCCCCGCGCTAGCATTCCCGTTCACACCCACGCGCATGTGCAAACAGGACCATGGGTGCTAGTGCGAATGGAGGGGATGCACGCCCACATGTGCATGCCCTGGCCAGCCATTTCTGCAGCCCGCTGGCCAAGAGCCCGCGGCCCGGTACTGAGTCACGGCCCATAGGTTGGGGATCCCTGCAGTAGCGTACAGTAGAACAGAACAGAACAGAGTAGAGTAGAACAAAACAGAACAGAACTTTACTGGCCAAGTATATACCATTTCTGCATTTGTGTACATTTGTGTGCATGTAGAATGATCTGCTAAAAAACATTTTGTACTAGAAAACACTGTGTGCCATTTTGAATGGGTTTTTTTTTAATTTCAGATTGATCTGGAATTTGGATTGAACAAGCACATTACATATGACAATGAAGGCCCAATCTGAAGGTACTGTGCTAACTCTCAAAACAAATCTTGCTAAAGATCTTTTTTCTCAATTACTATAAATATTTCAGAGCAGGTTCTTTTTTATTTGAAAGTTAAATCACAACATTTCACATTGTGAAAATCTGAAAGGGGCCATACTCCAATCTACTTATTATTCCAGGAAATATAAAACACGTGGAGGTTATTTTTTTCCATGGAAACTAAACAAAATCACCCAAAAGAGTATCCTTGGGACTATCTACAACCTATCTACAACCTATCTACATGCAAAATGGTGCTTTTCACCTCACTTCATGCAGCGAAAGGGTTAAAATTGTGAAATGCAATAAAAGAGGACCAGTTTGGTCTAATGATTAAGACACCAGGCTAGAAAGCAGGAAAATTTGAGTTCAAGTCCCACTTTAGCCATAAAAGCCAGCTGGATGACTTTGGGCCTGTCCTTCTCAGCCCAACCCACCTCACAAGGTTGTTATTGTGGAGGAAATCGAAGGAGGAAGCTTGGATATGTTGGCTATGTTTGCCACCTTGAGTTATTTGTAAAAATAATAGAGGTGGGATACATTTTTCCTCTTTTAATGTCCTTGTAATATCTTGCATAGGGGTGGAGTAAGGGCGACTGAATGGAGCTGAGCATTTACTGGCTGGATGCCCTTCCTGACGCCTATGCAAAGTTCACAGCAAAGAGTTACTCATTGCGCCCAGAGAGAGAAATATCTGCGGCTACCTACGATTGAACTCACAGCTTCCTGATTGTGAGTCAAGACCTCCACCTCTAGGCCATCACGCCACTCAAAGATGGGATACAAATTAAATAAACAAAATGAGTGTGGACTTGAAAGGAAGCCCCATGATCTGGTGAGCCTTATAGCTAAGAAGGTGTGTCTAGAATCACCTTTATGGATCAGGGCATCAGAAAAGAATAAACCTATTCTTTCTCCTATCTACGCAAAACAGAAGGTCAGTTCAAAGCAGGCAGCAGCTATCAACTACCCTAAATGTGTCTGGTGAACAGGACCCAACGCTATTCTCCTAAAGAGAACATAGGCTTTGTTGGTAATGATCCCCTCCTAATGAGGTAATTTATGGAGAGTCCCTAAGGCTTTTTTTCCTAATGTTCCATCAGCATGACAAGGCATTAAATAGTTGTCAACATAATTGGGTTCAAACTGTCCCCTTCTGACTTTCCCTTTAGGTTAAAACCGTGGCAGGGGAGAAAACTGTGGCTCTCATTAGTCCATTTTAACAGGACAGAAAGAAATTCAGTTTGATTACATGTTAAAAAAAACAAACCCATCTTCTAAGAGAAAGGCATTAGCAGATTTTCCTTTTCCTTCGTAGAGATGAAGTCTAGGAAAACAGTGAAGTTTATCTGAGCAGGACAGAGCTGTCATTTGGACTGCTAAATTGTATCTTCTGGATGCACAACACAACTAATCACAGTGGAAAAGCTCGTAGCTGCCTTTGCATAATATGCTAAGTTTGGTTAGTATTAACCATAATTGAGTTTTCTGTGGCTTGGCACATTATCTAACATACTGGCTGGATTGTGGTCCGGTGTGTAGCACAAATCCAGAAAACAGGTTAATTTAGTAACAAGGTTAAGAATAGCGTTTGAACACCACCATTGAGTTGGAAGAGACTATAGATAATCTTCAATTCGTTTAGTGACAGTTTGAAGTTACAAGGGCACTGATAAAAAGCAACTTATGACTGTTTTTCACACTGACGACCGTTGCAGCATCCCCATGGGCATATGATTAAAATTCAAATGTTTGGCAACTGGCATGTATTTATTATGAAGGTTGCAATGGTCTGGGGTCATGTGATCAACTTTTCTGATCTTCTGACAAAGTCAATGGGGAAGCCAGATTCACTTAACAAACATTTTACTAACTTAACAACTGCAGGGGTTCGTTTAACAAATGTGGCAAGAAAGGTCATTAAATGGGGCAAAACTCACTTAACAATTGTCTTGCTTAGCAACAGAAATTTGGGACTCAATTGTGATCGGAAATTGAAGACTGTATTTAAGTTCAACTTTTTACTGAAATTATACAGTAACTCAGATTAAAGCATCTCCTATAGCAGTGATGGCGAACCTTTTAGAGACCGAGTGCCCAAACTGCAACCCAAAACCCACTGCAACCCAAAACCCAAAACCCACCCGGCGAGTGCCGGGTGGGCGTGGCCCATTGGGTGGGCGTGGCTGCGGTGGTAACGGCAGAGTGGGTGGGACTAAAAAGTTCAATCAATTCCAACTTTGCAAGATCTTTTTTTTTCCTGCGAGAAGTTGAAATTGACTGATTGAACCTTTTTTTTTTTTTTTGCACACGGCGGCGGAAGCCTAAAGCGAAAAGATTTTATAAAACCCAGCTGAAGGCCTAGGACTGGGGTGACGGCGTGCGTGCCCACAGAGAGGGCTCTGAGTGCCGCCTCTGGCACCCGTGCCATAGGTTCGCCACCACTGTGCTATAGAAAAACCTCCAGTATTGGTGGTTCAGCTGTTCTTAACACTGGGATGTGTTTCCTAATGTTCAATCAGACACTGCCTCCTTGTAACTTAAAGACATTCAGCAAAGGTAGAAAATGGACTTGATCTTTTCCCATATGATACCCCTTCTTTCTATAGCAATAGCAAGAGCACTTAGACTTATACACTACTCCACAGTGCTTTGCAGCACTCTCTGGGCAGTTTACAGAGTCAGCCTATTGCCCCCAACAATCTGAGTCCTCATTTTATCGACCTCAGAAGGATGGAAGGCTGAGTCAACCTTGAGCAGGTCAGGATCGAATTTCGTGGCTGTACGCATAGTAAGCCGGCAATACTAACCACTGCGTCATCACGGCTCTGTCATTGTCTTTGCTCAAAGTTAGGTCTTTCAAGAGTGTGGCAAAACATCTCAAATTGATAGCACTGGTTTTGAGTCCTGAATGGATTCTTTGGACATCTCAGTGGGCTTTCAATACTATTTAGGACATCCTGGAACTCCAAAACAGCCCGACTTCCAATTCAAAATAGATTAACTCATACTGGAAATGTCTTACGCTCACTATGAAAATATTTCTATCAGAGGCAGAACAACCAGTTTCAAACTCCGAATAATTGTTTCCTCCTCAAAGGAGATGTTTTGAGCCCAAAGTGTTTTGAATGCAAAATTTCTACAGGTAGTCTTCGACTTATGACCACAATTGAGTCCATTAAATTGTCACTGTCATTAATCAATAGGACTCTGATCTTCTTAACCCTAACCTTATTAAAATTCCTGGAATTGCATAAAATTGGAACCACATTCAGGTTTTATTAATCCTTTTGTTTTTTTAATCCTCTTTGCAGAGATTAATATCTGCTCAGGGGCATCTGGAGGAAGGGTGAAAAATGCAAAGATGGCGATCGAAGTCCACACAATTAAAATCTTGCCTATTTTTACATGTTTGTGTGTCTGTTGCATTAAAAAAAGAAAAAAACTTTTTTAGTGCAATTGCCATCTTGATATTTTGGCTGCCCCCAGAAGGACTCCTCAGGGTAGAGAAGAGGGATTGGGGTGAAAATAGAACTAGTTACAATGATCTGCCTTGACATTTTGATGGACGTGATGGTTTCTTTGGAGCTGTCACCCTTTTCAGCCACAGGCAAGTAGATGTGTGTTATTCCAAATGCTCCTTTCTGCCTTTTGTTTTCAGATTTGAAATATAGCATCGTTTTCTCAAACAAAGCCATGATCTGACATTAAGCACATTCAAAATGAATCACAGCAGGAGCAACCTCACTTTTTGCTTTTATGGAAACAATGAAGAGAAATGTTAACGATGTGTGTTATCATGGAAATGGTACTGAAGGTGAGGACACCTGAGGCTAGCGTTCTAAGAAAACATTATCTATCTATCTATCTATCTATCTATCTATCTATCTATCTATCTATCTATCTATCTATCTATCTATCTATCTATCTATCTATCTATCTATCTATCTATCTATCTATCTATCTATCTATCTATCTATCTATCTATCTATCTATCTATCTATCTATCTATCTATCTATCTATCTATCTATCTAATACATCACCCATCTCGCTGTCCAAAGTAACTCTGGATGGCTTACAGAAATACAGAAACAATTATAAATATAAGAACAATTAAAGTTACAAAGGATTAGTAATTCTAAAATTAATTGCACCAGCCTGTAAGTGTAAGAAGGGGGCTGGATGTCTTCTTCAGAATAACAGAGTTGGAAGGGACCTTGGAGGTCTTCTAGTCCAACCCCCTGCTCAGGCAGGAAACCCTATACCATTTCAGACAAATGGCTGTCCAGTCTCTTCTTAAAAGCCTCCAGTGTTGGAGCACCCACAACTTCTGGAAGCAGGTTGTTCTAACTAATTGTTCTAACTGTCAGGAAATTTCTCCTTAGTTCTAGGTTGCTCCTCTCCTTGATTAGTTTCCATCCATTGCTTCTTGTCCTGCCTTCAGGCGCTTTGGAGAATAGCTTAACCCATTCTTCTTTGTGGCAGCCCCTCAAATATTGGAACACTGCTATCATATCCCCCCAGTCCTTCTTTTCACTAGACTAGACATGAACTATTGGATTAGGGCTGGTCTGCATCCTCAGCTAACAAAGCCATTTAGGTTTCAGCCTACTCGTTCTTAATCAGCCTGTCCCACTTTGCAGGATTGTTGCGAAGATGGATCGGAAAAAGAAAAACCTTATATGCTATTTGAGGGGGATATTTGGGGAGCTTTAGGAGAGGTAGTTGATATGAAGAGGCTGAAAAGGTCACAGCAGATGTTTACAACAACTAACGCTTTCCTTTTAAAAAGTAGAAAACCAGCAATGAAGATCTGACACCTTGCTACTGGTTTTCAGCAGAGTCATTGTAGGTTACTTTGTGGTTAACAACATCCCTCAGCTGAAGGTTACCCATCTCTGTCCTCAAAAGAAAAGGCAGCTTTAGTATCTAACTGATAAATTAGTTACCGTCATATTCAACTTAGATGAAGATCTAAACACTTAGGAGCATAGCATGGTATTTTTTAAAACATTCAAACACTATACAGACTTAAGTTACCACCGAGTGTTTAGAAAATATGACAGAACCGAAACGTAATCTTTGAAATGTCACCAACTTTAATTTATTGGCCATTGGTCTGTCAAAGGAAGCCATCTCATTCAACATGCAAGACTCTTGATTATTTCAGGAGATGAATCTCCTCTCTCTGGATGTTTTACTCCAAAACTGGAACATTTGGAGATAATAGTGCCACATTGTTTACAATATTGTGATTTATTTTGCTGTCCTGAATATTCAGTTCAGGAAAGGGCTTCTTCAAGTTCCTGTCTCTACGACTGGCAAACCTAAGAGAAAATCTTTCTCTTTTCATTAGTAAAAAAGATTGAGGGAGGATGCTGAAGGTTGGAATTTTATGAATCTCTGGGAACTAAGAAACACAGTCTTATTCAATTTAATTTCCAGGTAGTCTTCAGCTTACAACCACAACTGAGCCGAAAATGTCTGTCACTAAGCAAGACAGCTCTTAAGTGAATTTTGCTCCATTTTATAACCTTTCTTGCCATTTTATGACCTTTCTTGTTAAGTGAATCACTGCAATTATTAAGTGAATCATTCAGTCATTAAATGAATCATGCTTCCCCCCCCCCATTGAATTTGCTTGTTGGAAGTTGGCCAAGGAAGGTTACAAATGGTGATCACTTGACCCAAGGATAGTGCAATTGCCATAAATCCATGTTAGTTGCCAAGCATCCTTGGAGGTCTTCTAGTCCAACCCCTTGCGTAGGCAGGAAACCCTATACCATTTCAGGCAAACAGTTATGATTGGAAGACAATTCTTCCAGTGATTAAAAACTTTCAGTGATGGAGCATTCACAACTTCTGGAGGCAAGTCATTCCACTGATTAATTGTTCTAACTGTCAGGAGATTTCTCCTTACTTCTAGGTTGCTTCTCTCCTTGATCAGCTTCCATCCATTGCTTCTTGTTCTGCCCTCAGGTACTTTGGAGAATAGCTTGACTCCCTCTTCTTTGTGGCAACCCCTGAGATATTGGAAGGCTGCTTTCATATCACCCTAGCCCTTTCTTTTATTAAACTAGACATACTAAATTCCTGCAACTGTTCTTCACATGTTTTAGCTCCAGTCCCCTAATCATCTTTGTTATCATCTTAAAATCAATTAGAGATATATTTTCTATATCAGAAGCCCCTAGCTTTGAGGAGAAGTTAAGAAACTGAAGACCCAAAACTTACAAACCTCTTTCATAGATATATCCCAAGACCCTTCTTTGACCTCATTTGCCAAGGAATAGTGGCTTAGTTTGCTGTAATTTTGCGGCAGAAAATATAGGAAAAATGAAATGTAATGTAATAATAATAATGGCCCAGAGAAAATTGCCACAGTAGAAATAAATTGAAGTAAAATCACAGACAATAATGGAATTGAAATGCCAAATGGCCAAACCATTAGGAACCATCAATCTGAAGCCAACCAGTATCTGAACATTTTACAGTTGGATAATATCAAGCATGACAAATTAAAAAAGTAATTAGTGACAAATATATCCAAAGAGTGAGAAAAGTGCTAAGGACAAAACTGAATGGTGGAAATACCATCAAAGCCATCAATATCTGGGCCATAGCTGTGACACAATATGCTGCTGGAATTATTGACTGGACACAGGCTGAACTGGACAATTTGGGCGCAAAAAAAGAAAGAAAGCTAATGACTGTTCACTATGCATTACATCCCCATAGTTATATTGATAGATTATATCTGGCCTAGGACTACATAGTCCTAGGCTGCATTAACAAAGGGATAATAATAATAATAATAATAATAAAGTTGGAAGGGACCTTGGAGGTCATCTAGTCCAGTGGTTCTTAACCTGGGCGATATTGCCCCCCAGGGGGCGATTTCATTTTTCAAGGGGGCGATGGAACGAAAAGGGGCGATGCGGGGGCGAAGGAACGAAAAGGGGGCGATATGGGGGCGATGGAGAGAGAAGTTTTGGGGACACTTTTGAGACTTTTTCGTACAGTGAATCGCTGTATATCTGTCGTACAAAAACATCAGATCGCTCGCTATTAGTGGATTGAATTGTGTTTTCGAATGTTCCTCCAGCTAGCTTCAGTACAGAACGCCGTACATATGTGAATACGCATCGCTTATCTCCATGCGTGTTGCGCAGCAGCCTCTACCCATACAGAACCATTGGCCAGAATGGGCAGTGATGGAGGGGGGAGCGCTTCTTTCGAAACATCACATGCTGAGTGGCTGTCCCCTGTGACATCAGCTGTAATGTCAACGTAACTGTTGAAACTAGGTTTATCGACGTCCACGTGTGTTTTTCTAGTGTTCAGTGGAGTTGAAAATTTAATTTGCAGGTAGTGCCTTTTATTTCGTAGACCTCTCAACATGGCCGAGAAGAGGAAGTGTCGCCAATATTCGACGGAATACCTAAAATTGGGATTCATTCCATCTCCTTCCAACGTACAGCTTCCATTTTGTCTTCTTTGTGAGAAAACAAAGTTTACACGAGTCTCTACGTTATGTCATTAATGCTGTGAATAAAATTAAGTCGAATGTCTTGAACAACCGACTTTTTCACAAGCTTTGTGAAGAAAATGTTCTTTTTTTTTGCTTTTTGTGTACATACATTTTTTTCGTTAATGTCTGAGCTTTTATCGTTGTATTTGCTTGCATTGGATTTCACGTTCCAGTTTGAGTTTTCAGCTTCGTTTTTCTTTTCGGGCATTTCACTTTCTTGCAATTGAATTTTGTTTTCAGTGATCATTACATTTAAGTGTCTTGAATAAATAAGATAATAATGAAATACATGTATCACGAAGTTTGGGAATAAAGTGACGAGTGGCACCAAATTTTTTCACACAATTGAGATATGGGAAAAAGACTGGAAATAAATTATTTGCATCGATATGTCCTGATGGCAATTTTAAAGAAAACAAAAAAAGTGTTTGCATAAATTGAAGAATTGTTTCCTATGTTGTGATTGAGAGGTTATGTTGGGGGAGGGGGGCGATGACAACTTCCTCATGGGCTCAAGGGGGCGATTCGTTCAAAAAGGTTAAGAACCACTGATCTAGTCCAACCCCTGCTCAGGCAGGAAACCCTATACCAGTGATGGCGAACCTTTTAGAGACTGAGTGCCCAAACTGCAACCCAAAACCCACTTATGCATCGTCGAGTGCCGGGTGGGTGTGGCCCATTGGCTGGGTGTGGCCCATTGGCTGGGCATGGCCAATTGGGTGGGCGTGGCTGCGGTGGTAATGGCAGACTGGGTGGGACTAAAAAGTTCAATCAATCAATTCCAACTTTGCAAGATCTTTTTTTTTCCTGCAAGAAGTTGAAATTGACTGATTGAACCTTTTTTTTTTTTTTGCACATGGCGGCGGCCTAAAGCGAAAAGGTTTTATAAAACCCAGCTGAAGGCCTAGGACTGGGGCGATGGCGCGCGTGCCCACAGAGAGGGCTCTGAGTGCCACCTCTGGCACCTGTGCCATAGGTTCACCACCACTGCCCTATACCATTTCAGACAGGATAGTATGACATGAAGTGTTAGTACCACTTTATACTGCACTAGTAATGCCACACTTGGAATATTGCATCCAGTTTTGATTGCCACGATATAAAAAAGATGTTGAGACTCTCGAAAGAATACAGAGAAGAACAACAAAGATGATCAGGGGACTGGAGGCTAAAACATATATGGAACGGTTGTTGGAATTGGATATGTCTAGTTTAATGAAGAGAAGGACGAGGGGTGACATGACAGCAGTGTTCCAACATCTAAGGGGCTTGGCCATGAAAATCTGCTGGTTGACCTTTCTCTCAGCCCAGTCCATCTCACAAGGTTGTTGTTATGGAGAAAATACGAGGAGGAAGGTGTGTTGGATATGTTTGCCACCTTGAGTTATTTGTAAAAATAATAAATGTGGGATATACAGTGTGTGTGTGTACACACAAACACATGAATATATACATAAACATGCACACTTAATGACATCCTAGGTTCTTGGGAATTACTCGATGTGTTTGAAGGCCAACATGAGCTAAAGAACTTGAGGCCGTGATTTCATATTAAATAATAATAATGACAAGGCAAAGTTACGTGGCCAGTACATTAAATAAAAGCAAAACTAGAAAACAAAGCCGGTAACAACAAAGCCTGGCAATGGGTAAGAGCAGCAACGTTGAAGAAAAAAACAGAGGAGTTAATTCTGGCTGCACAAGACCAAGCCTTAAGGACAAATGCAAAAAACCCAGAATTGAGAACAGCGTGACAGACAGGAAATGCTGTCTCTGTAAAGAAGCTGAGGAAACAGTGGACCATCTGGTTAGCTGCTGCAAGAAGATCACACAGGCTGACTACAAACAACAGCACGACAAAGTAGCCACAATGATGCACAGGAAATCCCCAGGAAATACCACTTGCCAGAAATCAAGAATTGATGGGATCACAAATAGACGAAGTAATAGGAAAGGAAGAAGTACTGAAGAAGTACTGTGGGATTTTAGACTTCAAGCAGACAAGCACCTGCCACATAACACCCCAGTCTTAACAATTGTTGATAAAGAAGACAAAGATGTCTGGCTATTGGATGTTGCATTTGCTGGAGACAATGGAATGGAATGGAATGGAATGGAATGGAATGGAATGGAATGGAATAGAATAGAATAGAATAGAATAGAATAGAATAGAATAGAATAGAATAGAATAGAATAGAATAGAATAGAGTAGAGTAGAATAGAATAGAATAGAATAGAATAGAATAGAATAGAATAGGGGTCCTCAACCTTGGCAACTTTAAGACTTGTGGACTTCAACTCCCAGAATTCCCCAGCCAACAAAGCTGGCTGAGGAATTATGGGAATTGAAGTCCACAAGTCTTAAAGTTGCCAAGGTTGGAGACTCCTGGAATAGAATACAAAGAACTGGAGAAAATCACAAAATATAAAGACTTGCAAAGAGAGGTAGAACAACTGTGGCAATAGAAAGCAAAGATAGTGCCAGCATCTGGAGTATCCAGATTTTGGGCAGTATCTGGAACATCTGGAATAGCTAGAGTATCCTGGCCAGTATCCAAAACATCTGGAGCACCACTTGAATACCATCGGCATGGACAAAATCACCATTGGTCAATTGCAAAAGGCAGCTTTACAGGTAGTCCTCAACTTCCGATCACAATTGAGCCCAACATTTCCGTTGAGAAATGAAACATTTGTTAAGTGAGTGGTGGCCCATTTTATGACTTTTCTTGCCACCGTTGTTGAGTGAACCATTGCACTTCTTAATTTAGTAACACAGCTGTTAAGTGAATCTGGTTTTCCCATTGACTTTGCTTGTCAGAAGGTTGCAAAAGGTGATCACATGACCCCAGGGACACTGCAACCTTCATAAATATGAACCCCTTGCCAAGCATCTGAATTTTGACCATGTGACCACAGGGATGCTGCAATGATTCTAAGTGTGAAAAAAGGTCATAAGTCACTTTTTTTAGTGATGTTGTAACTTTGAATGGTCACTAAAATGAACTGTTGTAAGTCAAGGATTTGGAACAACTTACATCCTGTGGCAAATATCTTATTAAACAACATCCAACCCTAATAATATATTAAACTAGGAAGGGAGGGAAGGAAGGAAGGAAGGAAGGAAGGAGAAAAAGAAGAGGAAAAGGAAAAAGGAAAGGAATTCTTACTTTTTTGGAGCAAAATTCAGAGCACATCTCCACTGTCAAATTGGAATGTATTAACGAGGCTGGCAAGATGTTCGTTAAATTTTCTGGTACTTGAAAACATCCTCGATAGATAATATTTTGCCCTGCAAAAGAAAGACAAGAAGTTTGCTCTTAAATAATAGCAACCAGGATAACCTCCTATTACCCTAAGGAATGTACACAAACACACTCATACTCTCACAGAGGGAGGGAGGGAGGGAGGGAGGGAGGGAGAGAGAGAGAGAGAGAAATAGTTTACATGATAAAAATATGATCTGGTTTCTGTGAAGCTTACTCACAATTCTGATTTTTAACTCGGCCCTACTGATGACCAGGACTTAGGGGACAGTATTAATTATGAATATGTGCAAATGGCCCCTCTCTCTCTCTCTCTGGTCACTTGCAGAGTCCTGGATGCAGGGTCATGAAAGGACAGCAAGGAAAACACCCAATGTCCTAACCCACCCGAGAACATACGATATCTTTAGGGAAACTTCTGGTTTCCTGTATTCTTTATCAAGCAAAACCTCAGAACCTGCATATCATTACTGGCCTGTTAAAAAAAATTGGTTTGAAATGACCCCCTCCCTTTGAGGGAAGCAACACTATTTTTTTTCCTTTGAAAATGTCTCCTCTGTTCTGTCCCCTCTTCTTCATTCTCCCCTGCGAGGCTTTGAAAAGCTCTCGATTAAAAAAAAAAATCTCCAAAATTGTTCCTCTTCCGGAAAGACCTGGAATTTCAATGATTTGCAAAAACGGCTTCAGGAAGCCTCCGGTGTATTTGTGTGCGGAGGGAAAGGGGGATTTTTACCCAAAACATTACTTCATCTTTATTCCTTTTCATAGGAAGGTTATTTCAATGTTCAAATACTAAACAGATTTCTAGTGTGATTATCTGTCTATGGAGATTTTCAGTCATCCAAGTCATGGTTGTCCCAAAGGTGCTTTTTTTCAAGAAGCAACTGGACTGTTTTCCCTTGAAGATGTTTCACTTCTCATTCAAGAAGCTTCTTCAGTTCTGTTAGAACTGAACTATTTTAAATACAATGAAGGTTTTTACAGACAAAAACACGGCTGTGCCATGGGTTCACCTCTGTCCCCCATTGTGGCCACATGGAAGAAGTAGAAACTAAAGCCCTAAACTCCTTCACAGGAATTCCACTCACTCACTGGTATAAGTATGCGGACGATACTTGGGTCAAGATCAAAACACAGGAATTGGAAGCATTCACCAAACATATCAACTCGGTGGACAGATACATCCAATTCACACGTGAAGATGTTAAGGAAAATAGTCTAGCCTTCCTGGACTGTGCAGTATACATTAAGGAAGACAGAAGCCTTTTACACTGAAATTTACACACAGATCAATATTTACATTTTGATTCTCACCACTCACTGGAACACAAAATGGGAGTTATCAGAACCCTACACCACTGAGCTGAAGGCCTGCCTACCAGCAAAGATGGAAAAGACGAAGAACTAAAACACATCAAGGAAGCCCTCAGAACATGTGGCTACCCCAAATGGGCCTTCATCAAATCCAAAAAAAGACCCAACAGGAGCTCCTCCATAAGAGACAAAGAAGAAAATAATAAATGAAGCAACATAGTCATTCCATACGTTGCAGGAGGAGGATCTTCAGCCAACACACTACGTGCACACTTCAAACCCAAGAATACACTAAGGCAGAAGCTTGTCCACCTCAAGGACAAAACACCCAGACACAAACTGAGCTACGTGGTATATGCAGTACAATGCAGTGAGCCATGTGCAGATCTATACATTGGGGAAACAAAACAACCACTTCATAAATGTATGGCACAATATAGGAGAACAAACCCATCAGGACAAGTTTCAGCAATCCATCTGCATTTAAAAGACAAAGGCTGCTCTTTTGAAGACAGCAAAGTCCACATTTTGGACAGAGAGGGCCGCTGATTTGAAAAAGGGGTCAAAGAGGCCATCTATGTCAAAACTGAACAGCCCTCTCTCAACAGAGGGGGAGAGATATGACATCATCTATCTGTACAACACAGTCTACAACACAGTCCTTTCGACAGTTCCAAGAAGGCTCCACACACATTTGTACTACTCAGGTGACTCTGAAGACACAGATAAACCTCCAGGTGGCATCAACGACTCTCTAAAAGAATGCAAATGATAGCTGTCTGCAAGGAGTATAAATCTTTCCATTCCCCACCATCCAGCTGAAGAAGCTTCTTGGATGAGAAGCGAAACATCTTCAAAGAGAAAAAAGAAAGTCCAGTTGCCTCGTGAAAAAGCACCTTGACCTGGATGACGGAGAATCTCCATAGACTGTTAGAACTGAAGAAGCCTCTTGGATGAGAAGCAAAGCGCCTTGAAGGAAAAACAAAGAAAGTACAGTTGTCTTTTGAAAAAGCGCCTCTAGGATACTGTCATGATAAAGAAATAAAATCAGCTAAATCCCGGGGGATCCAAAACTTTCCAAAAGTTTGAATGATATTCATTTATACAAAATAATGTACCTATGAAGATTTGCCAAAGATCCTTGAAAGCTAGGAGACTTTAATGAAGGAGGAACCCATGGATTGTATGTAGAGGTGATGTTGTATATAGGTAGTCATCAATTTACAGTTTACAAAAAAACAAACAAAAAAAAAAAACCAAATTAATTGGGGTATACTTTAAGAAAACTGCAGAGGCTGCAATTCTTCAGCCAGAAAGTTTTTCATTAAGCTCCACTGAATATTGCAGACTTTATTTCTAAGTCAGTAAGAATACGATAATCTTAATCTTCTCCCAATTAATCAATTAAATGGTCCCGCTATTTTAATCAATAATAATGCTTTTTATTTAGGCATCTCACAGAGCCCAAGTGGTATCAATCAGAATTTTGAAAGCTTCAGGAATACAGGTAGTCCTCAACCTATGACCACAACTGAACCCAGAATTTCTATTGTTAAACGAGACAGATGTTAAATTAATTTTGCCCCATTTTACGAACTTTCTTGCCACAGGTGTTAAGTGAATCACTGCAGCTGTTAAGTTAGTAACACGGTTGTTAAGTGAATCTGGCTTCCCCATTGACTTTGCTTGTGAGAAGGTCGCAAAAGGGGATCACGTGACCCCGGGATACTGCAACCGTCATAAATATGAGTCAGTTGCCAAGCATCCGAATTTTGATCACGTGACCATGGGGATGCTGAAATGGCCCTAAGTGTGAAAAATGGTCATAAGTCACATTTTTCAAACAGTCACTAAATGAATGGTTGTAAGTCAGACTCCCTGCACCCCCTCTTCCCATTCAAACATTCCCAATTCTGGGAACAAATAACTCAATCAATCAGTAAACCCCAGGCTGCTTTTGTACTTGAAGAAGTGTTAGCACTGATACAAATTTGGGAAATGGGCCAAGAAGCAGGTTAAACTCTGCAGGGTAAAAATCCTTTTTATTAGCAAAGGGAACAATTTTAGCATTCCTTCTCCACAAATAGCATTCATAGGGAGCTATATATTTGAGCAAAATAAGAATGAATCAGAGATTTAAGATATATTATTCTCCACTCTCTCTAACAGGATAACTAGAAAAGGATGAAAAAGGAAATGTTTTTCCTTTAAAACCAAAAATGATGAACAAAGTTTACCACGAATTTCTTATTCATTGCAAAATTAACTCTTACTCATTACAGGTATTATGGTGGGGTTTCTTTTAGAATCTTACATTTTTTTCCTGTTGTTTGGTCCCTTAATGATAGGCTACAACTAGGACAGAAGCTAAGAATCACTCAACAGAATCAGTTGAGGGAAGTGCTAGTCTATATGTCTGTAGGGTCCTTCCATATCAAAGTGAGTTGATGTGAACATCAGCAAAGAGACAACCTGGAACTGTCCTGATGAGGTGAATTAAGAATATAGAGTTCAAAATGTAATCCCATCAACTTCCCAGATCCATCTCTTGCACCCATATCCTGTACCTATAATAGAGATTATTAAGTTCCCCACCCATAAAGCCTTCTGCTTGATTGTTTGTCTGGTATTAATCCCTGCTTATCTACTTACTTACTGCTTATCCCTGCATATCTATTAACACCAGACAAACAGTCAAACAGAAAACAATACATGCATTCAGTTGCCCCCATCCCTATTGGAAATAAATACTCACTTAAGAAGCTTACATCACTTACGTCGTTTAGGCCCTGCCCCTGATTCCTCCACCTGGTAAACAGAGAGCCTGTTGATGCCTCCACAGATGGTCCCTTTCTCCCCTTTGCACTCATTGTTGCATTCTTCCTGCTTTGCAATATTCACTGGCAGCTGGTTTCCACAATAGCATTCTGCTCCATATTCTAAGCCGGCATATTTATAAGCCCTGGGTGAAACCAAAAAGAATTTCTTCCTATATCATTATTGCAACCTATACCAAAAACAAATATGGAGTAATATTTGACAGGCAAGAGAGGGACCTGGGAGACGGAGGTGGGGGGAGTCCAGGAGAAACTGAAAGGAGAGAAGTTGAAGAGGGAAAGGTAGAGACTCCAAGGACTCTTTATGCAGCCCTAGTAAGGCCACACTTGAGATACTGCATCCATGTTTGGTCACCACATTATAAAAAAAAAAATGTTGAGACTTTGGAAAGAGTGCAGAGAAGAGCAACTAAGATGATTAGGGATCTGGAGGCTGAAACATATGAAGAATGGTTGCAGGAATAGGGTCTCCTGCTTGAGCAGGGAATTGGAGGTCTTCTAGCCCAACCCCCTGCTCAAACAGGAGACCCTATATACCATTTCAGACAAATGGTTGTCCAATCTCTTCTTAGAAACCTCCGGTGATGGAGCACCCATAACTTCTGGAGGCAAGTCGTTCCACCGATTAATTGTTCTAACTGTCAAGAAATTTCTCCTTATTTCTAGGGCGGTTCTCTCCTCGATTAGTTTCCATCCAGTATTTCTTGTCTTGCCTTCTGGTGCTTTTGAAAATAGCACCAAATTATGCAGCCCCTCAAATTATTGAAACACTGCTATCAGGTCACTGTTAGCCCTTCTTTTCACTAGAGTAGACAAACCCAATTCCTGCAACCGTTCTTTGTATTTTTTAGCCTCCAGTTCCTTAATCATCTTTGTTGCTTTTTTCTGCACTCTTTCCAGAGTCTCTACATCTTTTTTATAATGTGACCAAAACTGGATGCAGCAAATAGTAAGTATTAAGTGTGGTCTTACTAAGGCTTTATAAAGCAGTACTAATACATCACGTGACCTTGATTCTATCTCTCCGTTAATGCAATCTAGGACTGTGCTGGCTTTTTTGGCTGCTGCCGCATACTGTTGGCTCATATTTAAGTAATTGTCCACCAAGACTCCGAGGAACTTCTCATAGTTACTGCTATTGAGCCACGTTTCACTTAACCTGTACCTGTACATTTGGTCTTTCTTGCCTAAGTGTAAAACCTTACTTTTCTCTACACTGAATTTCGGTTTGTTTCATAGGGCCCAGTGTTCAAGTCTGTGGAGATCCATCTGGATCTGGAGTCTATCTTCTGATATGTTGGCTATTTTCTGCTAGTTTAGTGTCATCTGCAAATGTGATGAGTTCCCTGAAGCAGCAGTTCTTTCTGCCTCCCAAGGTCATTCTCACATGCCATTTCACGCTGAGTCAATATATTTATAAAATAGGGACCAATTCATGTTAGGCTGGTTTATCCATTCTGTTCTGAACATTTGAGAGGCAACATAGCAGAACATCCAGATTCAGCCATAGTTTCATTCCATACAGCATTAACCTTGCGAACTCTCAAACTTCCTCCTTGCGTTATATATTCAAGATGGACAGTATTTAATATTTATTTGCTATGCATATGTAGGGATGTGGGTCTCTATATATGTTGTACATAGTATGTTTAGGTGTGTGTCATGTATATGTTTCACTTTGAGAGCGGGCAACTAAATTTCATTTTTTATGTGTGCCATTGTGCCCACAATATCAAAATGACAATAAAGGTTATTTATCTTTATCTTTAACAGGATGCAGAAGAAATGTTTGTTTTTTGTTTTCTTATTCTAATTTTTTACCTCTCAGCACAGGCTTCTTGGCAGTGGGAAATTGTCATTTTTCTCAAGTCATGGAACACGGCTCCTTTCAATGTCCTTTTTCTTGAGTCGTCACCAAAGCAGCCAATATAAGTGCCTTGAGCATATGAAAATATTACAGAAAGACAGTTAGACAGAATCGTGAGAAGAACAGAATACAAAAAAATCAGTGTTCTTTCTAAAGAACAGCCTTGCATTCCTCTCGTATAATACCAGTAGCGTCACGTTCTGCCAGGAAGAACCAATAAAATATGATTAAGAATTTAACTGCATGTAAGTAGACCTTGACTTACAACCACTCATTTAGTAGCCGTTTGAAGTTACAATGGCACTGAAAAAAGTGTTTTATAACTATTTTTCACCCTTAATGACCATTGCAATATCCCCATGGTCACATGATCAAATTCAGATGCTTGACAACTGACTCAGTTGCCGTGCAATGTCCCAGGGTCATGTGATCACCTGACAAGCAAATTCAATGGGGAGCCCCAGTCACTTAACGTGTTATTCACAACTACTGTAATGATTCCCTTAACAGATATGGCAAGAAAAATCGTAAAATGGGGCAAAATTCACTTAACAACTGTTTTGCTTAGCAACAGAAATTTGGGGGGGGTCAGTTGTGGTCGTAAGTCAAGGACTACCTGTACCATGCTTTTTTTGTTGTTGTTTTCTTCTACCTTGTCTTGTGCAGCATTAGCAATGAGAATATATATTTTAATTCTCACATGTAACATTAATTATTTATTAACAGAACTCAAGTATATGCTCTAAAACTTACTGAAGGTGGAGCTGCGACCAAATAAGGACATATTTACATAATGCAGAAATAATTAGGAATTGGTAGGAATGACAGCTGCCATCTTAGGTGACTTTCCAAGAAGACCAGTTGAATTCATGGAAGACCATGGTTCAGAATAGTCTCTGGAGGTGATCTGATGCAAAAATGACAGATGATGATCCTTCTAGTCCCACTTACAAACTTTCCATGTGCTTCTTCTCTGTGATTGTAAGGATATATTCACACAACACATTAGAATAAGCTAAAATTGAGACTCTAGAAAGAGTGCAGAGAAGAGCAACAAAGATGATCAGGGGACTGGAGGCTAAAACATATAAAGAACGGTTGCTAGAATTGGGCATGGCTAGTTTAATGAAGAGAAGGACTAGGGGTGACATGATAACAGCCTTCCAGTATCTCAGGGGTTGCCACAAAGAAGAGGGAGTCAAGCTATTCTCCAAAGCACCTGAAGGCAGGAGATGGAAACTAATCAAGGAGAGAAGCAACCTAGAACTAAGGAGAAACTTCCTGACAGTTAGAACAATTAATCAGTGGAACAACCTGCCTCCAGAAGTTGTGAATGCCCCAACAGTGGAAGTTTTTAAGAAGAGACTGGACAGCCATTTGTCTGAAACGGTATAGGGTTTCCTGCCTGAGCCTTGCTTCTTGTCCTGCCTTTAGTTACTTTGGAAAATAGGTTGATCCCCTTTTCTTTATGGCAACCCCTCAAATATTGGAACACTGCTATCATGTCACCCCTAGTCCTCCTTTTCACTAGACTAGACATATCCAGTTCCTGAAACTGTTCTTTGTATGTTTTAGCCTTCAGTCCTCCAATCATCTTTGCTGTTCTTCTCTGCACTCTTTCCAGGGTCTCAACATCTTTCACTTTATCACTGCTTTGGTGTTCCTCCCCCCCCTAAATTTGTGGTGCTCATTCCTGATGGCTATCTATAGGTCTGGGTGGGTTTTCTATAAAAATATCCATCTGGTTAAGCCATTTTAATTTCTTGCAGTACTGCAGGAAGCCTGCATTGAGGGAAATTGCATGTTGACATTGAAAAACAATCTTCTGGTATAGATAGTCCTCAACTTATGATAACACTTGGGATCAGAATTTCCATTGCTAAGCAAGATGATTGTTAAGTGATCCGTACCTGATTTTATGTCCTTTTTTGCTACGGTTGTTAAGTGAATCATTGCGGTTAAGTGAAACTAGGTTGCTTCTCTCCATGATTAGTTTCCATCCGTTGCTTCTTGTCCTGCCTTCAGGGGCGTTGGAGAATAGGTTGACCCACTCCCCTCTTCCTTGTGGCAGCCCCTTAGATATTGAAACACTGCTGTCACGTCGCACACATACCCCAGCTCTTCTTAATTGGGACCAGAATTTCTGTTGCTGAGCAAGGTGCTTATTAAATGATTCATGTTCAATGTTACGATCTTTTGGCCACGTTTTTTAAAACGAATCAGAGTTGAATCATGTGGTTGTTAAGCAAATCTGGATTCCCCCCTTGATTTTGCTTGTTGGAAGCTGGCTGGGAAGGTTGCAAATGCTGATCACATCACCCCAGGATGCTGCAACCATTTTAAATACGTCAGGTTGCCAAGCACCTGAATTTTGATCATGTGATATTCGGGCAATGCTACTATGGTTGTAAGTGCGAGAACTGGTTGTAAGTCACTTTATCCAAAGTGCCATTGTAACTCTGAACAGTTGCTAAAGGAATTGTTGTAAGTTGAGGACTAACTGCTGGATATTTCATTTTTGTTCAAAACTATGACCATTTACAATCAGCTTTCTCACTTCCCCCATAAAGGTTGATTGGAGTGTTTATGAAACTTCTCATGTCAGTTTGCAAACCATTATAATCCATTCCCTGATTCTAGTCAGACTTTAAAGCGGATCTGCTTGAAGAAATGAGCCAACCCAGATTTTGTATTAATCAGAGAAATAAGAAAAAAACAAACAGAATCAGGGCTAGAAAGCAGAAGTGATATAATTTCTTCTGGCACTGTTAAGGCACGTGTGCTGCGTTTCCTTGACTTTGACATCCCACTTGAAAAATCTTCAAGCAATGCAACATTTATTTAAAACCAATCTTCCTTCATTGCTCCCTTCTGTAATGCAAAATTAAAATGAAACCATCAAGTTTGCATCTCCTTGATAAAGCTTCTGAATTCGATCTTGCAAACTGTCAGGCAAATGTCGTGAAAAGATGATAGAAAAAAAAATCATATGTGGAGAAATGAAGACTAGCCGTTTATTTGATTTCTTGTGAAAGGACATGATGGTGAAAAAAAAATCACCTTTTGGTTAGTGCGTGCCAGCAGGACTGGCTATTGATCAGCTGACATTTTCTGTAAGGCTTCCCAAACTGAATACATGTGTATTTTTATAGCACTCTATCATATCAACTAGAAAAGTGTAGCACTCATAAATATCTCCTTTTCATTTAAGCATGTGCTGTAAAAGCTTTGGAAATGGATTGGTTGATGGTTTATAAAGTCTCTTTTCCCATGATAGCTAGCTGCCTTCTTGGGTTTCTTAGAAATCTCTTCAACTGCATGTGTTATCCTACACAAAATCTGACAGCGACACAAATGTGCACAGCGCTCTCTAAAAGCAGAGCTAAATTTTATCTGATTGGTTTGAATCACGGAAGATAAAGACATACAAGGAAATCTGAATCACAGAGCTTTGATGCAAAGGGAAGCCACTGCGGACGGTAAAAATAAAGAATAATAATAATAATAACGAAAGCTACTGAGCTTCACCAGAGAATTTTATTCATGCGTGTGTTTGTGGATTAAAAATTATTACTGACAGACCCTCTTTCCACTTTGCCCTCTTTCCATGCACACATCTTGGTGAACAATTTCATTTCCATGAATGAAGAATTCATGCAATGTAGTTAAATTATTTCTGCAGCAAGGACACATTACAGACGTTTCTAGGTCATTGTATTTCAAACTTGGCAACTTTAAGATGTGTGGACTTCAACTCCCAGAATTCCCCAGCCAGCCTGGATTTCTCCAATCAAAACCCAGTACTCTAGTCCAGCAGCCTACGACCTTTTAGACACCAGGGACCAGTTCCGTGGAGGGTAGTTTTTCCATGGACCAGGATTGTGTGGTTTCACCTGCTGCCTGAATCCCGTGCAGATGGGGCTTCGCTTGCTTGTGTGACCTGGTTCCTGGCAGGCCACAGACCGGTGCCGGTCCACAGCCTGGTGGTTGGGGACCCCTGCCCTGGTCCACACATCTTAAAATTGCTAAGTTTGAAAAACACTGTTCTAGGTATAAGTAGTCCTTAACTTACAACCATTCATTTAACAATGTTTGAAGTTACAATGGCGTTGGAAAAAGCGACTTAGAACTGGCTCTTGCGCTTACAAGTGTTGCAGTGTCCCCGTAGTCATGTGATCAAAATTCAAGTACTTGGCAACTGGCATGTATTTATGACAGTTGTAGCATCCTGTGGTCATGTGTGATCACCATTTGCGACCTTCCCATGGGCTTCCGACTAACATGTCAATGGGGCAGCTGGGTTCACTTAACGACCGCATCTCATAGCAATGGAATTTGCAGTCCCACTTGTGGTCGTAAGTCGAGGACTACCTATATTTCTCATATCCCAGTCTGAGTACTTTAAAGTTGGGGAAAAGATATTTGAGAGAGAGAGAGAGATCTATATTTTTCTGTTTCATGTTGTCATTTAATTATTTATTTCGCTTCAAAGCAACCTGCAAAACCCTGCCTGGTTTAGCCTACTTTTTTTTTTTTTTCTTTAAAGGAGAGTGAAGTAGAAAGAATTGTATATATGAATGGCATACATGTTCCTGTTTCAAAAAGTCTCTCGAGTTTCACATTCCTGCACACCTTTTCCATTTCCTTGTTATTGTAGAGCTATATGAGTCTGATTTCTAACAAATCAAGCCATCATAGAAATCAACCAGTTAGATGAAATCTGGGTGATCTTTTAGTTCAACAGCCTGAATGGTTGACTGGGGAATTCTGGGAGTTAAAGTCCACACGTCTTAAAGTTGCCAAGGTTGGATACCCTTGGTGTAAAGCAACATAGTGTTGATCCTCTTAACAGATTGCTTATATCTTCCCCAAAGTCAGTTCTATGTTCCTTTACAGCACGGGTGTCAAACTCGCCACGTCATGTGACGTGTTGCGACGTATCGCGACTCTTTTTGCATTACCGGCTTCGGTATGATGAAACCAGCCAGCCCACGGGCCGGCAGTTTGACACCCCTGCTTTACAGTTTGACACCCCTGCTTTACAGTTTGACACCCTTGCTTTACAGGGAACAGGATCAAGAAATTCAAGATGGCAATTCTGAATAACTACAGCTACATCCTGACTTTTCCTGACATACACCATGTCCACGAACACTTCTGTACACAAGCTTTTTAGACTTCAATGGAGGCTGTGCTTTTTTTCTCCATTTTTTTTCCTCCATTATTCCCAGACTCGCATGCAGTCTCTGAACGAAAGCTTTTCACAGATGGATCCAAAATAAATCAATCTTCAGCTGCTTTTTTTTTTTTTTTTGCTAAAAATAGCCAACAGAGTCTACATCACCCTCCCTTTGAGGGGGGGGGAGAGAGAAGGAAAGAAGAAGAAGAAAAAATCAGCAAAGAAGGAGGAAAATCTAGAACTCTTGAATTAAAATGTTGAGACAAGGTGAATGGTATGTTTCTTCTAAAGAGGTGAACATTGGCACTTTGCAAACATGCAATTAGGAAGTTCACAAGCTGTGAACAGACACCCACAATAAGCTGCTAAGAAGGTGGGAGTTTCTCTCTGAGCTCCATTTCACAGGTTTGGAAGGGGGGTTTTTTGTTTTGTTTTTATCCTTTGCAGCTGCAGATCGGAAGCCATCTGGGCTTCCTCAGGTTGCTGCTGTATTGCCAGGTAGATAAAATATTTGGTTTCACCTCTTCCTCCTGCTTTATGTTAGTGTTTTTAATTAAAATGACAGGTAGTTCTTGGTAGAGGACCAAAATTGAGCCCAAAATTTCTGTTGCCAAGCAAGACAGTTGTTAAGTGAGTTTTGCCCCATTTTACGACCTTTCTTGCCACAGTGGTTAAGTGAATCACTGCAGTTGTTCAGTTAGTAACACGGTTATTAAGGGAATCTGGCTTCCCCATTGACCTTTGTCAGAAGGTTACAAGAGGTAATCGCATGACCCAAGGACACTGCAACCCTCATAAATACTATTCTTTGTGGGCTGCCACAAAGAAGAGGGAGTCGAGCTATTCTCCAAAGCACCTGAGGGCAGGACAAGAAGCAACGGATGGAAACTAATCAAGGAGCGAAGCAACCTAGAACTAAGGAGAAACTTCCTGACAGTTAGAACAATTAACCAGTGGAACAACCTGCCTCCGGAAGCGGCGAATGCTCCAACACTGGAAGTTTTTAAGAAGAGACTGGACAGCCATTTGTCTGAAATGGTATAGGGTTTCCTGCCTGAGCAGGGGGTTGGACTAGATGACCTCCAAGGTCCCTTCCAACTTTATTATTATTATTATTATTATTATTATTATTATTATTATTATTATTATTATTATTATTATTATTATTATATTATTATTATTATTATTATTATTATTATTATTATTATTATTAATTATTATTATTATTACTACTACTACTACTACTACTACTACTACTACTACTACTTGCCAGTCTGAATTTTGATCACATGACCATGGCGGTGTGCTACAATGGTCATAAGTGTGAAAAACGGTCACAAGTCATTTTTTGAGTAATGGTGTAACTTTAAATAGTCAGTAAATGAATGGTTGTACGTTAAGGATTACCTATAATATTACAAAAGGTTTCTTAAGGTGCATTAAGGCCTGCTATGATATTTTGAGCCTTGTCTTCAATGGTCACACAGATGCTCACATCTTTGTTGATTTTACCCTCTGGCTCATCTAGGAGGCAATAAGTGACCAATTTTGCCTAATCCAGAAAAGCTAAACAGAGCTGGTGTAGGAGATGACCAGGCTGAGCCCAAGGGAGGGGTCAAATGCATCATCAGCCTTGAGTGAGTCCCTTCATGCCCACAAGAGACTTAAGTCCAGCCCACCTTGAATTTCTTCTACTCTTATCTCCTGCTAATTTCCCTTGGCCATTAGTAGTTCAGATTCTTGTAGAGAGTTTAAGCTTACAATAAATGTTTATACCTATTGGAACTATCTAGATTAGATTTTCCTGGTGCTTGATAATTGGGGTTGGTTAGTACTGGGATGAGAGACCATCAAGAAATAACTGAGTTGTTGCCTAACTTGGGAAATGGAAAAAAAACATTCTGGAGGAAAGCAATTGCAAGCCATGTTTCTACTGTGGCTAAAGATAGTGCAGAGGTATGCAAGCACTGCAGAGGGATACTCAAAGGAGGCAAGATGTGAGCATGACAGCACAATCAAGGCCCCACCTTCTGCATGCATGTAATACCAATGCAGGTGGCAAATAGACAAGGTTTCAATTGCACTCTTCTCCTTGCCTGTTTGGATCATTAGATTTGATTTGATTAGATTAGATTTCACATAGTCAACAATGTTTTGGATCAGCCTTTGCCATGTTTGGGCTTTGGCAATTATCGCTCATTGCCAATTGCCATACAATAGGCATTTCCAGGTATGGGCACTCACTCACTCACTCACTCACTCACTCACTCACTCACTCACTCACTCACTCATTCATTCATTCATTCATTCATTCATTCATTCATTCATTCATTCATTCACTCATTCATTCATTCATTCATTCATTATTCATTCATTCATTCATATATATTAGTCATTTCATAAAGGGCATTTTCCTCAATGGTTATTCATTCATTCATTTGTTCATTCATTCATTTATTATTAGTCAATTCATATGGCTACCCATCTTTGAGAAGGGACAGATACAATGCAAAGTGGGTAAGGCTTTGACAATGTATTTTATTTACTACCATTGCTAAGACAACCACAAATGGAGAAGACACATGGATTAAGCCTGGTGGATAGGTGAGTGGGTGGGAATGTATATCGGGATGAGACTGGCTCCCCCACTCCCTAGGGTATGATTTCTCACCTGGGCAACTCTTAAGATGTAGGGACTACAACTCCCAATTTGGTGGCTGGAGAATTCTGGGAGTTTAAGGCTACACATCTTCAAGTTGACACAGTTGAGAGATGGTGCCCTATGGTACAAAGGATAGGAAGGGAGAAGAGGCGCAAATCTGCAAGAATCAGTTACTACAGTGCTATTGTTATAGGTTATCTCAATCAAATATAGTTCCAATCATCTTGTTGAATCAATTTCCTGGTCTACCTATTTGTAAGGTTGACCAGTTACTAACCATCATTTAACCAATACCTCATGGAGGTATTGTGAAGGTAAAATGACAGGTGGTGAATTATGAGCCACTCAAAGGAAATGTCAGTATAAATGAAATGCTTTTGCTCATCTTGGGTTTCGTGTCATCATCACCGTCACCATAGTAGCTATTAAATATTAATTTAAATATTGATTTAGCTCTTTGCTGATTTCTTGGTGGTGCTTTTTAATATTTTCTCTTTCACGCTATTGTAAATTGCCTGGTGCACTTTGATAAGTAGAAAGGTGGGGAATAATAATAATAATATCACCCACAGAAGATATTTCAAGGTATCTAGGTCTCCTTCCTGAAATACTTCTGCAAAATCTAGTGCAAACTTCAAAACCAGATTTACCTTTGCTTTTGGAGGTGTGCTTCAGTGTTTTTGCTCCAGAAGCCAGAACAGGTTCTTGGTCATTTACAAATCGGAGAAACCAGCGCCTCCGTAACTGTCTCAATTCAGAGTTTCTGGAAATCAACCACCGCGGTCCGTCTTTCTGGTCCGGGTTGGGCCCATACACTGCATCCATGTTCACGAGAAGCTTAGAAGTCAAGCGAGGCATCTGCACTGGTCTGCTCTCTGCATTTGTGTCCCCCGGCAAAGCCTCAGCAACTGGTAGGCCCTGATTCCTGGAGAAGCCTCGGGAGCCCTGCTGCAGAACCAAGCGGGATCTCTGTAGGAGGAGAAGGCTACCTGCCATCAGATATGCGGCTGTGAGGAAAAAGAGCAGAAACTGGGTCCTCCGAAGAAACTTTTGTGGTCTGAAAAAGGATTTGGCCATACCCTTCCTGGGAAACGGAGCCGCTCACACCTTTAGAACAGCTTTGAAGCCACACCTTGGCTTCTCGCTAGGTCCTCCCATGGGTTCGTCTGATCATCTTAGAACTTTTCCTGTCTCAAATAAGCTTCTTTCTGCAATCACCACTAGGCTTGTCGCCATAGTCCTCTGCACTGAGGAGGTTTCAGAAGACCAGAACATCCAGTCAACCATCCACAAGCATCTTCTTGATTATGGCCCGTCACACTTCAAAGACTCAGTTCCTCAGATCTGCAATAAGAAAGCACAATCTGTTCAGTTCCGGTTCATCAATTTGTTCTCCTAATCCATTCCATTCATCTTAGCTGAAGCCTTAATCTGTAATTTACCACAGTCTGTTTTTATCACAGTCTGTAAAAATAATAATCCTTCAAAAGTGCTGGATGAGACATAGGGTAGGAGAGAAACAAAACAGAGGCCTTCAGCTTGCTGTAGCTCATTTTCCTTCTACTTTCTCTGAATTTCACCAAAGTTCACACTGAGAAAGTTTGTGATGATAAGACATTTGATCTTTTGGCAGCTATGAACTCAGAAAGCTCAGACTGCCCAAGTTGCTGCTGATACAGTTCTACAGAGGAATTATTGAGTCTGTCATTTGTACTTCTATAACTGTCTGGTTTGGTACAGTAGCCAAACAGGACAGGTACAGACTTCAACGGATAGTTAGGACTGCAGAAAAAACAATTGCAACCAGCCTGCCTTCCGTTGAGGGCCTGTATATTGCATGGGTCAGAAAGAGGGCTGACAAATATCTACAGACCCCTCTCATCCTGAACATAAACTGTTTCAACTCCTCCCCTCGAGACACCGCTATAGGACATTGCATGCCAAAACAACTAGACACAGCTTTTTCCCTCATGCCATCAGTCTGCTGAATACCTAATAACCACAGTATTGCCTTATGTCTAAGGATATTTACCCATGTAATAGGACTATATTACTGTGGCAAGTCAGCCCACCCCAGAGACAGAAATATTTTGGGGAATATTAAAAAGGCAGAATGATATATTTCCCCAAAGGAATAATGGAAAATCTTAAAAGGCAGACCCCGCCCCCCAAGTCTCTCTGCCCCAAGCAGAAACCAGGTCTGTAGAAATGCAGATTTGTTAATTCTTTCAGAAAGATTGGAACCAGGAAGCTTTGAGCTGATGGGATTAGAAAGACAAAGATCCCTAGAATCAACAACCTCTCACCAAAAAAATCCAACACAGGACATAGTCATCAGCCCCAGCCCCAGGGCATGACCTTTGGGACATAATAGGATTAACCCCACCACCATTAGAATACCAGAAAGGACATGCTACGAAGCTCAGGTCAAAGTACATGACACAGTTTCAAAGCCACAGGAAAAGGAACTCCAAACACAAAAGCCCAGGACGGTATAAAAACCCATCACTCCCTACTACATGTGTTCAGCTTTCCCAGAGCCTCATTTCTGTCTGGCTCTGCTCTTCAATAAACTACAACCTTCTTTCTAAAGCAGCCTCTATTTTGTTTATTCCCGGCTTGGACTGGACCCTGATGAAGATTTTTCTTTCAACATCACTATTATCCTTCTCATCTTTCCTATTACCTTCTCCTATTGGTATTTTATGATTATATTACTTTGTTGTTTGTATGTACACTGAGAGCTTATGCACCTGAGACAAATTCCTTGTGTGTCCAATCACACTTGGCTAACAAAGTATGTTCTGTTCTATTCTATTCTATTCTATTCTATTCTATTCTATTCTATTCTATTCTATTCTATTCTATTCTATTCTGTGTTCTGTTCTATGATATTTTGATTTCAGTGCCTAAAATGGAACCATGGAGAAATGGATTCAGACCCTATTTTAAAACAGGCTACATAACCTATTTTCAACCAAATTTATCCTTGGATTTTGGGTGGGCCAGCCAATGAAAAGTTAAAACTTAATTTAAATTAAAACCTAATTAAAACTTAGCAAAATTAATTGAATACAGTAAAAAGGATTGTTCCCCGTGCATTTAACAATTATCCCCTTCTGGAACATTAAAATTACATCACTGGCAGTTGTTTCAGGAGCTCTGAACTGCAAACAAGTCTCAGATGGGGTTGTTGACTGTGTCCTCCTTTTTTTTTAAAGCAAAGCAGCTTAATCTGCATTCCCAGGATTCATTCATCAGAATATAGTTATCCATATTTCACATTCCTCCACATTTTCCATTTCACTTCTTTCTAGAAGAAAATGTGCACAAGCATCTATATTTTAGGCAAATATTGATTAAAAAAGAGTACTTTAGGGGAAATGCAAATTTTAGAGAGGAAATGTATGTTTAGAGAGTAAATGCAGATGTTCACACTATCTTTGAAAACTCCATGAAGAAGAGTTTTATGTTTGACCTTATGTAAAACTGACACAAACTGGAAATAGATTGATTTATCTGTTCTTAAAGTAGTAAATATGCCAAGCCTAGTTAATGATAATTGAATCCATATAGTTTTCTTGGAAATAACATAGGCTTGCCACAGTGGTGGGATTCAAATATGTGAACAACCGGTTCTCTGTGTGGGTGCCGCTTCTGGAAGTCCATTCTGGGCCTGGGCAACAAAAAATTAGCTACCGGTTCTGCCAAACTGGTGCGAACTGGCTGAATCCCACCACTGGGAAGATCACAAATGGAGATCCTGGGATCCTGGGATTCTTTAACTGTCATGAAAACATGCCAGTTCCCAAGCACCCAAATTTTGATCACATGACCACAGGGATGCTACAATGGTTGTAAGTGTAAGGTCCAATCATAAGTCATTGCAAACAGCCAGAAATGCGAACTGGTTGCCAAGATCCTGACATGCAGTCACATGACCACACAAGAGGCCTGGCCATTAGAACCAGGCCACAGTTACCTCAGGGGAGATTCATCGTAACATCAAATGGTTGCTAAACAACTGGTCATAAATCGAGGACTATCTGTAATCTAATCCAATCATTGTTTTATTATCATCACTGATAAAATTATTTATTTTATCAATGATAAAATTATTTTATTTTATCATTGCTGCTGATACAGGTCTACAAAACTGCTGATAAAATTATTTTATTTTATCAATGATAAAATTATTTATTTTATCATTGCTGCTGATACAGTTCTACAAAGGAATTATTGAGTCTGTCATTTGCACCTCTAAAACTGTCTGGTTTGGTACAGCAATCAAACAAGACAAACATACTTCAATGGATAGTTAGGACTGTAGAAAAAACAATTTTTAACCAGCCTGCCTTCCACTGAGGACCGGTGCAATGCACAAGTTAAAAAGGGGACCATGAAAATATCAACAGATCCCACACATCCTGATCATAAACTGTTTCAACTTCTTCCCTCAAGATGATGCTACAGGGCATTGCACATCAAAACAACTAGACACAAAGTTCCCCCCCCCCATGCTATCACTCTGCTAAACAACTAATTCCCACAACACTGACTTACGCCCCTGGGATGTCAAAATACCTAGTAGGGCTGTATTACTATTATACTTATCATCTTTTCTATTACCCATTTCTTTAGCTTCTTATGATTATAACTTTGTTGTTTGTATCTCATGATTTGTATTGACTGTTTTTATTTAGTATCCTAGTAGTATGATTTATGTTGATTGCTTATTTAGTGTCCTATGACTATCACCGAGTGTTGTATCTTATGATTTATGATGATTGTATTTACGATTGTGATCATGATTTATCACTTTGTTGTTTGTATGTACACTGAGAGCTTATGCACTGGAGACAAATCTCTTGTGTGGCCAGTCACACTTGGCCGATAAAAGAATTCTATTCTACTCTATTCATCTCCCTTTCCAAGCAGCACCTAACTTTTTGCCTGACATCTTTGTGACCAGAGAGCGAAAGAAAGCTCTCACTGTGGAAATGTTTCCTGCCTTCTTTGTGCAAAGCTGAACAAGGAACCTGTTTCCTTTGCCTTCCCTCAAGCTGTTTTGACAGGAAAAAAAAAATGCTCCTTGGACACCCAAGAAAACTCTTGGCCAGAAACTGTTTTTCATTTGCAAGAAAAGGTTAAAGGTTACCCAGAACATAAATAGTTTTCTTCTCATTCTAGGACAGCCTCCTACTGTTCAGAACCTTGAAACAAAGTTCCCAATGACAGCCTCTAAGCCCACAAGCCTTCTAGGTTTTCTTGGAAGCCCAGAAAGGAAGGAAGCTTTCTAATCATATACATGGATGCTCGAATTCTCCACCTTTTCAAAACCATGTATATATAGATAGTCCTCAACTTACAGCCGTTCGTTTTTTAGGCACTGAAAAAAGTGAGGAATGATTGTAAGTTGAGGGCTTCCTGTATCTCAACAGACTGTGCCAATTGCCTTTCTCTCCCTATTGGTAGGGCTGGTCTTAGATGTGTCCAAGACAAAACAGAGGGTGTAGAGCAGTGTTTCAAGACCACACCTGGAACACTGCATCCAGTTTTGGTCACCACAGTATAAAAAAGATGTTAAGACTCTGGAAAGAGTGCAGAGAAGAGCAACAAGGATCATTAGAGGCCTGGAGGCTAAAACGTATGAAGAATGGTTGCAGGAATTAAGTATATCTAGTCTAGTGAAAAGAAGAATGAGGGGTGACATGATAGCAGTCTTCCAATATCTCAGGGGTTGCCACAAAGAAGAGGGGGTCAACCTATTCTCCAAAGCACCAGAAGGCAAGACAAAAGCAATGGATGGAAACTAATCAAGGAGAGAAGCAGCCTAGAACTAAGGAGAAATTTCCTAACAGTGAGGGCAATTAATCAGTGGAACAGCTTGTCTTCAGAAGTTGTGGGTGCTCCATCACTGGAAGCTTTTAAGAAGAGACTGGTCAGCCCCTTGTCTGAAATGGCACAGGGTCTCTTGCTTGAACAAGGGGTTGGACTAGAAGATCTCCAAGGTCCCTTCCAACTCTATTATTCTGTTCTGTTCTGTTTTTCAAACTTGGTGACCGAAAGATGTGTGGCCTTCAACTCCCAAACGAAAGATGATGTTAAGAATGACTACTTAGTAGTAAAGTTAATCCTTCATAGTGATT
Organism: Azemiops feae; assembly: GCA_023970755.1. Lineage (NCBI taxonomy): Eukaryota > Metazoa > Chordata > Lepidosauria > Squamata > Viperidae > Azemiops > Azemiops feae. Next base: position 351,126 of record JALGBA010000596.1, read on the forward strand.
TTGAGCAGATAGCTTGTCAGATGCCATTTTACGTCCTTCATTTGAAATGTAGGTCAGATAGCTTTGCAACCAGATAAAGGTTTAGAACAAATTTATAGAGTCTGCCTCCTTAGTAACCAGCGAAGCACCTCACATTTTTTTCCTTATCATTTACAAACATATTTCCTCTCTGTGCATCCCACTTGCATCATGCAAGTCTGTTTCTTTTGAAGATATATTTGCTATATATATACAGTATATATATATATGCAGGTCTTGGCGTATTCGGGTCTTTTCCCGTGTAAGATTGAGAGTGTCTTGGCGACATTTCGACGAGGTCCCACTCGCCATCTTCAGGCTGGTGTCTTCGGCTTCGTGCTTGTGCGAGCAAAGTGTGATCGGAGCTGCCGTCCTTCTATAAATACTGGAGGGGGGTGTGGTGTGTTGGCTTTGTAGCTGTAAGTGGGTTGGTTGGCTGTGTTGTTGCATCTTGATTGGAAGATGGAATTGATGTAAGCAAATTAGCTGATGTAGCTGTAAGCGGGTTGGTTGGCTGTGTTGTTACATCTTGATTCGAAGATGGAATTGATGTAAGCAAATTAGTCAGTTGTTTGGTAACATCCTGTGTGGCTGAGGTGCTGGCTGTGTGCCCATTGTTCTTTTGTACCTGGGTAATGGGCTGTGTGGTAACATTCTGAGCTCTATTGTAGTGATATCCTGAGTCCTGTGCTGCCACATCATGGGAGGTAGGCTGCGTTGTAACATACTGAGCCTTTGCGATGTAACCTCCTGAGTTCTGTGATGTAATGTCCTGAGTAGATGGCTGTGATGTAACATCACGGGCTTTGGTTTGGCTTCGAGTTTGTGGTCTGGCCATGTGTTCATGGCGTGTGTCAGTTTGCTTTGTGTGGGGGTTGGCGGGGGGTGCAGCAGTTGGTGATGTCGCCGTGGTATGGATTCTGGATGATGGTTGCATTTCGTCTATGGGATGGGTTTGGGTTTGAGTCTGGTGAGGGTGATTGGTGGTGGTGTCCTGTGTTGTTCTGGGTCCGGTGTCGGTTTTTGTGGTTGGGACTCGTTTGTTGACTAGAGCTAGTTTCCAGATGTCTGGTAGGCGGGAGGTATCGTCACGTTTATTCATGTTGTGGGGGTGTTTCTCTATTTCGATGGCTTCCATAATTATTCTCTTGTTGAAGTGTTCAGTTTTGGAGATTAATTTGGTACCTTCAAAATCAATTTCATGTCCTGTTGCTTTAAGGTGCTGGAAAAGGGAGGAAGTTTTTTCTTCTTTTCTGACTGCGTTCTTGTGTTCTGCGATGCGTGCATTTATTCTCCTATTAGTTTGTCCAATGTATGTGGCTGGGCAGTTTTTGCATGGTATTTCATAGACTCCTTGGTTTTCTAGCTGGATCTTGTCTTTGGGGTTTCTTAAGATGTTGGCTATTTTTTGGTCAGTGCCGAAGGCTGTCTTGATATTGTGTTTGTGGAGAATTTTGCTGATTTTATCTGTGGTGCCTTTGATGTAAGGGAGGAGGGCGATGCCGTTGTCCTGTTCTGTGTCTTGGTTTTTGGGGGGTGTCTCCTTTTGGATTAGGTTGGTAATAGTGTTTCTTTGGAATCCGTTGGAAATTAATACGTTTGTGAGAGTGTGTAATTCAGTTTTCAGGTGGTCTTTGTCGGCTAGGCGTTTGGTTCTGGAGATGAGGGTCTTGGCTACGGAGTTGATCTGTGCAGGATGGTGATGTGATTGTGCGTTTAAGTAGCGGTTGGTGTATGTTTTTTTCGGTAGATGGTGTGTCCTAGGGAGCCATTGGGTTTTTTGTAGATTAGAACGTCCAGAAAGGGAAGTTGGTTGTTTGCTTCTGTTTCCATAGTAAATTGTATTTTGGGGTATAGGCTGTTGAGATGTGTGAGGAAGTTGTCCAGTTTTTTCTTCCCGTGTGGCCAAATTACGAAAGTGTCACCTACATATCTAAGCCAGAGTTTGGGTTTGTGTTCAGATTTATCTAAGGCTTTGGTTTCAAAATGTTCCATGTATAGGTTGGCGATGACAGGTGAGAAGGGTGATCCCATAGGTGCTCCTTCTATCTGTTTGTATCTTTGTCCATTGTGGATGAAGTATGTGTTGGTTAGGCAGTCGTTGGTCAGATCTAGGATGTGTTTGGGGGGGTTGTATTTGTTTTGGATAGCTGTCAAGGCTTCTTTAATAGGCACTTGGGTGAAGAAGGATATGACATCGAAGCTCACGAGTAGGTCGCTGGGTTGTAGGTTTTGTTTCTTTATTGTTTCTATGAAATGGAGTGAGTTCTGTACATGTGAGGTGATGGATTCTGTGTAGGGCTGAAGTTGTTTGGCAAGAAATTTGGCAAGATTCTGTAGAGGTGAGCCTATGGAGCTGACTAAGGGTCTTAGTGGTGTTCCTTCTTTGTGTATCTTGGGGAGGCCGTAGAGCTTGGGGCATCTGGAAGATTTCTCTCTGGGGGTGATTCTTTGCTGGATCTCTTCGCTGATGGGAGAGGCTTTTATTTTGGATTTGGTGGTTTTTTGCAGGTAGGTGATGGGGTCTGTGTTTAGAGGTTTGTAAGCGGGGTCTTGGAGTAGGTTGGATAGTTTGGCTTGGTGGTCAGATGTGTTCATCACCACAGTGGCGTTACCTTTGTCTGCTGGGAGAATGATTATGTTGTTGTCTTTCCTCAAGTTGGTGAGTGCTTTTTGTTCTTCTTTATGTAAGTTGCTTCTGGGTGGATTGCTGGAGCAGAGGACGTTGGTGACTTCAAGTCTGATTTTATTGGCTTCATCTGGGTTGATTTTGGTTAGGGTAGCTTCAACTCCGCATATGATGTTTTCAGTGGGGATGTGTTTGGGGGTGACTGCAAAGGCTCAGTATGTTACAACGCAGCCTATCTCCCATGATGTGGCAGCACAGGACTCAGGATATCACTACAATAGAGCTCAGAATGTTACCACACAGCCCATTACCCAGGTACAAAAGAACAATGGGCACATAGCCAGCACCTCAGCCACACAGGATGTTACCAAACAACTGACTAATTTGCTTACATCAATTCCATCTTCTAATCAAGATGTAACAACACAGCCAACCAACCCGCTTACAGCTACATCAGCTAATTTGCTTACATCAATTCCATCTTCCAATCAAGATGCAACAACACAGCCAACCAACCCACTTACAGCTACATCAGCTAATTTGCTTACATCAATTCCATCTTCCAATCAAGATGTAACAACACAGCCAACCAACCCGCTTACAGCTACAAAGCCAACACGCCACACCCCCCCTCCAATATTTATAGAAGGACGGCAGCTCCGATCACGCTTTGCTCGCACAAGCACGAAGCCGAAGACACCAGCCTGAAGATGGCGAGTGGGACCTCGTCGAAATGTCGCCAAGATACTCTCAATCTTACACGGGAAAAGACCCGAATACGCCAAGACCTGCATACCTGTACCCGTGAAAATCTACGAAAACAAATACATATATGTATATATACATATATACATATACACATATACATATATACACATACACATACACATACACATACACATATACATATACATATACATATACATATACATATATATATATATATATACACATATACATATACATATACATATATACATATATACATATATACATATATACATATATATATATATATATATATATATATATATATATATATATATATATTTTATATATATATATATATATATATATATATATATATATATATATATATATATATATATATATATATATATATATTTTCTATATATATATATATATTTTCTATATATATATATATATTTTCTATATATATATATATATTCTAGGAGCAATATATATATATATCTTGCCACCTCACTCTGACCCTGAATCCAAGGGCTCAGTGTTATTTACCAAGCTAAAACAGTCACTTAGGTCCTCCCTGTTCTCCAGTCTGTGGTTTTTCTTGGTGATATTTTCACCACTAGACGAAAGATGTGATGTTGGTGTCATGTCAAGAAGGAAGATGCAAAAATATGCAGAGCATATTTATCCAGCTTTTCACAAACAGTTTCTTTTTTGGAAGAAATAACCTGAGGCATCCTTCAAATTCACATCCCCTTTGGTAATGACCCACAGTCAAATAAATCCATTGCTGGGGTCCAATTCTTTAGCCTTAAACCAAGATAAAATGGATCGTCAGAACATTCCATCCTCCTTCCAATTAAAAAGAAAATCAGCATTGAGGTGTTCAATCAGGTATATTGATTGAAGAAAGCCAGTTTGGTGCAGTGGTTCAGGTGCTGGCCTAGAAACCAGGAGACTGTGGGTTCTAGTCCCACCTTAAGCACGAAAACCAATTTAGGCTGGTCCTTCTCTCACACAGGGTTGTTGTTGTGGGAAAAATAGGTGGAGGAAGGAATATTAGGTATATTCCCCACCTTGAGTTACTTATAAACTAATAAAGGCAGGATAAAAATCTAACTAATAAAAACATAAATATTAAGCAATCCTCCTGTCAGAAGAAATTGAGGTTTCTCTTAGAACAGAATAGAGAATAGAGCTGGAAGGGATCTTGCAGGTCTTCTAATCCAGCCCCCTGCGCAAGGAGGAGAACCTATACCATTTCAGATAAGTGACTGTCTAGCCCAGTGGTGGTGAACCTATGGCACGCGTGCCAGAGGCGGCACTCGGAGCCCCAGCTGGGCCTGGTGTCGCCCCAGCCCCACCTCCCCCCACGGCCCCCTCACCAGCAGCCCCCCTGGAGGAGAGTCGCCCCCGGGCGCGACCCACACGGAGCAGCGCAGCCAAGGACATAGCTGGGCAGCAGGGACAAGACTCCGCCCTCGCGCCCCATAGCGTGCAGATGATGCTGCGGGGTGTGGGCGGAGGGCGTGGCTGCCATGGTGCTGCAGGGCTGTCTGGGCAATCTGCTGTGGGCCATGGACGCGGTGCATAGCCCTGAGGGCAGGCGGGGCAGGGGCGGGGCAGGCAGGACGGGAGATGGAGCGGGGGCGGGGGCGGTTTTGGGGCACTCGGTCTCTAAAAGGTTCGCCATCACTGGTCTAGCTTCTTCTTAAAAGCCTCCAGTGATGGAGCACCCCCAACTTCTGAATGCAAGCTGTTCCACTGGTTAATTGTCCTCACTGTCAGGAAGTTTCTCCTTAATTCCAGGTTGCTTCTCTCTTTGATTAGTTTCCAACCATTGTTTCTTGTCCTGCCCTCTGGTGTTTTGGAGAATAGTTTGATGCCCTCTTCTTTGTGGCAGCCCCTCAAATACTGGAATACTTCTATCATGTCACCCCTGTTTCTTCTTTTCTTTAGACTAGCCAAACCCAAGTCCTGCAGCTGTTCTTCATATGTTTTAATCTCCAGGCCTTTGATCATCTTAGTTGCTCTTCTCTGAACCTTTTCCAAAGTCTCAACTTAATAATAATAATAATAATAAAGTTGGAAGGGACCTTGGAGGTCATCGAGTCCAACCCCCTGCTCAGGCAGGAAAACCTATACCGTTTCAGACAAATGGCTGTCCAGTCTCTTCTTAAAAACTTCCAGTGTTGGAGCATTCACCGCTTCTGGAGGCAGGTTGTTCCACTGGTTAATTGTTCTAACTGTCAGGAAGTTCTCCTCAGTTCCAGGTTGCTCTTTCCTTGACTAGTTTCCATCCATTACTTCTTGTCTGCCCTCAGGCCTTGGAGAATAGCTTGACTCCCTCTTCTTTGTGGCAACCCCTGAGATATTGGAAATACTGCTATCATGTCACCCCTAGTCCTTCTTTTCATTAAACTAGACATACCCAATTCCAGCAAACGTTCTTGATATGCTTTAGCCTCCAGTCCCCTAATCATCTTGTTGCCCTTCTCTGCACTCTTTCTAGAGTCAACATCTTTTTTACATCGTGGTGACCAAAACTGGATGCAGTATTCCAAGTGTGGCCTTACCAAGGCATTGTAAAGTGGTATTAATACTTCACGTGATCTTGATTCTATCCCTCTGTTAATGCAGCCCAGCACTGTGTTGGCTTTTTGGCAGCTGCAGCACACTGCTGGCTCATATTTAAGTGATTGTCCACTAGGACTCCGAGATCCCTCTCACAGTTACTACTATTGAGCAAGGTACCCCTATACTATACCTGTACATTTGGTTTTTCTTGCCTAAATGTAGAACCTTACTTTTTCACCATTGAATTTCATTTTGTTAGATAGCGCCCAATGTTCAAGTCTGTCCAGGTCCTCCTGTATCTTAAGCCTGTCTTCTGGAGTGTTGGCTATTCTGCCAGCTTGGTGTCATCCCGCAAATTTGATGAGTTCCCCATCTATCCCCTCGTCCAAATCGTTGATGAAGATGTTGAAGAGCACTGGCCCCAGAACAGAGCCCTGGGGCACCCCACTGCACACTTCCCTCCATGTAGATGCGGTTCCATTGAGGACCACACGCTGAGTACGGCCGGTCAGCCAGCTACGAATCCATCTGGTGGTGATGCTGTCTAACCCACATTTTTCTATTTATCAAGTAGTAGGTTGTGATCTACTTTATCAAATGCCTTACTGAAGTCCAAGTAAATTATATCCACAGCATTCCTCTGATCCACTAATTTTGTCACTTGGTCAAAGAATGCAATAAGGTTTGTCTGGCATGATCTGTTTTTGACAAACCCATGTTGGCTTTTAGTAGTGATTTTGTTTGCCTCTAGGTGTTCGCTGATTCGTTGTTTGATTATCTTTTCCAGAATCTTCCCAGGTATTGAGGTCAGGCTGATAGGTCTGTAATTTCCTGGGTCCATTTTTTTCCCTTTTTTGAAGATGGGAACTACATCAGCTCTTTTCCAGTCCTCCGGTAATTCCCCAGTGCTCCAGGATCTTTGAAAAATATAGTTCAATGGTTCTGAGATCACATCTGCCAGTTCCTTGAGAACCTGGGGTGTAATCCATCTGGTCCTGGTGATTTGAACTCGTCTAGGCTGGACAGGTGCTCACTTACCGTTTTCTTGCCTATCTTAACTTGCATTTCTATTCTGTTTTTTATGGCACTATTTTTGGTAGGTTGGTCTGTTTTTTCCCTTTGTGTAAAGACAGATGCAAAAATGAGTTAAATAGTTCTGCTTTCTCCCTGTTGCTTGTCACCTTTTTGCCACTTTCACCCACTAGTGGACCAATCATTTCCTTCACTTTTTTCTTGTTTTTTACATGTTGAAAGAAGCTTTTTTTGTTATTTTTGACCTTTGGTCGCAAGCCTTAGTTCATTATGAGCCTTAGCTTTCCTCACTTCATCTTTGCAGGCTCGGGCTATTTGCTGATATTCTGTCTTAGTTATGTGCCCCTCTTTCCACTTTCTATATTTGTCCCTTTTATCTTTCAATTTATCAGAGAGTTCTTTATGCAGCCATGCTGGTTTCTTTTGAGAGCTGTTATTTTTCCTCTTTGTTGGTATTGTGCTAGACTGGGCTTTTATTATCTCACTTTTCAAAATTTCCCAAGCTTCTTGAGTTGTTTTCCCTTTGAGGATTCTCATCCATGGAATCCTTCCCAAACCCTCTCTAAGTTTATTGAAATTAGCTCTCTTAAAGTCCAAGACTCTAGTTTGACTGTGTTCTATTGCTTGTGCTTCCATAATGTTGAATTCCAATATTGCATGATCACTTCCTCCCAAGGTTCCTGTGGCTTCAACACCTTCTATCATTTCATCCCTGTTAGTGAGAATTAGATCCAAAATGGCTAATCCCCTAGTTCCCTTCTCTACTTTTTGGGAGACAAAGTTGTCTGCTAGGTTTGCAAGGAACTTCTTTTTTGTAGTATGGTGAGCAAAATTGGTTGCAGTATCCCAGGTGTGGTCTTACTAGGGTTTTATAAAGTGGTACTAATACTTTGTGTGATCTTGATTCTATGCCTCTGTTTATACAACTGAGGATTGTATTAGCTTTTTAGGCTAACAGCTAACACTGCTGGCTCATATTCAAGTGATCATCCAGTGATCAACTTGCAGAAGAACATTCAATAACTGAAACAACAAAATCCAATTGTGTTCATTTGAAATGTTTCCTTCTCCTTCCAGGGGTTTCCAAATGTAATGTAATGAATTCTGTATTGTGGTCAGAAAACTGCTGAGCTCCATTAGTGCATTTTAACACCATTCTAGCAATGGTGCATAAATTAGCTGCGTGTTTATTCTGGCTCAAAACAACTGTCAATACGGAAAGTAACTTGTTCCATTACAATCCCTTCCCACTATCACCCTCTATATTTGGAATAACTGCAGTAAAAGTGTCACTAGTAAAAAAGCCCAGATATATACCTATGCAACAAAGCATTGTTATTAATAGAAAGGTCAACTTGGCTAACAATAGGTTACTTCAGAAGGCACACAATGGAGAGATATCAAGAATAATTGAACAGTTTCACATACTGTACATCAAGGCATCCATAAATATGAACAGGAATGTTTGGATTGATCTCAGTCTGGCGTATTTTGGCTGCTTTAAAACAAGCATTTCCTCCCAGATTCTTAGTGTAAAATAACTGGAACCAAGAAAATTTAGAAAGGAATATTTGTAGTTCAAGATTCAGCTGTGGAGTCCTTAGTGCTCTCTAAGCCAGGGGTCTTCAAACTTGGCCTTTTTATGACTTGTGGACTTCAACTCCCAGAATTCCTCAGCCAGGCACGCTGGCTGAGGAATTCTGGGAGTTGAAGTCCACAAGTCATAAAAGGGCCAAGGTTGAAGACCCCTGCTCTAAGCTTAGTTGTTTGCTTGCAGATGTTTCATTGCCAGATTAGGTAACATCATCAGTGCTGGTGAGTGTGGTGTTTGCTTCCTGTTTATATACAGGAGTTTGCAAGCAGTCAAATAGACAGTCAAGCAGAAAACAATAGCTTAATCAAGGAGAAAACCACATTACCACCAATAGGACAAACTATTGTATATTACCCAGGAGGAAACACCACACTCGTTAGCACTGATGATGTTACCTGCTCAGGTAACTAAATGTCTGCATGAAACAACCAAGCTCAGAGAGCACCAAGGACTCCACAGGGGAGGGGAGGGGACCTTAAATATTGATAGGCAATGGGGATTTTACTTTTGCATTTTATTTCTTAAAATGAAATCTTTTCTCTTCTTTAAGAGTAAACAGGTTTGTGTGCCCCCTGCCAGGTTGTCTGGTAACATGTTCAATCCAGGAAACTCTGCAAAGGCAGAGAGGTCTTGGAGAAGAATCCTACGGTCTGTACGGTGAACGAATGAGGCATTTCATTATTCAAAGAAAGAAAATAGTGAGATTCAGGCTAAGTTGAACATTTTTAAAATGCTAGGTAGAGTTTAGACTGTACCGCCCTTGTTGCTCTCTGAGCTTGATTGTTTGCTTGCAGACATTTCATTAACTGATTAGGTGATATCTTCAGTGCTGAATAACACTGAAGATGTTGTTTAGTTGGGTAACAAAACCTATTCCCTGTCAACCTGGGAGTGACAGGAATGGAAAGAACTATTGCCCATTATTTTTATGATTTTTGATGACATTTAAAATGTATACATTTTTACATCACATTCAGAATCATCACGTTGAGGAATGGGAACATTTTGATAATCCAACCAATGTTTTTACAAAATGGGATTCACAAAAGGCTTCTTCCTATATATTGCTGGAGTTTCTGTCTCTGATTCTTTGAATAGAAATTGCAATGACGTATTTTACTTCGTTTTTAACACCAGTGATGAATCACCCAAACTTGTTTTAATGACTGGTCAATAAAAACACTGGGAAATGGCTGTCAAGGAAGGTCACTAGAGGCACAAGGGATCGATTCGATTTTCCTTGTATTAAATGTCTAGATCACTATTTCACAACCTCAGCAACTCTTAAGATGTAAGGACTTCAACTCCCAACATACTGGCTAGAGAATTCTGGGACTTAAAGTCTGCACATGTTAAAGTTGCTGAGATTGGGGAACGCTGGTCTAGAGAGTGAAGTTCTAAATCTGCTAAAATATGGAAGACAAACAGATCAAAGGAGATTATGGGCTTACATGCCCTAAGATTTTGCTGTGTGAGTGCGTGTGCGTGCGCACACATAAACACGCATTCATGTGCGCACATGGACACCTTCAAGTTAATGTTGACCCCTGGTGACTGCCTGAACTAGTATCTCTAGTTTTCTTGGCAAGACTTTGGCAGTGGTTTGATATTATCCTCTTTCTAGGATTGAGAGAGAATGAATGGCCCAAGTTCACCCAGTTTGCTTTGTGTCTAAGAAAGGACTAGAACTCACAGTCTCCCAGTTTTTAGTCTGTTTCTTTGCCTTAACCACTGGCTCTCATAAAGTTAGGATCACCATGTGGAATTTATCTCCCATGCCAAACTTAGAGAAGAAGGAGGCAAAAATTTCTCTCGCATTTATTTGCTGTCTGCTCTCATTTAGTTTGACGAAGCAGAAGTTCAAGATTTCTTTCCAAGAAGAAGAAAAAGATGGTGAATTCATCATGGAAGGAAAGTTGTGTCCTTGCACTTATTTAATGACAAGATGGCCAAGGTTATTTGCACAATTGCCTTGTTTGCCATTGTGTAGTCTTCTTTCCAGTGAATGACAGCTTGTTTGGCTTTCTACACTTGCTTCAGCCATGATGGTGGACCTCGAAAAAGGTGTCGTCCCAGAGGCCTTGATCATATTCAGGAATGTCTGGGAAACTATGAAAGCTGTAGATCAGGGGTCTTCAAACTTGGCCCTTTTATGACTTTTGGATTTCAACTCCCAGAATTCCTCAGCCAGCAATCCAAAAGTCATAAAAGGGCCATGTTGAAGACCCCTGCTGTAGAATGATATGCCACAGAAGTCACCACCAGTAGCAACCTCACCAAGCCCAACAATCAAATACACTCAAAGACATCCCCAAGGGGAATTCGAAAGAAATTCTTAAGCATCTTGAAAATGAGATCGAAAAACAGAAGCCTCTTCGTGGGAAGAGGGGGAGAAGATTGAAGACATCCTTGATTTGAGTTCAGCATTGAACAGGATGGCTAAATTCAGATTCTTCTGGTAACCCACAGGAGAACGTGAATGGCTAGAAGGAATTATGAGATGGGAAATTTTCTATCTTGACTATGTTGAACATTTGACTAGCACTGATGATGTTGCCTAGTTTGGATAATAAAACATCTGCAAGAAAACAATCAAGCTCAGGGAGCACCAAGGACCCCCTCAATTGCAACTCTTCCTACAGAAGCTAAAGCTTTAAACACAGAAAGAGACAACTTTTCCATATATTTTGGACCATCATTCCCATAATACATCACCTATTGTTCCTATCGTAACATTTCCAGGAAGTGTCACCACGCCCAATCTCTCAGTCTATGCCAGCCTCATGGGGGAATTCTGGGAGATAAAGTCCATGCATCTTAAGGTTTCCAAAGTTAAGAAATGCTGGTTTATATGATGGCTGCAAACGACTAAAGTCCCTGTACATTTTTATAAGTACCAACAAGGTTTGACAGTGTTAATCCCACTGAGGATCACTGGAATGATGTCCATTCAGTTTCTCTATTCCCAGAATAAATAAAGGTGTTTCTGGAATTGTATCAATGCATTTTTCATCATCCTAACTATAAAGAACACCTGATTTAAAACCTGGGAAAAAACATGAATCACCCAAAGTTGGACAAAGTGGGTGGCAGGAAACACAACAGAAAGCTATACTTCCTGTCTTTATCACACCATGAATCTAGCATCATTTTCTTATGTAAGAGTTACACATTAATTCTGATTAAACAGAAAAAAGATTTCAGAGAGGCACCAAACTTTTCCCCATTCATGTTGGGTGAGAACTGACAGCAATCACCTAGCATGAATGACAATTAGAACAATTAATCAGTGGAACAACTTGCCTCCAGAAGTTGTGGATGCTCTGACACTGAAAGTTTTTAAGAGACTGGCAATCATTTGTCTGAAACGGTATAGGGTTTCCTGCCTGAGCAGGGGATTAAACTAGAAGACCTCCAAGGTCCCTTCTAACTCTGTTATTCTATTATTCTGTTACACAGAAGTATTCTGCACATACTCAGAAGAACTCTCTACATCAGTGTTTCTCAACCTTGGCAAGTTTAAGAAGTGCAGACTTCAATTCCCAGAATTCCCCAGTCAGAATGCTGGGGATCAGAATCAGATAATGATGGCATATCCTGCAGCTGCATAATGGGTGGAGAAAGAGATTCAGAAAACACCCTCCCTAACTTCTCAGACTGTAAAGGAAACAGTGGGAGATTTGTACTTTCAGACTTAAAGTGTAACCTTACAAAATTAGTGTAACCTTACAAGAAAGTAGAATTAGCTCATCTGGTCCTGTTTCCTGTCTGGTTGCAAGTCTGAAAGTACAAATCTCCCACTGGTTAGAGCAGAGCTAAATTAGCCCTCAAATCCCATCTTAGTATTCTGTATGATTTGCTACCCAGTTTTCAGTTGCTTTAGTTTTATCTTGATTGAACATTTTAATGTCCTTGTTCATTTTCAAGTTACTTACAACCACAACTGGGATCAGAAATTCGGTTTTAAGTCATTGCCATCATAAATTGAAGCACCACACGAGAGGACTCAATTTTACAACTGTTTTTACCATATCAGAAAAAGTCACCATGGTTCTTAAGCCAACCACCTGGTCATTAAGCGAATCCATTCTTCCAAATGGGCAGGGTTTTGCCAAAACCATGAAAAAAATACCAGGAACTGGCAAAAAATAATAATTGCAAACTGCAGTTACATGTCCGCAAGATGCTGCAACTGGCCATAAATGTTAGCCAAGTGTCCAAAATATAATATTGTGACTATAGGGAGGGGTAATCAGTTGTAACTTCAAGGATGGGTCATCAGTAACTTTTTTTTTTAGTCCATCTTAACTTTGAACAGTCATTAAATGACCTGGTCTCAAGCCGAGGACTACCTGTAATCTTGACACCTGACGATTACATGGAGAGATCCCTGCAGCTTTCTAGGCAGAATGTGATTTTCCCATCATTTCTTCCTAGAGTCACCCAGCTGGCTTTGTGTCTAAGACAGGACTAGAACTCATAGCCTTCCTATTTTTTGCCTGGTATCTTTAATCACTTTACCAAGCTGGCTCTCCTGATCGAAGATGATTGAAATACACATAGTGTTTTAGCAACGGGCAAAGAAACCAAATGCCCATCTTTAAAAGACCAGGTCTTTTTCTTCTTAAGAAAATCATATTACACTGGCGTCAAGTTTCCTGTTGTCTGATGGGTAGGAACAGCATGTATTTTATTTTAATGTATTTTATGAACCTAAGTAGCATAGAAGGGGAAAGATACAAGTGAATAAAATTAGTAGAGAGTTGCAAAAAGCTGTGCAGGTTGCAAAGAGAGAAAACTAAACTAGAAGAGTGGAAGGCAGGCCTGGTAAATACAGGTAGTCCTCAACGTACAACCACAATTGAGCCCAAAATTTCTGTTGTTAAGTGAGACATTTGTTAAGTGAGTTTTGCCCCGTTTTACCACCTTTCTCGCCACAGTTGTTAAGTGAATCACTGCAGTTGATAAGTTAGGAACCCGGTTGTTAAATGAATCTGGCTTCCCCATTGACTTTGCCTGTCAAAAGGTCGCAAAAGGTGATCACATGACCTTGGGACACAGCAACAGTCATAAATATGAACCGGTTCCCAAGCATCCAAATTTTGATCACATGATCATGGGGATGCTGCAAAGGTTGTAACTTTGAAAAATGGTCATAAGTCACATTTTTCAGTGCCATTGTAACTTTGAACAATCACTAAACGAGGTGTTGTAAACCGAGGACTACTTGTAATCCACTTTCTCTCTGTTCAGATGATTGGGCTTCTGATCTATCCCATTTACTACTGAATGAAACAGTGAGTGCAATTTTAGGTGTTTGTGGGAAAGCTGTGTCTCATTTTCTCCCAATCTCTTGTAGAGGCCCAGCGAGCTCAATTAACGTACAGCATTTAGACAATCTCAGCAATAAACTGGAATTATTCTGCCTAGCCTGTTGCTCTCCTCAAACCTCAAACTAAGCTTCCATCTACTAGTTGTCTTTGTTTTTTAAAAAAAACACCATGTTTTTGAGTCTTATTTTTTCCACCTTAAAACAAGTACATAGAACAGAGATGACCTTTTTAAAAAATAAAAAATAAAAAAAAATATTTCCCAAGAAGTACATTCCCTCAGGCACAACTTGTACGGCAATGGTGGGCGGAGCTTAGGCTGAGTCTGGAGTCAAAAGTAAAAAAAAAAAAAGAGTAATGGATTTTCTCAATTTTTGTCAACATTCCCTTCCCGAGCAAAATCTGGGAGTGTCCATATTGGGAGGGTCAAAATTATCAAAAAAAAAGTGGACAGAACATCACTGTGCAAGCCCCACTCTTTTCCAATGTCCATATTTAATGGGGGAGGAGTGTTCACTGCCTTGGCTCTGTCCACCATTTTGCTGATTTTGGCCCTCTCAATGTGGATGTCCTTGCTTTTTTCCCCCACTTCTCTTTTGTGAGTCTTTCTTCTCTTTGTCACTCAGTTCTCTCTTCATTCTACTTCTCAGACATGTAAAAGAGATTCTTCTTGCCAGAATTATACATGAAGCAAGAACTTTTAAAAAAACAGGCTTAGATGCACACACTAAGTATTTTATTTCTTGAATTTAAGTGGCATCATCCAGATGGATTATACCAAAGACCATCCAGTCAAGTTTTCTCATGTTTATGAGATCTCTTTGCATTGCTGTACTGAAGATGAGAATTCTCTCCCAAACATCCATAGATACTTAACAGAATAACAAAATAACAGATTTGGAAGGGACCTTGGGAGGTCTTCTAGTCCAATCCCCTGCTCAAGCAGGAGACTCTATACCATTCCAAACAAGTGGCTGTCCAGTCTCTTCTTAAAAGCCTCCAGTGTTGGAGCACCCACAATTTCTGAAACTGTTCCACTGATTAATTGTTCTGTCAGGAAATTCTTCCTTATTTCTAGTTTGGGATCTCTCTTTAATGTCTTCCATCCATTACATCTTGTCCTGCCCTCCGGTGCTTTGGAGAATAGGTTGATCCCCTCTTCGTTGTGACAGCCCCTCAAATTTTGGAACACTGCTATCGTGTCACCCCTATTCTTTTCTTTAGACTAGCCATATCCAATTCCTACAACTCTTCTTCATATGTTTTAGCCCCCAGCCCCCTAATCATCTTTGTTGCTCTTTTCTGCACTCTTTCCAGAATCTCTACATCTTTTTTATAATATGGTGACCAAAACTAGATGCAATAATTCTAAGTATGGTCTTACTGAGGCTTTATAAAGCGGTACTTAGCAAGATCACACTTAGAATACTGCATCCAGTTAATGAAACTGAGCTGTGGACAATTATACCCAAAGTTTAGCTATAGGAGCAATCTGATATTTATGCTTGTAAGTCAGAGATCTCCTAGAAGGTTAACGTTAACAGGTTAATGTTTGAACAGGCTTACCTTGTCACTTATTGGCAAATCACATTTGGTTAGGAGCATGCTCCCTTTGACACTTGACACCTTACACAGGGACATTGGGTTTATTGCAAATACTTTCTGGGTTAGATTTTGTATATTTACTTATTATCCTGTCCTATCTTTCTGCCTGTATCTATACCTGTACCTTGTACCAATCCCTATCTATCCCATACATGCACATCAAATCAGATCACCTTTTTCTATGCAATTTCCCCAAAATATCTTTGTACACAAAGTTACCTTATATACACCCGACTTGTTATGCAGTTTCTTCATAATTGTTTGTTTTTTACTCATGCATCTATCATGACTCCCTCACCTGGCTTCCTCTTGCCTCCCCTCCCCCACAAAGGGGAAGGATGTGTGCCTACCTCTTTCTCAAACACATGTTGTTTTATATAAAAGTTTTGAGGACATTCTGTGTATTTCTGCCAGCCGTGCTATGACTCAGACTGTACTGGTGGACTGTATCTTTCTGTTCTAAAGGAAATAGGCAATTATTTCTTTTACATCCTTAATGTCCTAGAGCCTTTAAGAAAGAATAGTTATTGATGGACCTACTTCTACTGCTGAAACCCAATTTGATTTCAATTCGTCTTGGGTAACATCCTCTCCATTTAACGATATAAGTGGCTCATTTGCACTCATTCCCTTGTTCTGAGGATCAGACGCTAATATGAACTGGCAAGCCTTGATGACTTAAAGGGCACCCAATAGATACCGAAGTGGCAAAGGGCAAACATGGAGAATATATGGAGAAGAATGGTGGAAGGAAGGCAGATGCCACATTAGAAATGCAAGAAATTATACAAAAATGCCCAGGGAGAGGATGAAAAGCAGTCAATAAACATGGTATTGTAGAGAAACTGTATCAAACTGAACCTGCACTGGTCATCAGTAGTATCATCAGCAACAATTTGAGATTTCGGTGTTCATCATAGTCAATGTTTAATTGGAAAAGAGAGGTTTGGAGAAGGAAACGTATTCTTGGAATTACTTCCAAGAACATTACTGTTGCCCTGGAGAAATAGAGACTGATTGAAGTGGAAGGGGAAAATTCCTTCCTTCCTTCCTTCCTTCCTTCCTTTCCTTCCTTCCTTCCTTCCTTCCTTCCTTCCTAGTAGAACTATATGATTGCTTCCTGCAATCTTACAATGGTCTTATTGTGAGTCAATCAAAACATTAGCAGATTATGGGGTGAAAAATAGACCCTAGCACAAGATTAAATCATACATATTTACAGAAATAAACTTGAGTTTTGGTGTGTATGTGTCTATCGTCTTTTATATCAAAATTAAAAAGGAGAAGGCAGGCTGCAAAAGAATTCTCATAAAATTTAAGATAAGTGGATAAGCTTTAAAAATAATAATAAACACTCACTTTGGATCTTCCTTGGAACAGTGTGAAAATACTTCCCTGCAAGCCAATATGATTTTCAGGGATGAAGGAATAAGTTTCTCTCCTGAAGAGAGAACCCCTAGAAGAAGCTTTGCATAACAGCAATTTCAGAAAAACAGCTCCCTCCAGCCCGAGAAGACACTATTCCCAATACATCTTGAAAGAGGCCTGATCATTGAAAGCATCCAAAATGCCAGAAGACACCCCCCTCTAGCAATTGAGCCCCATAAAGCCATAGGTGTCGTTTATAAAGTCCTAGAAAATCTATCTGTGCATTAAAAAGGGTGCTTGGAAGAGAAAGTGGAGTCTACGCGTTTTTGTTTTTTTCCCCAAAACCTGCCCAGTGCAACCTCTTTCTGCAATAGACCCAGAAACAAATGGGTCCTTCCAAACCTCCCTTGGTGCCCTACATACGAGAGAGGAATCCTTATCCACTAACCGCAACCTTCGTGGGACCGTCGTGTCCGTCTACCACATGGGAATGAGCCCCCGACGGTTTTCATCCTTCCTTAGAGATGCTTCCTTCTAAAAAGACACGCAATCCCTTAAGGCTGCACAACTGTGGCGAAGAAAGCCCTGGAAAAGTTCTCCAGTCCCGAGTCAAGCAGTGACGGACGGGAACGTGCAAAGGTTTCCCCATGTGCCAGGAGGAAGGGGAGGAAACACTCACCTTTGGAAACAATATTCCAAACTCCGATTCTGCCAGAGAGAAAAGTCCCTGGCAAACCCGAGGAAAAACAACCCCAAACTGGAATGCAGCGTCGAAAAGCGGATCTTCGGGTGCCCTTGACTAATCCTTCTTCCGCCAGCCCGATGGAAACACACAGAAGCTGTAATCCTCCCGCATCTCCACTCTGGCGGCTCTGCTGGGTCTCTAAACTCAGCCCTTGAATACCTCCAGCTGTTTATATCAGTAACTAACCGAGCCTTAAGAGAGCAGACTCAGTTTTGCACATGCTCAGTGGGCACCAGCCTTTGTTCCTGCACTAGCTGAAGCTCTCCGGGGTCCTAAGTGACTCACTCAGCCACGGTTCCAAATGACAAGCCTGGATACAGAAATATATATATATATATATATATCACCCGCGTCGCTTCTGGGGCTGTGCTTCGGGATCTGGTCTGCCAGGTTTATGTGCTGCAGGATAAAGAAGACCGATCCCGTGGGAGCTGCCCTGGGAGACTGATCTGATGACATACAAACTGTTTCCTTCCTTTTTTTCTTTTTTTTTTGACCACAATTTCGCCACCGTCGCTTTACAGCTCTGATGAATTCCTTCAAGCAGTCCAAACAAACAACTATAGGAGCTGTGCCTATGGGCTAAACGCTCCTGCCCTGCTTAACCTCCAATTCACATAGAGCAGAAGAAGCACATTGTCTAAATATTTTATTCCTTGAAACCATTTAAAGGGAGGGAGGGAGGGAGGGAGGGAGGGAAGGAAGGAAGGAAGGAAGGAAGGAAGGAAGGAAGGAAGGAAGGAAGGAAGGAAGGAAGGAAGGAAGGAAGGAAGGACCCTGATGAGTTAAATTCTAAAAGTTTCACTTGGTCCATGAATTGACATTAAACTAAAAATGATTTCTTTATTTCAAGAGGGAGGATGAGGAGTAAAGATTTGTTGAGAGGTACTTTAACTGGTATGGAAAATGAGTTTCTCTAATGTGTAGAGAAGAAAAGAGATGCGTAGAGCAGAATGAAAACCCAATTATTGGCATTTTTCAACAGATATACAGGGTTTGCCAATGGTTTTTTTTTTAAGTGCCAAAAATCTATACTCTTCAGAAACGCCAAGTTAATGCACAATTCAAAATATACACACAAAACATGTACATGCGGGAGAGAGATAAATGGGTGGACAGATGGACAGACATGAATGCATAAAGTATATACACAGGTGTGGTTTATTATGGAAAAATGTAAAAAAAAAAAGTGTGACTGCTAGAAAAGTATGCAAAGATGTAAGCTAATATACATGTGATTGGTTGTTCCCCCCCCCCCAAATTGGTAAGCAGCAGGCGTGAACAGACATTGTGGTGAACAAGATGAAGAATTCAGAGAAAATGAACTGACAGTACTGTGTGTTGCTAGATATGAGGAGTAAATTACAGTTTCTGGTGTGATAAGAGAAAGGCATTCTTAACAAGTGCCGGGTGAGGAAATACATCCGTTTCACTTCTTCCCACATTCATAGTGTTTTAATCTCAGATTCTTTCTGTCTTGTTTATGAAGAAACATGTTGCTTTTAAGAAAAACAATAGATAAATAAACCTTTACGTTCTTAGCCAACTGCACTAACTGAACGGAACAGCTGAGTTCTTTCCAGTGTTTTAAAGATGAGCAATCAGTGAGAAATGATCACCGATCTAATTCAACCATAAGCATGGTTGACTACCCCAGCATTCAGAGACTCATTTAAAAGCTAAGCTAGAAGTGGGCAGCTTTTTCCTATGTCAGCCACCATGATCAGGTTAGAAATATCACGTTCTCAGAGTAATCCAATTCACAGTGGCATTTCAGTTAGAAAAAAATCAGATTAACAGAATAAGAGAATAAGGTAGTCCTCGACTTACGACCACAATTGAGCCCAGAATTTCTGGTGCTAAGTGAGTCACTTATTAAGTGAATTTTGCCCCCATTTTACGACCTTTCTTACCACACTTAATAAGTGAATTGCTGCAGTTCTTAAGTTAGTAACACGGTTAAGTGAATCTGGCTTCCCCATTGAGTTTGCTTGTCAGAAGGTAGCAAAAGGGGACCACGTGATCCTGGAACACTGCAACCGTCATAAATATGAGTCAGTTGCCAAGCATCCAAATTTTGATCATGGACCATGGAGGATGCTGCAATGGTTGTAAGTATGAAAAATGGTCATAAGTCACTTTTGTCAGTGCCATTGTAAGTTTGAATGGCCACTAAATGAACTGTTAATAATAATAATAATAATAATAATAAAGTTGGAAGGGAACTTGGAGGTCATCTAGTCCAACTCCCTGCTCAGGCAGGAAACCCTATACCGTTTCAGACAAATGGCTGTCCAGTCTCTTCTTAAAAACTTCCAGTGTTGGAGCATTCACCACTTCTGGAGGCAGGTTGTTCCACTGGTTAATTGTTCTAACTGTCAGGAAGTTTCTCCTTAGTTCTGGGTTGCTTCTCTCCTTGATTAGTTTCCATCCATTGCTTCTTGTCCTGCCTTCAGGCGCTTTGGAGAATAGCTTGACTCCCTCTTCTTTATGGCAGCCTCTGAGATATTGGAACACTGCTATCATGTCCCCCCTCGTCCTTCTCTTCATTAAACTAGACATACCCAATTCCAGCAACCATTCCTTATATGTTTTAGCCTCCAGTCCCCTAATCATCTTTGTTGCTCTTCTCTGTACTCTTTCTAGAGTCTCAACATCTTTTTTACATGATGGTGACCAAAACTGGATGCAGTATTCCAAGTGTGGCCTTACCAAGGCATTGTAAAGTGGTATTAATACTTCACGTGATCTTGATTCTATCCCTCTGTTAATGCAGCCTAGCACTGCGCTGGCTTTTTTGGCAGCTGCAGCACACTGCTGGCTCATATCTAAGTGATTGTCCACTAGGACTCCGAGATGTTGTAAGTCAAGGAGTTGGAACGGACATTGGAGGTCTTCTAGTCCAAACCTCAGCTCAAGCAGGAGACCCTATATCTTTTCTTAAAAGCCTCAAGTGATGGAGCACCCATAACGTCTGAAGGCAAGCCGTTCTACTGATTACTGATTATTCTATTTGAGCATTTGATTTGACCCATCATTATATTCTGAAGAAAAGGGGGCTGTGGAACATGTGCTCCCATGTACCAGAGCCCCTTTTGATCATCTTGGATCAAAGTTACACAGCACCATTAATGTTTTGCTACAATTGGACATGCTTTGAACAAATGCAGAGATGGAAGATTCATTAATTCAAAGTGCTGCTTTGAAACTCAGCATAGTTGTATCAATCACTGTTCTATATTCCTGCGGTTTCCTATGTAGCGAGTACAGAAAATATTAAATGGCCTAAATCTTTCAACACCACCATTTTATTTTATTTTTAGAGATTTGAACTCAAAAGATCTTTTCTGTAATCTTAAGAGATTTCACAACTCAACTGCCAGGAACGCTAAACATTCAAAACCTCCTGTCAAAATTGCTTTCTTCCATATTTTGTTGTTAAAGTTGTTTTTTACATCTTTTCTAATATTAGTTCTTTTTTTAAAAAAAATGTGATCAAACAGACATTCCTTAGTCAGCATTGCCTTTCAATCTCCAAATGAATGTGGGTTTTCTCTTTCAGAACTCTTAATTACTGAGAATTCTGGGAGTTGAAATTCACAAATGTTGGGGTTATTTATTTAGGGAAAGCTACAGTGGCCTAGTGGTTAAGACAAAAACCTTCTGGTTGTTGACCAGAAGGTTGGCAGTTCAAGACCCGAGCACTGTGTGACGGGGTGAGCTCCTGCCGTTGCCCCAGCTCCTGCTAACCTAGCAGTTCGAAAGCATGCAAATGTGAGTAGATAAATAGGTACCACTTTGGTGGGGAAATAACAGCATTCTGTGTGCCTCGGCAAATAGTTGTCTTGGCCACATGACCACTGAAGCATATTCTGACAATGCTGGTTCCCTCACCTGGGAAATGCAGATGAGCATCACCCCCTAGAGTTGGACATGACTGGACAGAGGAAACTTTCACCTTTTTTTAAATGAGAAATTGGAGAGATTGAAGAAAATCTTGTTTAGACCACCATGCTTTATACCTTCTAAACAAATTCCTCAACTACTGCAAGTGTGGTACATATAATTTTCCTACAACGGTCATTCAGTTCTGAATTTTGTGGTGTAGTTTTTCAATCGGGGAATACATTTAATGATACACTAGAGAAAATTGCATTTGAAAGGTCAAGTATCTGATAACTTATTTTGCAAAAACATGTACAGTAGGAAAAACTCTATATAAAATATGCATACGAGGAGACGTGTCCCGAAAAAGCCTATAGGAAAAGGACCGCAGACAAAACGACATAAAAAATTCATGATGACATTTAATAAAAATATGCTCAACTGGATGCAAAAACATGGAAAGGCATGAAACAAATGTAGGCTTTACCAGGAAGACTCGTTGAAAGCCAAATAGTTTCCCCCCTTCTTAGTAAGATATATTGTTCTACTAGTTATAGAGATACCTAGAAGCCTTGAGAAGAAGAAAAAACAGGTAAGAGATATAGTTAGATATCAAAAGAACATCTGAGCTGTCAACCAGAAAACAGGTTGTCCCACTAGAGGTTTGGATGGTCATCTCAGAGACATTCTAGTGAATCCTGAACTCAGACAGCAGTTGGACTAGAAAAGCTTCCAGGAATGGTTCTGTGATTTTGTAAAGAAGAACTTCAGAGATGCCATCCCAAGGAAATCCATAAACCCTAGAACATAGAACAATAGGATTGGAAGGGAACTTGGGGGTCTTCTAGCCTAACCCCCTACTCAAGAAGAAGACTCTACACCATTCCTGACAAAAGGCTGTCAAGTTTTTCTTGAAAACCTCCAGTGATGGAACACCTACAACTTCCAGAGGTAAGCCATTCCACTAATTAACTGTTGTCCTTGTCAGGAAATTTCTCCCTAGTTCTAGGTTGGATCCCTCTTTGATAAGTTTCCCCTCATTACTTCTTGTCCTGCCCTAAGGTGCTTTGGAGAAAAGGTAGAGAAACATCCTTCAGTCATAGGAAGGCCAACTTTGCTTAAATGTTGCCAAAAGCCCCAAAAGTGCTTTTTCAAGAGGCAACTAGACTTCCTTTGTTTTTCCTTGAAGACATTTTGCTTCTCATCCATGACGTTTCTTCAGTTCTGACTGAATGGTGGGGAATGGAAGGATTTATATTCCTTGCAGTCATCCGGTCATTAGCACTCTTTCTGAGACTCTTTGAGGCCACTTGAAGGTTTATCTCTGCCCTCAGAGTCACTTGAGTAGCGCTTGGAACTGCTGAAAGGACTGTGTTGTAAACACAACGTAGGTGGTGTCTATCTGCCAGATAAACCTCCAAGTGTTAACAACCAGGTAACTGCAAGGAATATAAATCCTTTCATTCTCCACCATTCAGTCAGAACTGAAGAAGCTTCTTGAATGAGAAGCAAAATGTCTTCAAGGAAAAACTCAGAAAGTCCAGTTGCCTCTTGAAAAAGCACCTTTGAGAGACCCATGACCTGGATGACTGAGAATCTCCATAGACATGTGGCCAAAAACAATAGTTAAAAACAATTTGACAGTCAAAGTAAATGTTCAAAGAGGTGGTAGACATGCCTTCATTAAGTAAGTTCAAGAGAAGCCTGGATGCTCAACTGTTAGGAATGCTTCAGTCTGGATTTCTATACTGAACGGTGCTTCGGTATTATAATTCTAGCCAGGATTGTAGAATTGTCTTGGACAGAGAATGAGTTTTAGTTCTTACATTTTTAAAAATAACTTGATTCTAACTCTCAAAATTCATTTCCAGAATGAAGGTGGAGCTGGTTGAAAGTGCATCTGAAGATTGGTGATTCCATCTTCTTTGCCTCCCTTGACACACACCTGCATCCATCTTTACATTTATGATTGCTCCACATCCAAAATCCTTTTGCAAGAAATTTCTGCAGAGATGTTTATAAAATCTCATGATGGGATTTACAAAGTAATGATGTTGTCAGGTGTATGAATTTAATGAGTGTTGATTTCCGTATATATTTTTTTAATTTCCTGAAAATTGTGTGTATGCAGATGGATAGGGATAGGTAGATCATTGGTGTCAATGCTCTCGGCTTTCTCCTTTAAAAGTCCTTTAAAAAATAATAATTTCAGTCCCTTTTACATGTAAAATCAAATCTTTTTGTACCTCCTAATATTTTAGAAAGAAGATTTTCTTTAATTTCCTATAATGATAAACTCCATTTAAAGGAGGATGCTTGGAACCCAAGGGTACTAAAGAGCTGACATACAACTGCACATCACAACAAAATAATCTGGTTTGTACATGTACCACAATACACTAAGATGAACTGTATCACCCAAAACGAAACAAATATGAAAATAATTTACAGCCAATGCAGTTGTCCAATCATAAAATTTGCATTTCCCTCTGCAGCCTATAACCTGCAGGATAGGATTTCAGCTTTAAAGGGAAATATTAGAGCAGGGGTCTCTAAATTCCCTGCTCAATTTGTGAAGAAAAGAATTGGGATGTCTCCAAGGCAAGGAGAAATTTTCAAAATGTGAGTTGAGATAGTAGCATGCAAATTTGAGGTGGGCAGGGGTGCCATGCATTTTTAAAATCTAATCAGGCTCGTGAAGAAAACATAGGGTAGGTCAAAACTCATTTTGGGATGCGCTCCCCACTTTGCTTATGCCTACTTATGGTTTTGAATCTCATGCCATGGCTAGATTCTGCTTTTTTATTACTATATCACAGAGGGACACGGATGATTATTTAAGTCAGTGATAAAGCTTGGCTGTTCAATAACTCCATGGATACAGTGTATATTAAATGCTATTTCCATTCTAGATAGGTAGGTAGGTAGGTAGGTAGGTAGGTAGGAAGGAAGGAAGGAAGGAAGGAAGGAAGGAAGGAAGGAAGGAAGGAAGGAAGGAAGGAAAGAAAGAAAGAAAGAAAGAAAGAAAGAAGGAAGTCTACAGTTGCTCAATCAATAGTACACTGGCTAAGGAAGGAAATAATACTGGGGAAGGAAGGAAGGAAGGAAGGAAGGAAGGAAGGAAGGAAGGAAGGAAGGAAGGAAGGAAGGAAGGAAGGAAGGAAGGAAGGAAGGAAGGAAGGAAGGAAGGAAAATAGATCGCCTCACTTTGCTCAAATATTCTCTAAGCAGGAAAGCCAGGGTATTGATTTATAATAAATGAACGAGTTGTTAATAATGAAAACACTTACACAGTGTTCTGGCAACAGCCACTGCAAAGTATGTCTTAACCATTTTGCAACAAACTTCCCATCTCTATAATGATTACTTCAGACCTTGCAAGCTTGCATTTATTTTTGCCAATGAACAAACCATGCACAAGAATACATATGAAAGTTGCATGATGATTACGAAGCACATTATGAAGTGTTCTTAGGAGTACAACCTTCCCCCTCCCTCTCCCTAAGTCCTGCTACGCTGTCTTATTATGGCAGGGATGTTCCTGGGAGGGATGGCTAAAGAATGCCAGGAATGTAAGCCAGATGTATGTTCCCCTAGCAAAGTCTCCAAAGTTATAGCAATAGCACTTAGACTTATATACCGCTTCACAGTGCTTTACAGCCCTCTCTAAGCGGTTTACAGAGTCAGCATCTTGGCCCCCAACAATCTGGGTCTTCATTTTACCGACCTCGGAAGGATGGAAGGCTGAGTTCCGCCTTGAGCCAGTAACAATCAAACTGCTGGCAGTCGGCAGAATTAGCCTGCAATACTGCCTTCTAACCACTGCGTCACCAAGGCTCCTATGAAGGAGTTGTGAAGGTCATCCCAGATGCCCACTTAAAACAGGCAGGCACTTACACTGAACAACAGTGATGTAGGAAGATGCAAAAGCAGAGGGTCACTTTAGTGACCATAGCAAAGGCATCAGTTTATACTGTGCAGACAAAGACAGCGGTAAATCACTTCTGTATTTTTCCTAAGAAAACCACATGAAGAGAAAATATAAAATTATTGATGACAGAGTGGCCAGTTGATGAGCCCCTAGAGTCAGATCGCAACTCAACCTGCTCCTGAGGAATTGCTGAAGACCTTTTTGGAGTACAGGTAGTCCTTGACTTGTGACCACAATTGACATCAGAATTTCCATTGCTGAGCAAGGCAGTTGTTAATTGAGTTGCACCAGACTTGCGACTTTCCCCCCACCATCCCGGTTATTAAGTGAATCACTGCAGTTGGCTTAAACTAAGCACTCCTTTTTCTAAGCTGATTCTCACCAAACGAACTTTATTTCACCCGAATAACCAAATCACTTTTTCTATACTCTCTCATCCTTGTTCCCTCCCATACATTCATGTCACTTAGCAAAATGTTGTTTTTCTCCAGATCCTTTTCATTCATAATTTTTCCCCAATTTTCAATAGACCTGTCTTTAGTCCTTTTATTACTGTGATACAGTAATTCCCTTCTGAATTTACAACGAAAGAAAGCCAAGTTTTTTTTCTTTTGTGGTCTTTACGTATTTAAACTGCTAGAAGGACGTGGGGAAGCAAACCATCGCGAGACGCTCTTCGGTTTTAATCTTTTTTCCTTGTCATTTTTTGGAGTTTTCTTCCTGCTTTCGTGAGAGGGCAGCATTTGGGGGGTGGGTGAAGCTGCCCCTTCCCCCCCCCCAAGCCACAGCTGAGCAAGACACCTGCCTGCCTGTGCTCTTCCCCCTGTCCCAGGTTTTTGTTGTTGTGAGCATTTCTGTTGAGGATTGGCAGCGGGTGGGGGGCTGTTTGGTTTTTATTAACCCCCCCCCACCTCTTTTCTGGGTGGATGCAGCAGGTTTTGGTCACTTCTGTCGTGCTGGGAGGTTACCCACAAAGCACATTTGTTTTTTGGGGGGAATCCCCACTCCGATTGCTAAGCTTGCTTAAACCCTCTTCCTCCACCTCCTCCTCCTCACCGGAGCCCCCCTTTGTCTGCAACAGTGTGGCAGAAAGACCCCTGCTGGGCTGGGGATGATGGGGATCTGCCCTCTGCGGAGTAGGGGCAGGGTTACTATGGTTCCTGTCAATCAGGTTTGATTTCCTTTCTTTGGCCCTCCCTCCCTCCCTGTCTCCCCTGCTTGTAGCTGCCTCTGGGCCTCTCATTCTTGGGAGTTAGCATTGCCGGCATCTCTTTGTCCTGAACCCCTCGTGCTGGGTAACTGTTACCACCCAAGAGCTGTTTTAAGGTTAGGGAATCTTTGGAGGATAGCCAACTAGCACCCCGACATGCCCCCAATGCCCCCACTTCAATGGCAGAAGCTGCACCCCCCCCCAAAGCCCCTGCAATCACCTATTGGCTTCTTTGAGTCCACCAGAAGGAGAGAAGGGGATAGAACAGTGCAAAGATTAATGTCAGAGAAACAGGCACAAGTCTCCCATTAAAAGTGTAGTAAGTGGGTGTACAGATAGACATCAACCTACAACTACAACTGAGCCCAAAATTTATGTTGCTAAGTGAGAAATTTGTTAAATGGGTTTTGTCCCATTTTATGACTTTTCTTGCCACATTTGTTAAGTGAATCACTGCAGTTGTTAAATAAGTAGCATGGTTCTTAAATGAATCTAGCTTCCTCTTTGACTTTGCTTGTCAGAAGGTCACAAAAGGAGATCAGATGACCCCTGGATACTGAAACCGTCATAAATGTGAATCAGTTGCCAAGCATCCAAATGTAAATCACATGACCTTGGGGGTGCTGCAACGATCATAAGTGTGAAAAATGGTCATAAGTCACTTTTTTCAGTGCCGTTGTAACTTCCAACAGTCACTAAACAAACTGTTGTAAGTCAAGGACTACCAGTATTTTATCATTTTTTTCCCCTTTTCTTTTGGTCATCAAGTTTTTGACACCTTGCTGGCGACTGGTGGTACTCGAATATTGCCATATCCTAAAAGTGGTACAATCGGTGAAAAGGTTGAAAAGCCCTGCTCTACAGTATATACCATGATCATCACCAATCAGCCTATAAATATTGACCTCTGATTCCCAGTGAAATTGAATTTTTGACAGGTAACTCAGATTCCTAAATTTAGTAGTGCTACATTCCCTACTAACCATATGGACTGTATTGTTCATTTGGGACATGTTTTATCCCGCGTGCCATAAGCACACCCAGTTTTATCCCAAGGACTAGCATACTATGTATTTAGCTGAAGGCTAAAACATGTGAAGAACAGTTGTAGGCATTGGGCATGTCTAGTCTGATGAAAAGAAGGATTGAGAATGACATGATACAATATGATAAGGATATACTGGGAATGTTCCAGTATCTAAGGGACTGTCCACAAAGAAGAGGGGGTCAACCTATTCTCCAAAGTACCTGAAGGCAGTATAAGAAGCAAAAAACTAATCATGGAGAGATACAACCTAGAACTAAGGAGAAATTTCCTGACAGAACAATTAATCAGTGGAACGACTTGCCTTCAGAAGTTGTGGGTGTTCCCTCCCTGGAGGTTTTTAAAAAGAAATTGGACAGCCATTTTTTTCTGAAATGATATAGGATCTTCTGCTTGAGCCAGGGATTGGACTAGAAGACCTCCAAGGTCCCTTCCAACTCTGTTATTCTGTTATTCCATGCAAGCTAGGGGTTTCCGATCTAGAGGCTGTCTACAAGCCAATATATGTTACCTAAATCCTAACAGCCGGAAAACACATGCAATGTGGTGACACATTCAGGGTATGCATACAAATGCTCACAAAAATAAATACCTAGGGATTTTCTGCTTAGGTGCATTACAAAACCCATTATGTAGGGTTTTGGAACAAGTAGAATGCATACGCAACACAAAATAGGCCTATAGATCCTCATTGTTGCTGAGGGGAAAAAAATAGTCCATTCCACAGATGAATTTTCCATTGCTCCAAGCTGGAAAGGGTGAATTTGAAATGCTAGCATCTCATACGTTGATATCAACAACATACATTCAGGCTGATATGCATATTCTTTTTCCTGTATAGCTGCTGTGTGTGTATAATCCCATTGCAACTTATAATTCTGAGCAGGTGGAAGTAAATTATTTATAAACAACAAGAGCCGAAAGAGATTGCTTCCTGCCTCGAGGGTGAGCTTATCAGTGATGCTAGTCCATTCCTTCTTTCCCTCAACTTTGAAGCATTCTAAGACAGGCCTCCTCCAGGTCAACCAGATTTGTGAAAGGTGGCACCGGGAAGATTGAGGTGCCCTGTAGGAGATAACGCCAGATGCTTGAGGTATCAGTCAGAAGGTAGCATGGGAGATTTGGAATGTCAGTCAGAAGCTCTTGAAAACGTCAGCTGTCAGAAGATAGTGCTAGAAGTCTAAGGAATCACTCAGGAGCTGACCCAGGAGGCTAGATGTTTCAGATGGAAGATGGCACTGGACACTTGAGGTATCACTCAAGAGCTGACACTGGAAGTTAGACGTTTCAGTCAAATGGTGGCATTGGTGACTTGGGATGTCAGTTAGCTTTCCTTGTAAGGTCTTGGGGCTCCTGAAATTCTTCTCTGAGGCTCGAGGGGAAGAGCCTGGAAATAGAAGGTCCTTATAAATCCAGAGCTTCGGAGAAATGAAGGCCGTCTTGAGAAGTGCTGTCTCTTTTCTTAGAGATGAGTGACAGTGATGGCTACCACCGATTTATATTGCTATTACTGGTAGTAATTTTATTCTTTCAAGCATTCTTAGTTCCATTCTAGAACTTAAGAGAATTCCTTTCAATAGAGATGTACAGATCCCCTTTCTTAATTTTTCTTTTTCCGGCCTTTCCCATAACTTAACAGGCTTTCTCTTTGTATGTTTTGACCTTGAAGATGGGTTACTATTAATCGTGGACACAATTGATATTTCTGCCCTGAAAAACCTGAGCTCCCAACCTTTTAATTAACCCATTTTCTGGGTTTGTTCAATGTAAGATAGCCATAAATCATAAGCTGACCAAAAATTCAAAAGTTAAACCCCAAATATCCAATCCAGGTTACCACTAATTAACCATAGCATGTTGTGCCATTGTTAACTATTTGGGTGATAACTGACCTGGTTAAAATGTTGTACCAACATATCCACGTAAATAAACTAGAAGGCTGAATCCTTTTTGGGGGAGGCAGGGCTTGCACCAATACAATGAGATGGACTAAAATTTTTAGCCCTCCTTGTGAACCATGTTATAAAAATAAACCTTTATCCATATGCAAAATTCCTTGTAACTGATTTTGAAGCTTATTGTAATGGAAAACGACACAGGAATGGTTTAAACTAACAAATAGATGTATTTAGGGGAATATCAGCAGTTGTTCACAGTCAAAGCATGGGCTTCTACATGTTTCTTTTTCTTGGTACAAAGCTAAAAAATGTAACTTGAGTGAATGAGAGATGTATTATACAGCTTAGCTAGGAGAGAGGTTGCCTCCACACTGAGTGATCATGCAGCAAACCCAGTTCTTGGTTTTATAAGAGGTGAAGCAAGCCATGGAAACAGCTTCAGCCTGATTGACTAAGAGAGGAATAACCAGGGCCCTGTCCATATGCAGGAAGGAGATTCATAATATGAGAATGAGGATCAAGATATAAAGCAAAGTGCAGATGGTAATGTCGTGGAAAAACCCAATGAAAAAGACAAGAGACAGCAACACAAAGCAATAATTCTTACTTTAAGATTCAGAGGTTTATTTCAGCAATAATTTGGAACACACACATAAACATCACTTATGTTAAAAACCCATTGCAATGAGGTCCAATGACATAGCAGTTCCAATAAGGACAGCTATAGGCCAATGGCAAATCAATCAGGTCCAGTCCCAACCTTTTATACTCTTTCTCATCCTAAGATCGTAGACAGATGGTCAGCAACCTTGCCCTTTCTGCTGACTTTCTGTTGACCATAACTTTCCTTGTACCCATGTACATCTGAACTCGCACCCATCAACTACTTTCAGTTCCCCATTTCTCACAATTCCAGTCCTTATGTTCCAAATATATTTGAAACAAGCAAGCTTAGCAAAATCATATTAAGTAAAGTACAGTTGCAGTTTAGATTACAAACAGTCCCTTTGGATTGCAAAACTGAGCATAGCACAGATTTTGGTTCAATACTTTTTCCATGAGGCCTGATTTAGTTCAGCTGGGCCTAAACCTTGCATAGAAGAACAATAGCCAATATTTTTGTTTTCCACAGTAACTTTATGCAAACAGATCTAGAAAGCATACCTATTGGTTTTTCGGGTTGTTTTGCTTTAAATTTCAGCCTGTGTGGGTCACAGGGAAGTGGCAAGAACTGTGTGATGGTTGTGAGAATGAGCAAGATCAAACCTCACACAATTGCCTTCTCCATTGATAGTGGAAGTAAAAGATGCTGAACCTATTACATCAAGGATTTTCATTTAAGTTTTTAACAAAGAACAAAACTGGGGGGGGGGGATCTGTGAGACCTAGCAGATATTCTGAAAATGCCTTTGGCATTTTTTTTATTATTATTATTTTCATTCAATTTCATGGATAAGAAATTTTTGTTTGTTTTGTTTTTTTGTTTTTTTAAAAACCTTCTCCCCAATGGAAAGGAAAGGTAGTCAGTCATCTTTGAGTCGAGCTGAGTTTCCTGGATTGCAGTGAAATATTCATGTAGGTTTTTTTGGTAGCAATGAAGGAATGGTTTGCTGCTCTCCTCTCCTGGACTGTAGCCTTTTTCTTTTCACCTTATGGACTGGTCTAATCTACTGAAATTTCCTGGTAGTCTTCCATACATGCATTAACCAGAATTGACCCGGCTTTGCTTTTGACAAGGTGAGAGAGGTACCCTTACTTCATTTGAGAGGATAAAGGAAAGGAACACTGAATTAACTTCATGGACAGATCCCCCTTGCTCTCTTGGACATTTTAAGTGTTTGTCACTTTGGAACAGGGGTCCCCAACCTGTGGGCCACAGCCCATTACCGGGCCGCGGCCACTTGGCCACCGGGCTGCGTGAAGGGATGGCCAGTGCACTCGCACACATGTGTGCACTCACCCTCCCACTTGCACTAGCGCCACCCGGCCCCTGAGCATCTCGCCAGTGCTAGCATTGTCCTGCTTCCAAGTATCCTGCCGGCACTAGCGCCGCCCTGCCCCAGAGTGTCCCACTGGCACTAGCACCGCTCTGAGCATCCCACCGGCACTAGTGCCACCCCACCCGAGTGTCCCACCAGCGCTAGCACCACCCCATTTGCAGCACTCGCGCCCGTGCAGCCCATTTGTACTCGTGTGCATCGGGCTCATTTTTGCACATGCAGGCATGCGGCCCATTTATGCACATGCACGTGGCAGTGCCTGCCTCTCTTTCTGGGCCGCCAAACCAAAAAGGTTGGAGACCTCTGCATTGGGAGACTATCTATCTATCTATCTATCTATCTATCTATCTATCTATCTATCTATCTATCTATCTATCTATCTATCTATCTATCTATCTATCTATCTATCTATCTATCTATCTATCTATCTATCTATCTATCTATCTATCTATCTATCTATCTATCTATCTATCTATCTATATTTGAAAGACACTTTCCTCATCAATGACAGAGAAACCCACAAAGGCTTTTATTAAAGACCAGAGTCTGTTTATGGATTATATTACAAAAAGCAGAACTTGATGATAAAGCGTTTTAGTGTTTAAACAAGAAGAGAGAATGGAAAATTTAAATAGTGTTTACAATGGTATAACAGACTAAAAAATGATTAATAGATCCATGAGGAAAGTGAAGGGCAGAAGTGGACTAAGTTTTTTTTTTTAAAGTTGGATGTTTGTGCTTGCCAGTTTATGTTTTTGTAATATGTGTATGTAGTCTGTTTTTTTTAAATGTCTATTTTATAAAGTTTTATAAATTTTAATAAAGTTTATATACCACCACCACTCCTAAAAAGAAAAACTAAAAATTGTTCCTAGTCCAGCCATCAGCTGTGAGATTTCCTGGTTATTTTTTTTATATACAACTCCTGACCTAATCTGATCCTGCTTTGCTATTCAAAATCAGAGGAAGAAAATATTTGGAAAACTGGATGTCTGCATAGGTTCTCACTCTCTGGAGCTATAATCAAATCAAGAAAAAATAAATAAAGAAAAAGTAGAGAGGAAGACTTATTTCTTCAGAGGGCCGTAACAAAGAGAGATGTCAACTATTTTATAATGCAACCCAACCGTCATTGGCTGGATACGGATCCCTCTATTTGCCCTAACATAATTAAATTTCTCAGAGTTGTGTTAAAAAATTGGAAACAAACAGTTATTCTGTTGATCCCCAGGTGGCTCCCTACTATCATCCTTCAGGTCTACCAATTTGGTGCTTCACACAGATAACTGCAGCAACATCTTTATACTAAAATACAGTACTGTTAAGGAAATAATACCACAGGAGGGAGGGAAGTTATAGACGGGGTCTTCAAGAAAGGAAAAAAAAACAGACCCAGGAAACTACAGACCAATCAGTTTAACTTCAATACCTGAGAAGATCCTAGAAAAGATAATCAAAAAACAGATCTGCGAACAACTATCAAGATCACGTGAAGTATTAATACCACTCTACAATGCCTTGGTAAGGCCACACTTGGAATACTGCATCCAGTTTTGGTCACCACGATGTAAAAAAGATGTTGAGACTCTAGAAAGAGTGCAGAGAAGGGCAACAAAGATGATTAGGGGACTGGAGGCTAAAGCATATCAGGAACGTTTGCTGGAATTGGGTATGTCTAGTTTAATGAAAAGAAGGACTAGGGGTGACATGATAGCAGCATTCCAATATCTCAGGGGCTGCCACAGAGAAGAGGGAGTCAAGCTATTCTCCAAGGCGCCTGAGGGCAGGACAAGAAGTAATGGATGGAAACTGATCAAGGAGAGAAGCAACCTAGAACTGAGGAGAAACTTCCTGACAGTTAGAACAATTAACCAGTGGAACAACCTGCCTCCAGAAGCGGTGAATGCTCCAACACTGGAAGTTTTTAAGAAGAGACTGGACAGCTATTTGTCCGAAATGGTATACGGTTTCCTGCCTGAGCAGGGGGTTGGACTCGATGACCTCCAAGGTCCCTTCCAACTTTATTATTATTATTATTATTATTATTATTATTATTATTATTATTATTATTATTATTATTATTATTATTATTATTATTATTATTATTATTATTATTATTATTATTACTATTACTATTACTATTATTATTATAACTAGTAGCCAGCACAGGTTTGTTAAAAACAGATCATGCTAAACCAATCTCATCTCATTCTTCGATAAAGTGACTAAACTAATAGGCAAGCGAAATACTGTGGACGTAGTATACTTAGATTTCAGTAAGGCATTTGACAAGGTAGACCACAACCTACTCCTTAGTAAGCTAGGAAAAGGTGGAATAGACAACATCACCACCAGATGGATCTGTAGCTGGCTGGCAAACCATACTCAACGAGTAGTCCTCAATGGCACCACATCCACATGGAGAGAAGTAAGTAGTGGGGTGCCACAAGGTTCCGACTTAGGCCCAGTACTCTTCAATATCATCATAAATGACTTAGATGAGGGAATTGAAAGGGAACTAATCAAATTTGCAGATGACACCAAACTGACAGGAGTACCCAACACCCCAGAAGACAAACTCAGGATCCAAAAAGATCTTGACAAACTTGAACAATGGGCCCTATCCAACAAAATGAGTTTCAATGTGGAGAAAAGCAAAGTCTTACATTTAGGCAGGAAAAACTAAAGGTACAAGTACAAGTATAGATTGGGCGAGACCTGGCTTAAAAACAGTAACTGTGAGAGGGACCTTGGAGTACTAGTGGATGATCACTTGACTATTATTACCGCTTTATAAAACCCTAGTAAGACCACACCTGGAATACTGCAGCCAATTTTGGTCACCATGTCACAAAAAAGATGTTGAGAGTTTGGAAAAAATTCAGAGAAGATGATCAAAGGCCTGGAAACTAAAACATACGAAGAACAGCTACGGGACTTGGGTTTGGCTAGTCTAAAGAAAAGAAGAAATAGGGGAGACATGTTAGCAATGTTTCAGTATCTGAGGGGCTGCCACAGGGCAGAGGGGGCCAGGTTGTTCACCAAAGCACCAGAGGGAAGGACGAGAAACAATGGTTGGAAACTGATCAAAGAGAGAAGCAACCTGGAATTAAGGAGAAATTTCCTGACAGTGAAGACAATCAACCAGTGGAACAGCTTGCCTCCAGAGATCATGGGCGCTCCACCACTGGAGATTTTTAAGAAAAGATTGGACATTCACCTGTCTGAGACGGTATAGGTTCTCCTGCTTGAGCAGGGGGCTGGACTAGAAGACCTCCAAGGTCACTTCCAGCTGTATTCTATTCTAAAGATGAGCTGGTAAATTAAGAAAAGGAAAGAAGGAAAAAGGAAAGGATGTAAATCAAAGGGACTTTCCATTTTATTGCAGGTAGTCCTCAATTTATGATTGTTTTGTTTGTGTAATGATGATTCATAGTCATGATGGCCTTGGAAGGGACGGAAGTTATGAACATCACACCACTTGGCAACTGGCTCATGTTCATGAAGGTTGCAGGATCTTTTGGTCATGTGATCACGATTTGTCATCTTCCCAGCCAGCTTCTGACAAGCCAGATTCTCTTAATGACCACATGATTCATTTAATAATTGACTCGCTTGACGACCGCAATAAAATTGGTCATAAAATCGGGTCCAGCCACGTGATGACTCGCTTAACAACCACATCACTTAGCATCTGATATTCCAGATCCAATAGTGGTCATAAAAGTGGAGGACTACCTCTAATGCAGATGACAGGATTTTCAATACTAAAGAGGAAACAAGCTGATGCAAAAAGGGCATGTAGCTGAGGCAAAATGGTTCAGCACCATGATCTCCAGCACAGGGTTACTGTACCCAGATGATCAAGAAAATGGCCAATTTCATGGAGCTAGAGGAGAACGGTTTTGGGTTTGTGTGATCCTTGGTGCTCTCTGAGCTTGATGGTTTTCTTGTAGACATTTCATTACCAAACTAGGTAACATCATCAGTGCATCAGGGACCAAGCAATAATAATAACAATAACAATAATAGAGTTGGAAGGAAACCCTATACCATTTCAGACAAATGGTTGCCCAGTCTCTTCTTAAAAACTTCCAGTGTTGGAGCAGTTTAACTCTGAACTACAAATATTCTCCTCTATCAGTTTTGGGGTTTTGATTTTAAATTCATTGACCTGCAAGAGTCACAGGAATATATGGAAGACTGCATGATGTTTGTCAGAATGGACAGAGCCAAAATATTTCATCTTTTTTTCCCCAAATTGCAGGGAGTAAAAGGATTTAAGAAGTGAAATGGATATTGCAAAACTCATGTAGGATTAAAACACCCGTGTTGTTATCTGAACCTCCAAAAAGACTGATATTGGGTTGTAAGAGTGAAACAAAGAATGTCAAAGTCTTTCAGAGTCTTTGCCCTTCTTTCTATCTTACACTGATCCATTTTTTAAAAAAAACAGGCTGAAAAGGGAAATTGGAGTCTGGATAAAAATTGTCCAATACAGCCAAGTCAAGAGATGGGGGTCAACTGCTTCCTCCTTCAGGGCAGGTAGAATGAAGAGTTTTCATTAAAAACCTGAAAGAATAATCCTTGATGTATTAGGCCAAGTGTCTTTTGCTTCCACTAACAACAGAGAAAACAATTGAGTGAGGTTTGGTCTTACTCATTCTCCCAACCATCACATAGCTCCTGGTCACTTACAACCACGTGTCTCTTCCCAGAAGGCCAAACACCAACAAGGCAAGGCATTGATCTGATACACGGATGGCGGAATTCAACTTTTCAAGGACCTTGTCCAGTTCCTCACATGTGACTGGATTGAACTTGCCCAGATAAGTAGACACATTTGGAGTCATCTCCACAGTCCAATTGTGGCATCTAAATGTCTTTTCAAAGCCTTGATTGTCAGATGATGGTGATGATGATGATGATGGTGGTGGTGGTGGTGGTGGTGGTGGTGATGGTATCCATTCAGTCATGTCTGACTCTTGGTGATTCTATGGGCCAGGTCTCTCCATGTCTTCTGATCTTGCACTACTAATAGTTCTTCTATTCTCTGGCTGGTATCATCTTTGATGGTGTTCAACCACCATGTTCTTTGGCAGCCTGAATTTCTTGACTGCCCACCCAAAGGGGGCCATTCAAGTTTGCATTCATGTGAAGTCAGCTGAAATGCTTTCTGCCCGATGGCTGTGTTCAAACAGCCTATATAACATACTCTAGGTTTGAATGATAAACTAACCAACCAAGCAAGCAGGTTTAGGAAACACACTACAACAACAAAACCAAGTTCAATCAAACCAAGCTTTGTCTGAATGTATCTGCTGAGTATTTACTTGAACTAGTTAAGTGTGTGGGAAGAATCCCATTACTATTGCAGTTCAAGCTTTAATGCCACCCAAGATGCAAAGTTTTCATGTGAAACATGACTATATTCTCCAGGATTTATAAAATCACTTTTTGCCAACAGAAAGTGAAGGATTTAAAAAGTACAATTTGGTAAATATGGTTGTCTTTTATATCACAGGGTTTTTTATTACATTTTTTTAAAGTTCTATTAAAAATTAGCATTCATTTATGTTGTTTTCCCCAGTGTTCACAGCTTTTGCCTGTGGCATATAGGTTTTCTCAAAGGAATATTTCTAACTTATGTTTCTCTGTTATTGTCTTTTTTATGTAAATATCTGCACTGCAGATTCAGGCTTTTAAAACACACAATTCCCTGATCTAATCTCTCTTTCTCTCTCGTTTAGCATTTCCGTACAGTATGCACTTTACATAAACATATTTTTTCAGATGCCTTGACACAAATAAATATTTGTGTTTCTTGTGTGCACATGTTAGTGCATGTGTGTGTGTGTGTGTGTGTGTGTGTGTATTTT
This sequence comes from Azemiops feae, assembly GCA_023970755.1. Lineage (NCBI taxonomy): Eukaryota > Metazoa > Chordata > Lepidosauria > Squamata > Viperidae > Azemiops > Azemiops feae. The sequence continues at coordinate 388,583 of JALGBA010000596.1, forward strand.
TGATGAGAATAAAAGGAACTCGTTTTAGAAGTTCTTCTTCATGGTTTGGGGTTCAGGTTCCTTCTTTATCCATATGCTATTGCTAGGAAACACCTTGTGAGGCCAGAAATAAGCTCACTTGCAACAACAGAGGAAAGGAACCATTTCAAAGAGAGTCTGCCTTAATTGGCTTGCTGTAAGTCTACCTGGGAATTTTCTTTTATGGTTTTCAAGTTTATGTTTTTAACTCTGACTTGCAAGGACACATAGAGATGAACCACATTTACATACCACTCTAAAGAGATAATTTAAAAAGAAAATCTAGGAGAGAAACAAGAAAGGTAGAAAACAATCCTCTTGCTCAGCAGCCAATTCTCAGATAAGCAGGGATTAATACCAGACAAACAATGAGGCAGCAAAACAATACTCCAATCAAGGAACCACTCAGGAGGAAGCCACACACAAAACTTACAAGACAAGCTACTATAAGTAGGCAGCAAACTACACTCACTTGCACTGCTAATTTTTCATTCAGCAATGAAAGATCTACAAGCAAACAACCAAGCTCAGCATCAAGAATCCTACAGTTCAAACCCAAGCTACAGATACTCTCTTCTGTTCGAAGAATATTTCTTCTTAATCAATGATTTTCAGCTATCTCATAATGCAGGGAGAAGGGGGAGTGAAGGGAGGAGGAGAGAAGAGGAAGAGGAAGAGGAAGAGGAAGAAGAAGAAGAAGGGAGAAGGAGAAGTAGAAGGATGAGGAGGAGGAGGAGGAGGAGGAGGAGGAGGAGAGGGAGGAGAGGAGAGGGAAAGAAGAAGAAGAAGAAGAAAAGAAGAAAGAAAGAAGAAAGAAGAAGAAGAAGAAGAAGAAGAAGAGAAGAAGAAGAAGAAGGAATGGAGGAGGAGGAGGAGGAGGAGAGGATGAGGAGAGGAGGAGAGGAGAGGAGAAGGAGAAGGGAGGGAGAAGGAGAAGGAGAAGGAGAAGGAGAAGGAGAAGGAGAAAGAAGAAGAAGAAGAAGAAGAAGAAGAAGAAGAAGAAGAAGAAGAAGAAGAAGAAGAAGAAGAAGAAGAAGAAGAAGAAGAAGAAGAAGAAGAAGAAGAAGAAGAAGATACTTCTAAAGATAATGTTGATGTGGTCTACAGTACAGAGAAATCCACATAGGGAGGAGGATTCAAAATCTGCAAGATCATCACAGCAACGTGGTGGATCCTGTGTCTGCCATCTTGAAAATGTTGACCTAGAAACACGCCATGAACTCTGCTGAGAGAAGATGAAACTTTCATTCAGGGGTTCAATTAAAATGTGATTCAGCTCAATCTGGATATTGGCATCCCCCAGATGAGACAGCTAATTCAGACCGAATCACTGAATGCATCTCAATCAATTGAAGCCTTCAACAAAAGCCTTTCTTTTTCTTTCTATATCACTTGAAAACATCAGATCCACTCACTCTGATTGGATTACTCTCACTGATTTCGAATGATTAGATGGAATGGATGGTCTAAATCCCACTGGTAATCAGAGCTCATCCAGTTACTCTATGCAATCAGCTTCTAGAAGTTGTAATCCAAAAGGCAGTAAAACAAATTCATGAGGACAAGGTTATAACAGTTGCTGAGATCATAACTGCTCATTCTTGAAGGGAAAAAAATCAGAGAAACCTTCACATTCAGATATATTTAGGGATGTGGCATCAGAGATACCTGAACAGAATCTGGGCATGTGATTCCCAGCGTTTACATAATAGGAAGAACTTGGCAAGTTCCTGGAAGCCGAGACATGTGGATTACATTTGCAAAGTGTCTTCAACCTAATTACTAAATTTGGATGTTTTCTGAGTTTGCAGAGTGCATTAAGTCTAACCTACATCACAATAAGCCAGAAAAACCTACCTGGGTAAAACTGAAGTCACTCTAATTGACCTGAGTAGATTACAGTAGTAGTATAAACATAGTCTTCAGGGGACAGAGAGAAAAAAAAGATGGATGTGTGCTTATCTACAATGTAGTTTTCCTCAAGAGTAACAGGACATTCCCAGTTAGAATAAATTTTTAATCATGAATAATGCTTCTGGTTTATTGAAGCGTAACCAGTGGTGGGATTCAAATATGTGAACAACCGGTTCTCTGTGTGGATGCCGCTTCCGGAAGTCCATTCTGGGCCTGGGTAACAAAAACATTAGCTACCGGTTCTGCCAAACTGGTGCGAACAGGCTGAATCCCACCACTGAGCATAACCTAATTTTTTGTTGACTTCGGTGAACCGGCTGATACCCGAGCCCTTTTTCGCAAGGCACAGAACGGACCGCCGGAAGTGCGTGGACACCACTTCCGGAAGTCCATTCTGAGCCTGGGAGGCCTCCCCGGCTCAGAACAGACTTCCGGAAGTGACGTTCCCACAGAGAACTGGTTGTTCAGGTATTTGAATCCCACCACTGAGCATAACTGTTAAATCTGAGTAGCTTTGTGCAAATATGATCATAAAAGCTCTATCTATATACCACTAACACTTCATTGTGTTTATTTGTTTGTTTATACCCTATAGTTAGCCCAAAGGGTACATTATTCTGTAACAATTTTTGAGTCAAGGTAATCAAAATCCACTAACTTAAAGAATGGGTAAAAAAAAACATCCTGGCCCCGTTAATTAAAATTTGGAATTAAAATTTCTACAATGTTAGAACAGTTTTATTCCCAAGGTTATGGCTGCTGAACATCCCCATGGTCATGTGTTCACGATTAGCAAAGTCAATGAGGAAACCAACAGGAAATTGGAAATTACTCCCATTCTAATGCTTTTTGCCCACCCATGTTTAAGTAAGTGAATACAAGTAATTTTTAATTTACAACAGTTTGTTTAGTGACCGTCCGAAGTTACAATGGCACTGAAAAAAGTGACATGACCGTTTTTCACTGTTGCAACACCCCCGATGATAATGTGATCAAAATTCAGATGCTTGGCGACTGATTCGTATTTATGACGGTTGCAGGGTCCTGGGATCATGTGATCATTTTTTACAAACTTCTGACAAGCAAAGTCAATGGGGAAGCCAGATTCACTTAACAACCCTCTCACTAACTTAAGCAGTTGATTCACTTAATGACTGTTGCAAGAAAGGTGGTAAAGTCGGGCAAAATTTACTTAACAAATGTCTCAGTAACAGAAACTTTGGGATCAATTGTGGTCGTAAGTCGAGGACTACCTGTAGTGATTTATTCATTATGGAGTTAGTTTGCCACTACAATTATTTTTCTATTTATGATATACATTATATTTTTAGATCACAGGACCATCCAGTATGGGGCAAAAGAAAGTACGTGTCAGGTCCCCAAATCCTTATTGTCTTCCTTGCATATTTACTCTTGTGCTTTTGTTTTGGGGCCTGCCATTCTGCTGGGGGGGAGGGGGAATATTTGCTTTCTCTTGGGATAACTTTCGCTTTCTGCTTTTCTTCTCCTGCCTCTATCCCCTTGAGAAAGGAATGTGTCTCCTTTATCGTTGCAGAGAAACAAAACTGGAGAAGACCTTGAGATGCACTTCAACTGTGCCAGTTACCTGCACTTTGTGCCACCTGTGGATTGGCTGCATTTCAAATGGACATTATGAGTTTGGTGGGAAGAGGAATATTGCTGGTTTACCAGGGGTAGGCAACCTTGGCTCTTTTATGACTCGTGGACTTCAACTCCCAGAATTCTTGAGCCAGCCAGGAATTCTGGGAGTTGAAGTCCACAAGTCATAAAAGAGCCAAGGTTGCCTACCCCTGAACTATACCGTTCAAGCGGGATTTTCCCCAGATCTCACCTTGACTTCCCTACTGTCACTAACCCCTAATAAAAGTTTCCTTTTGAGACAATGCCTGATTCAAGAGTTCTGCTTTCTTGGGAGGTTAGCTGAGGTGGGTCCTTACAGTACGGTCAGCCTAAAATTTAACATTCATTCTGGTCACATCACAATGCACAACTTTTCTCTCAAAGGATGACCCAATGGGTCACAATGTTGTCAAGTATCTTATAAACTGGTGCTGAAATGTCCATTAACTTTGGAGTTGGTTGACATTCTATCCCTTCATCAATTATATTTCCACTGAACGTGTCCTAGTGGACTTGAGTTCCTGGTGAAAAAGGGGATATCAATGTAATAAATCATTTTTTAAAAAATACAGTGGTTGGGCTGTTGATTTCATCTCTGAGGTTGGCGATTTGGCTGCAAACATTTCATCTCCATTCAGGGGGACATCTTCAATGTGCCTTTATCCAGAATGCTATTACTTTAGTCTTCACAATTCCTGATTAAAACAGTTCAGCATCATGACACTATATAACTCTCACTAATGGAAGAAGATCTTATTATTATCACTTGATGAGAAATGTAAACCAGCAAGTCTAGCATCTTGTTGGTCGTTGATATTTTCCTTTTTTCTTCTGTCAATTCTCATGCAAGAATTACATGAAGTATTAGTACCGCTTTATAAAGCCTTACTAAGACCACAGTTAGAAAACTGCATCTACGTTTTGCTCACCATAATGTAAAAAAGATATTGAGACTCTGTAAAGAGTGCAGAAAAGAGCAATAAAGATGATTAAGGAGGCTGAAAGTTGATGGAGGCTAAAACAAAAACATATAAGGAATGGTTGCTGGAACTGGGTATGTCTAGTTTAATGAAGGGTGACATGATAGCAGCGTTCCAGTATCTCGGGTTGCCACAAAGAAGAGGAAGTCGAGCTATTCCCCAAAGCACCTGAAAGCAGAACAAGAAGCAATGGATGGAAACTAATCAAGGAGAGAAGCAACCTAGAACTAAGGAGAAATTTCTTGACAGTGAATGAATGACAGTTTGAACAATTAATGAGTGGAACGGGTTGCCTCCAGAAGTTGTGGGTGCTCCCTCACTGGAGGTTTTTAAGAAGAGATTGGACAGCCATTTGTCTGAAATTATATATGATCCCCTGCTTGAGCAGGGGGTTGGACTAGAGGACCTCCAAGGTGCCATCCAACTCTGTTATTTTGTTCAGAAAAACCTGTATACACAGGGTTGTCTTTTCTTCACTTTTAAAAGAAAAGAGAATTTGGGGGACATTGTAATGGGTGAGATGAAGTGTTCCTGTATTTAATAAGGTGAGCAATGGGCAAATGTCCTTTCAATGATTCTTAGCCTTCCTACATTCCTGTAATGGTATATGAGAAAAACTTTGAGAGAAAGGACAAAGAAATGCTTTCTAAGGAAGGGACAGATCAGAGAGGACATAACCCACAGCTGCATAATGGGTAGAGAAAGAAGAGGGCAGATTTGTATTTTCAGAGTGTAAGATTCTGTAGCCTTACAATAAAGTAGAATTAGCTCGTGTGATCATGTTTCCTGTTTGGTCCATCTGACATCAGTCTTGCAAGTCTGAAGGCCCAATTCTCCCACAGTCCCCTTTATAGCCTGATAAGCTAGGAAGGGTCCCTTCCAAGCCTCTTTGTCCATCCATTATGCAGCTGCAGGCTATGCCTTCTCTTCTCTGACCATTTCCTAGGCAGCCTTTCTTCACTCCTTCTCCCAAAGTCATTCCCACATACCATAACAGTTCCTGCGCTTCCATGAAATCCAAGCCAAGGCATCAAAGAGTGATTCCTTCCCAGTGGGCATTTCCAATAGCAGTGCTGCCATCACCTCCAAAGGGGAAGTCCTGCCCTTTGAGAAATGTTTCAAGAATATCCCCTTTCCCAGAAAAAAACTGGAAAAGGCTGGGAAATTTGCAAAGAAAAATTTCAAAGATCAGTTTGGCTCCAGCTTTACTTAACTTAGAGAAGAGAAACAGCGAGGTGTGCCATTTGAAGCTCTCTTGGAAAATCATCTTACACTGATTTGATCAACTGACTGCAACAAGCTGGCTTCATAGAGTGGTAAATTCAAAGTTCCCCAATTTTAAATCAGGGAAAGTTTATATATAATGTGTATGCATTGACATTCCTGGGAAGCACAATAAAAAAACAGCACAGTGGATCATCTTTTCCAGAGATGATCCTTTTAAATTTGTCTTGCCTTAACTTTTCCTTCCTTCCTTCCTTCCTTCCTTCCTTCCTTCCTTCCTTCCTTCCTTCCTTCCTTCCTTCCTTCCTTCCTTCTTTCCTTCCATCCTTCCTTCCTTCCTTCCTTCCTTCTTTCCTTCCTTCCTTCCTTTCTTTCTTTCTTTCTTTCTTTCCTCTCTTCTTCCTCCCTTCTTGTCATTCTATCATTTCCTTCCTTCCTTCCTTTCTTCTTCCCCCCTCCCTCCCTATCATTCTATCATTTCCTTTCATTTTCCTTCCATTTTCCTTCCTTCCTTCTTTCCTTCCTTTCCTCTCTCCTTCCTCCCTCCCTGTCTTACTATCATTTCTTTTTTCCTTCCTTCCTTCCTTCCTTCCTTCCTTCCCTCTCTTCTTCCTCCCTCCCTGTCATTCTATCATTTCCTTCCTTCCTTCCTTTCCTCTCCTCCCTCCCTCCCTGTCTTACTATCATTTCCTTTTTCCTTCCTTCCTTCCTTCCCTCTCTTCTTCCTCCCTCCCTGTCATTCTATCATTTTCTTCCTTCCTTCCTTCCTTCCCTCTCTTCTTCCTCCCTCCATCATTCTATCATTTTCTTCCTTCCTTCCTTCCTTCCTTCCTTCCCTCTCTTCTTCCTCCCTCCGTCATTCTATCATTTTCTTCCTTCCTTCCTTTCCTCTCCTCCCTCCCTCCCTGTCTTACTATCATTTCCTTTTTCCTTCCTTCCTTCCTTCCCTTCTTCCTTCCTTCCTTCCTTCCCTCCTTCCTCCCTCCCTGTCATTCTATCATTTTTTTCCTTCCTTCCTTCCTTCCTTCCTTCCTTCCTTCCTTCCTTCTTCCTTCCTCTCTTCTTCCTCTCTCCCTGTCATTCTATCATTTCTTCCTTCCTTCCTTCCTTCCTTTCCTCCTTCCTTCCTCCTTCCTTCCTTCCTTCCTTCCTTCCGTCCCCTCTCTTCTTCCCCTCCTCCCTGTCATTCTAATCATTTCCTTCTTCCTTCCTTCCTTCCTTCCTTCCTATCTTCTTCTCCCTCCCTGTCATTCTAATCATTTCCTTCCTTCCTTCCTTTCCCTCTCTTCTTTCCTCCCATCCCTGTCATTCATCATTTTCTGTCTTCCTTCCTTCTTCCTTCCTTCCTTCCTTCCTTCCTTCCGTCCTTCCTTCCTTCCTTCCTTCCTTCCCGCCTTCCCTCTCTTCTTCCTCCGCCCTGTCATTCTATCATTTTCCTTCCCTTCCTTCCTTCCTCCGTTCGCTTCCTTCCTCTCTTCTTCCTCCCTCCCTGTCATTCTATCATTTCCTTCTTCCTTCTTCCCTCTCTTCTTCCTCCCTCCCTGTCATTCTATCATTTTCTTTCTTCCTTCCTTCCTTCCTTCCTTCCTTCCCTCCCTCTCTTCTTCCTCCCTCCCTGTCATTCTATTATTTCCTTCCTTCCTTCCTTCCTTCCTTCCTTCTTTCCTTCCTTCCTTCCTTCCTTCCTTCCTTCCTTCTTTCCTTCCTTCCTTCCTTTCTTTCTTTCTTTCTTTCCTCTCTTCTTCCTCCCTTCTTGTCATTCTATCATTTCCTTCCTTCCTTCCTTTCTTCTTCCCCCCTCCCTCCCTATCATTCTATCATTTCCTTTCATTTTCCTTCCATTTTCCTTCCTTCCTTCTTTCCTTCCTTTCCTCTCTCCTTCCTCCCTCCCTGTCTTACTATCATTTCTTTTTTCCTTCCTTCCTTCCTTCCTTCCCTCTCTTCTTCCTCCCTCCCTGTCATTCTATCATTTCCTTCCTTCCTTCCTTTCCTCTCCTCCCTCCCTCCCTGTCTTACTATCATTTCCTTTTTCCTTCCTTCCTTCCTTCCCTCTCTTCTCTCCCCTCCCTGTCATTCTAGGCATTTTCTTGCCTTCCTTCCTCCTCCTCTCTTCTTCTCCCTCCGTCATTTCTATCATTTTTCTTCTTTCCTTCCTTCCTTCTTCCTGCCCTCTCTTCTTCCTCCCTCCGTACATGTCTATCATTTTCTTCCTTCCTTCCTTTCCTCTCCTTTCCCTCCCTCCCTGTCTTACTATCATTTCCTTTTCCTTCCTTCCTTCCTTCTCCTTCCGTCCTTCTTCCTTCCTTCCCTCTCTTCTTCTCCCTATCCCTGTCTTCTATCTTTTTTCCTTCTTCCTTCCTTCCTATCCTTCTTCCTTCCTTCCTTCCCTCTCTTCTTCTCCTCCCTGTCATTCTATCATTTGTCTTCCTTCCTTCCCTCCTTCCTTCCTTCCTTCATTCCTTCTTCCTTCCTTCCTTCCTCCTCCGTCCTTCCTTCCCTCTTCTTCTTCCTCCCTCCCTGTTCATTCTATCCATTTCCTTCATTCCTTCCTTCCTTCCTTCCTTCCCTCTCTTCTTCCTCCCTCCCTGTCATTCTATCATTTCTCCTTCCTTCCTTCCTTCCTTCCTATCCCTTCTTCTTCCTCCTCCATGTCATGCTATCATTTCCTTTCTTCCTTCCGTCTTCCTTAACTTCCCTCTCTTCCTTCCTCCCTCCCGTCCCATTCTATCAATTTCCTTCCTCCTTCCTCCTCTCTCTTCCTCTCCCTCCTGTCTCTATCGTTTTCTTTCTTCCTTCCTTCCTTCCTGCCTTTCCTTCCTTCCTTCCTTCCTTCCTTCCTTCCTTCCTTCCTTCCTTCCTTCCTTCCTTCCTTCCCTCTCTTTCTTCCCCCTCCCTGTCATTCTATTATTTCTTTCCTTCCTTCCTTCCTTCCTTCCTTCCTTCCTTCCTTCCTTCCTTCCTTCCTTCCTTCCTTCCTTCCTTCCTTCCTTCCTTCCTTCCATGACATGCTGACTCACTCATTTGTTATGAGGACTTGACAGCAGCAATTAGTGAACTGCTGTGTCTGACAGCACCAATGAAATTCCCATCCAGATTCCAAATTAGAGCAGGCAACAATCTGGCAGGACTCCTTCACGGGTCAGCTCATGTTATTAGCATTCCCTACCTTACTGGCATCAGAAGGAGAAGCAGTAGAGACTGGACAATTAGTCTCTCTTGCTCAATTTCAACTTAATTACCACAATGTTTCCAGGCAAGAGCAAATCAGGCTAATTAGGAATGACCCCATTTTGGGGAGGGGGCCTTTTTTCTTCTTCTTAAAGGATATAACAAATAAATTCAAATGACAGTTAGACAGGTCATCAAGAGTCAGAAGAGAGAGATGATCAATTAATCACAACAGAAACAAGGCAGATTTGAATGTTGTGTTGTAGTTATTAGCTCCTTCTTTATTATTTATCCAAATAGTCAAATATAATGATAATATACTACCCAATTTTGTGTAGTGTGCAAACTTATCTCAATTAAAATTCACTTAACATTCATACAGTATGACACAAATTATAGTAGTGGCCTTCAATCACAGCTCAATATTAACAGCTGGTTTAAAAAGAGTCTTATGATATGAGTAATGTGGGGGTGAACATCTTTTATATAAAATAGGAACAGCCATTAAGAAGGCCTGTCTTTGTGGTCTATGCTGTTATTACTTTTAATCAAGATAGGATATCTCTAGGCAGAATCATATTGGCTAAGGCAGCGTTTCCCAGCCTGGATTATTCCCAGGTATGTAGACTGAGGGGACTGGAGGCTAAAATATATGAAGAATGGTTGCAGGAACTGGGTATGTCTTGTTTAATGAAAAGAAGGACTAGGGAGTGACATGATAGCAGTCTTCCAATATCTAAGGGGCTGCCACAAAGAAGAGGGGGTCAACCTATTCTCCAAAGCACCTGAAGGCAGGACAAGAAGCAACGGATGGAAACTGATCAAGGAGAGAAGCAACCTAGAACTAAGGAGAAACTTCCTAACAGTGGAACAATTTGCCTCCAGAAGATGTGGGGGCTCCAGCACTGGAGGTTTTCAAGAAGAGATTGGACAACCATTTATCTGAAATGTCATAGGGTTTCCTGCTCAAGCAGAGGGTTATATAACAATAACAATAACAATAACAATAACAATAACAATAACAATAACAATAACAATAACAATAACAATAACAATAACAATAACAATAACAATAACAATAACAATAACAATGTGGAAGGGAGGAGAGGGTTATATAACAACAACAACAACAACAACAATAACAATAACAATAACAATAAAGTTGGAAGGGACCTTGGAGGTCATCTAGTCCAACCCCCTGCTCAGGCAGGAAACCCTATACCATTTCAGACAAATGGTTGGAGTAGAAGACCTCCAAGGTCCCTTCCAACTCTGTTATTCTATGTTCTAGCTCCATTTGGACAATCCCCTTAAATGTTGCTAATTGGTTTTTGCTAACATTCAACTGGAGGCTGTCATCCTGTAATATAATTCCTTCATTCTACACCTTGCACTCTGTAATGAAAAAGAATAAACCTTGACCTTCTTCTGTATAATCTCCTATCAGAGTGTGATCAAAGAGGGGCTTAGGGGAGAGGGACTCAGAAATCAGAGACAATATGTGTAGCCAAGTTGCAGAATGACATGAAGTCATCCAATGAAAAATTGGCAAAACTTTGGTTTAAATATGCTTTGAATGGATGGTGTTGAATGTTAAGTGAGTTGCATCTCATTTTACAACCTTTTTCCCCACAGTTGTTAAGCGAATCACTGCAGCTAAGTGAATTGTGTCATTGTTAAGTGAAACTGGCTTCCCCCATTGACTTTGCTTGTCAGAAGCTGGCCTGGGAAGGTTACAAATGGGGATCACATGAACCCAGGACAGTACAACGGTCATAAATACATGCCAGTCAAATTTTAATCATGTGACAATAGGGATGATGCAATGGTCATAAATGTGAAAACAGTCATAAGTCACATTTTTCAGTCCTGTTGTAACTTTACACAGTCACTGAATTTGAGGACTACCTGTAAATACATACATTCATGCATATTCCCTTTAGAGAGGATTCTTCTGGATCTCTTCCTTGGGATTGAATGGAAATGTTTGAAGCCCAAAGGGAGGAAGACTGAACAACAGATTAGCTCATGTGATCATGTTTCCTGTTTAGTCCATCTGACATCAGTCTTGCAACTCTCCCACTCTCCCCTTTATAGCCTGATAAGCTAGGAAGGGTCCCTTCAGAGCCTCTTTGTCCATCCATTATGCAGCTGCAGGCTATGCCTTCTCTTCTCTGACCATTTCCTAGGCAGCCTTTCTTCACTCCTTCTCCCAAAGTCATTCCCACATACCATAACAGTTCCTGCACTTCCATGAAATCCAAGCCAAGGCATCAAAGAGTGATTTCTTCCCAGTGGACATTTCCAATAGCAGTGCTGTCATCACCTCCAAAGGGAAAGTCCTGCCTTTTGAGACTATCCCCTTTCCCAGAAAAACTGGGAAAGGGTGGGAAATTTTCAAAGAAACATTTCAAAGATCAGTTTGGCTCTTGAGGATTCTTTGACCCACTTAGAAGTTTATCCATGGGAATGTGGGGACCTTAGTGCTCTCTGAGCTTGGTTGTTTCCTTGCAGAAGTTTCATTACCCAATTAGGCAACATCATCAAACAGCAATCAAGAAACTACAACAATCAATCAGTAAACCACAGCCTAACCAAGAAACTACCAAGAAGAAAGTAATACTTCCACCAACAATGACAGGGCAAGTCATTATACAGGTAGCCTTCGATGTACGGCCACAATTGAGCCCAAAATTTATGTTGCTAAGTGAGATGGTTGTTTAATAAATTTTGCCCCATTTTGCAACTTTTCTTCCCATATTTGTTCAGTGAATCACTGCAGTTGTTAAATTAGTAACACGATTGTTAAATGAATCTGGCTTCCCCATTGACTTTGCTTGTCAGAAAGTCGCAGAAAATGGTCACCTGACCCCGGGACACTGCAACGGTCATAAATATGAACCAGTTGTCAAGCTGGTTGTAAATGTAAATCACGTGACCATGGGGATGCTGCATGGTCATAAGTGTGAAAAATTGTCATAAGTCACTTTTTCTCAGTGCCGTTGTAACTTCGAACAGTCATTTAAATGAACTGTTGTAAGTCGAGGACCACCTGTATCTAAAAAAAAAGAACAAAGCCCACCGCTTTCTAGCACTGATGATGTTACTCAGTAGGGTAATGAAATGTCTGCAAGAAAACCATCAAGCTCAGAGAGCAGCGAGAACACCACAGCTCAACTCTGAGCTACAAATATTGTTTTCTATCAGTATCCGTGGGAATTTCATCCAAATTGGTTTGGATTTGAGAGATTTCCAAGCAAGATAGAGGAAGACGGAGGGAAATCCAAGAGAATGTCTTCAAAATCACTAATTCTGAAACAAGCAGAAACAAGCAGGGGCCTTAATCCAAACACCCTGTAGAAAGCACAAAGGTGAAGCTGATGAAAAGAGAATAAGAAATATATGAACTCTTCGTTTACCTCTCCAAAGAAAAAGGAAAGCAGAGGGCACACCCACCCTCTATTAAAAAGCTGTTTATTTGGATTCTGCACCAGACAAAGCTAATGGCAAAGAGGAGTTTTTTAAAACCAGTTGTCAATATATGTAGTTGCCTCTGAAAGAAGAATTTAAAAGATATATACAAAATGATCCTGAAAGAACAACTTTTCACTTTCAGAATCATTAGTTTGGAAAGCTTCATTGAAACACAAAGCTTCTTCTTTTTCTTCTCTCTCTCTCTCTCTCTCTCTCTCCCTCCCTCCCTCCCTCCCTCCCTCTATCTCTCTCTCTCTTTTGAAATGTCACAGTTACCAAGCAACAACTGCAATGTCTCTGCTGCATTCACAACAAGAGCACACTTTCAGAATTTGGGAAGTGGCACATCAGACAAGCAGGAGAGATGCCGGAATGCAAGCATATAGATCAGTGATGGCGAACCTTTTAGAGACTGAGTGCCCAAACTGCAACCCAAAACCCACTTATGCATCGTCGAGTGCCGGGTGGGTGTGGCCCATTGGCTGGGCGTGGCCAATTGGGTGGGCGTGGCTGGGGTGGTAACGGCAGACTGGGTGGGACTAAAAAGTTCAATCAATCAATTCCAACTTTGCAAGATCTTTTTTTTTTCCGCAAGAAGTTGAAATTGACTGATTAAACTTTTTTTTTTTTTTGCACACGGCGGCAGAGGCCTAAAGCGAAAAGGTTTTATAAAACCCAGCTGAAGGCCTAGGACTGGGGCGACGGCGCATGTGCCCACAGAGAGGGCTCTGAGTGCCACCTCTGGCACCCGTGCCATAGGTTCACCACCATTGATATAGATCCTCCTAGGAAAAAATCTGGGAAAGCAAAGGCTAACAAGCCTACCAAACTTCTACCTTCTTTTTTTTTAATCCCTGCTTCTCTTCCCTTTTAAATTTAACCGGTGCTCAACTCTGTCAATACCTACAATGGTTAGTTCACACGTCACAATAAGCCTTAACCCTGAATTAACCAAAGACAGTTCTTCTGCCCAAATAAAAATACCATCTTTAGGATTAATATGAAGAATTCACAAGGGCAATATGTCACAATGAGTAAGTTCTCACCATTAAGCCACAAACAACCCAAACCCAATTTTAGTGTACAGGTAGTCCTTGACTTACAACCCTTTGTTTAGTGACTGTTTGAAGTTACAAAGGCACTGGAAAAAGTGACTTATGATGAGTTTTCACACTTACGACTGTTGCAGCATCCCCATGGTCATGTGATCAAAATTCGGACAATTGGCAACCAGCTCATATTTATGATGGCTGCAGTGTCTTGGGGTCATGTGAACACCTTTTGTGACTTTCTGACAAGCAAAGTCCATGGGGAACTCAGACTCACTTAACAACCGTTTTACTAACTTAACAACTGTGGTGATTCACTTAACAATTTGACAAGAAAGGTCGTAAAATGGAGCAAAAATCATTTAACAACTGTCTTGCTTAGCAACGGAAATTTGGGGCTCTACTGGGGCAGTAAATTAAGGACAGCCTGTAGTCTAGAGCAAGGACATCTTCGTGGAGGGTAAAATAAATCAAGATGTTGGCCACAACTATGTGATCAACACATGTGAAAAAGTTAAAGTTCCATGACTGATCATGGCTGCCATCTTGATTTATTGACATTCCACTTCAAGATGAGGTTGTATTGAGTGGAAACTCAACCTACTTGTAATGCTTTCTCCTGCTCATTCTCCTATAAAATAGGATGTGATTAGATCTCCACTGTTGTTAGATGATGTCTCTATGTTTATATGTCTGTGGTACATCCCATTTTCATCCTTAACCTCCTTAAGAAGTGATGGAATAACCCACTCTTCAAAGAATTCACCATCACTAGAATCTAGCCATACAACACCTTGCAGGCACCTTAACTATCCAAGTGGAGTATGGATCTAAGGAGCAGATGGCTGAGCAAACAGTCCTAAGGACCCTGTCCTCTTCCTCAGGTCCAGCAGGATCAAACCATTCACAGATAACAATCCCCCTTCCTCTTTGTCCTGGGCACCTCTGCTGGGCCTGTATCAAAGCTGGAGTCCAACTTTATCCATCAGATGCTCTGCAAATTCCTCTGCATGGCCTTCAAGGAAGCCTCAGTCCTCCTTCCCCAGGAGAGCTCATGATACCTTAAAATCTCCCACTGTTGATGTATGCACAGGCCTCTGCTCCCCCCCCCACAGCACACAGCCCAAGACCAGCTGACCCATCTTGGGAGCCAGTCCAGTTTCACTGATCAAAAAGGGGGTTTGAAAAACAAGTTGCGAGAGAGGAAACTCACCCACTAGTTTCATAGAATAGAATAGAGCTGGAAGGGACCTTGGAGGTCTTCTAGTCCAGCCCCCCACTCAAGCAGGAGAACCTATACCATGTCAGACATAGTATAGTCTCAAAGTCCTCTCTCTTCCCCCCCCTCCTTCAATCTCAAATCTTTTGCTTCGTAAAAAAAATGCTTCCCCCAAAATATAGCCAATCACTCTACTACAAACAGAGCCCCACAATGCACATCCCACCACTCTTGGCGCCATCTTCCTCTAATGTCAGCAATGTCTTTATTTATCTCAACAACATCTTTCCTGCCCCAAAGCTATCAGGTTGGAGGTATCCACAGGAAGCACCAAAAGAAGTCAAGATGGCGATGCAATTGTGAAGCCCTTTTATGCCTGTTTGTGATTTTTAAGCACATACAAAACAGGTGGTGCTTTAGTCTCACCATTGCAACTGGCATCCTCCCCCTGATGGGTGCTAAAATCTGTAGACAAAGCCTTTTGGAAAATGTCCTAGGTTGTCCTAGGCTGCATTAATAGAGGGATAGAATCAAGATTACATGAAGTGTTAATACCACTTTATAATGCCTTGGTTGGAATACGGTATCCAGTTTTGATCACCACAATGTAAAAAAGATGTTGAGACTCTAGAAAGAGTGCAGATAAGAGCTACATAGATGATTAGGGGACTGGAGGTTAAAACATATAGAGAATGTTTGCAGGAACTGGGTATGTCTAGTCTATTGAAAAGAAGAACTAGCAGTGACATGATAGCAGTGTCCCAATATTTGAAGGGCTGCCACAAAGAAGAGGGGGGTCAACCTATTCTCCAAAGCACCTGAAGGCAGGACAAGAAGCAATGAATGGAAACTAATCAAGGAGAGAACCAACCTACAACTAAGGAGAAATTTCCTGACAATTCATCAGTGGAAGAATAGAATAGAATAGAATAGAATAGAATAGAATAGAATAGAATAGAATAGAATAGAATAGAATAGAATAGAATAGAATAGAATAGAATAGAATAGAATCTGGAAGGGACTTTGGAGGTCTTCTAGTCCATCCCCCAGGTCAAGCAGGAGAACCTATACCATTTCAGATAAGTGACTGTCTAGCCTCTGTATAAAAACCTTCAGTGAAGGAGCGCCCACAATTTCTGGAGGCAAGCTATTCCACTGGTTAATTGTCCTCACTGTTAGGAAGTTTCTCTTTAATTCCAGGTTGCTTCTCTCTTTGATTAGTTTCCAACCATTGTTTCTTGTCTTGCCTTCTTGTGCTTTGGAGAATAGGTTGACCCCCTGTTCTTTATGGCAGTCTCTCAAATACTGGAATATTGCTATCATGTCTCCCCTATTTCTTCTTTTCTTTAGACTAGCCAAACTCAAGTCCTGCAGCTGTTCTTCATATGTTTCAGTCTCCACGCCTTTGATCATTTTAGTTGCTCTTCTCTGAACTTTTTCCAAAGTCTCAACATCTTTTTTGTAGTATGGTGAGCAAAATTGGTTGCATTATTCCAGGTGTGGTCTTACTAGGATTTTACAAAGCGGTACTAATACTTCGCATGATCTTGATTCTATGCCTCTGTTTATAATTTGCCTCCAGAAGTTGTGGGTGCTCCAGCACTGGAGGCTTTGGAGAAGAAATTGGACAACCATTTGTCTGAAATAGTATAGAGTTTCCTGCCTGAGCAGGGGGTTGGACTAGAAGATCCCTTCCAGCTCTGTTATGCTGCTATTCCTTGTTGCTAGAGATGCCTCCATCTGGCACCTAAGAGATGGCCTTTTCTTGCTTTGTTCCAGACTATGAAATGCATTTTCTCAAATTGCACTTGGCTTCCACCCATCCTTCCTTTAGAAGCTCAGCCAAGGTTCACCTCTTTCATCAGGCTGTTCGTTGTTAATTGATGTCTGGGTTGGTTGTAACTTATGTTTTTGATTTTTTTTTCCCTTTTCGAATCCCACCTTCTGTTTATTTATTGCCAACCAAATGTAACTGTAGTGACTGAGAAGAAAGTTGGGACATAAATCGAAGAAGCACATACATAAATAAATAGGAGAAGAAGTGCATGAAATAATAATGGGGCAGAAGGGATAAAACTGTCCATTTCTCATCCCTCACCTTTGGTCTGAAGGTGAGTTCTGCTAGTACTGCATAAGAAATGCTGAACAAATTGGACAGTGGAAGGAACCATATGATTGCAAGAGGGATGAAATCAGGGAAGCTTGGAAGGGTTAAAAAAATTCAGGTTTGGCAGCCGCAACTATGGGATCAAGTTCTCACCCTTATTTTTATCCATTGCAGGTGCAATATATATTTAAAGAAGTAGGGCTTTGATTGCCCAGCTGATGTCATTAACTTCATTATTTTAAACTCTTGTTGACACCCCTGGATGAAATGGTGTGATCTGCCAGTATGGAATCCATCAGAAGAATCTTCTCCTTCTTCTGCCATATCCGTTATCGGACGTTGGTGATCCTGTTTTTATCAGCAGCCGCACGAAAAAGTGCTGCTGAGTTTTGTCCAAACCAGTCCCTTAGATTTTGAAGCCATGATGTTCTTCTTCTGCCTGGACCTCGTTTGCCTTCAATCTTTCCTTGGAGGATTAAATGGAGTATGCCGTATTTTTCTGGGTGTCACATCACATGTCCGAAATATTCTAATTTTCGTTTTTTAATTGTTTTGATGATTTCCCTTGGCTTTCCCAGGCGGCTTATCACCTCCTCATTTCTGATCTTGTCCACCCAGCTTATACGTAACAGCCGCCTGTAAATCCACATTTCAAATGCTTCTAATCTCTTCAGGTGGCCTTCTGTCAGAGACCAACTCTCTACTCCATAGAGCAGGATAGAAAAAATATAGCATCTGACAAGCCTGATTTTCAGTCTTAGGCTTATGTCGTGACTGCAGAAGACCTTTTTCATTTTGAAGAATGCTGTTCGAGCTTTCTCAGAAGAATAGAACACAGCAACTAGCACCTATTGTGTATGTGTGTGTGTGTGTGAAAGACAGACAGACAGACAGACAGACAGACAGACAGACAGACAGACAGACAGACAGACAGACAGACAGACAGACAGACAGACAGAATATATCATCTATCATTAATAGCATTTAAGATTGATGGGGTGGAATAACAGAATAACAGATTTGGAAGAGACCTTGGAAGTCTTCTAGTCCAAGTCTCTGCTCAAGCAGAAAAACCTATACCATTCCAGTCTCTTCTTAAAAACCTTCAGTGATGGAGCACCCACAACTTCTGAAGGCAAGTCGTTCCACTGGTTAATTGTTCTGTTAAGAAATTTCTCCTTAATTCTAGGCTGGTTCTCTGCTTGATTAGTTTCCATCCATTGTTTCTTGTCTTGCCTTCAGGGTGCTTTGGAAAATAGGTTGACTCCCAGAGAGCCTCATAGCAGACATATAGTCTAGTTACAAGTACTTGGTATCCCACAGTCATACGGAAACCACAATGAGGAAACAAGTAAGACAGCAACATCTAAGTGTCACCAAGGATAAGACAGGTCTTGAAGAAGCAGCTTAATTGGAAGAACAAGATCCATGCCATCAGTCAGTGGTGGAATTCAGCCAGTTCGCACCACTTCGGTAGAACCGGTGGCTAATTTTTTGTTGCCCAGGCCCAGAATGGACTTCCGGAAGCGACATCCACACAGAGAACTGGTTGTTCACATATTTGAATCCCACCACTGCCATCAGTACATATCCTCTGCCAATCATCAGATACCCTGCTGGTATAGTGAGCTGGCCAAAGAAAGATATGGAGGCTGCGAATGTGTAGATCTAGAAGTTCCTCACAATATATAGAAGTTTCCACTCCAAGTCCAACACTCAGAGACTGTCTGGTGAGTGTCAAACATACTGTCCTGGGCAAAATTCAGAGCATCCAGGAGTACATCAGTAAGATGGCACCCAAAAATGAGCTGCTGAGAGACTGTGTGAAACAGCAGCAGACATGGGAGAAAGATATTTATTAGAATAAACTAGCAACTACACAGATTTTCTCTGTGATGATTTGTCTCTAACCTGATTATTCAGGTCTCCCATCATTGCACCCATCGCCACTGTATCATCACTGTAACTGAGTTCATCCATCTTTCTGCTGGTCATCCTCTTCTTGTTTCCTTCCCCAGCATTAGGGAAGAAGTGATAGAGGGAGTTGAAGTTACCGGAACCTTGGGCGAAAGTGACCATGTCATACTGGAATTTAATATAATGCAAACACTAGCAACAGAAAACAATCCAACCAGGGTCTTAAACTTCAAAAGAGCTGACTTTAACAAACTCAGAGAGAACCTAGGAAAAAACCCATGAATGAAAATCCTAAAGGGGAAAACAACCCAAAAAGCATGGGAAACTCTGAAAAATGTGATCATAAAAGCCCAGACCAGCACAATACCACTGAAAAAGAAAAACAAGAAATTCAAGAAGAAACCAGCATGGTTGCACAAAGATCTCTCAGTCAAAGTGAAAGACAAAAAGGACAAATACAAAAAATGGAAAGAGGGGCACATAACTAAGGCCAATTATCAGCAGACAGCCAGAACATGCAAAGATGAAGTCAGGAAAGCAAAGGCTCATAACAAACAAAGACTTGCAACAGAAATCAAGGATAATAAAAAAAAAGTTTCTTCCAACATATTAACAACAAGAAAAAAGTCAAGGAAACTGTAGGTCCACTAAAGAGAGAAGATGGCAAGGAAATAGGCAACGGGGAGAAAGCAGAGCTGCTTAACTCATACTTTGCATCAGTCTTCACACAAAAAGAAACTATAGCCCAACATACCAAAAAAACCATTGCAAAACATAAACTAGAAACAAAAATTAAAATAAGCAAGAAAATGGTAAGAGAACACCTATCCGACCTTGATGAATATAAATCACCAGGACCTGACAGATTACATCCCAGAGTTCTGAAGGAGCTAGCAGATGTTATCTCAGATCCATTGCACCATATCTTTCAAAAATCCTAGAGCACCGGGGAAGTACCTGAGGATTGGAAAAAGGCTGATGTGGTTCCCATCTTCAAGAAAGGGGGGAAAAACGGACCCAGGAAACTACAGACCAATCAGTCTAACATCAATACCTGGGAAGATCCTGGAAAAGATAATAAAAAAACAGAACAACTAGAAGCAAACAAAGTTATAACTAGTAGCCAGCATGGGTTTGTTAAAAACAGATCATGCCAAACCAATCTTATTTCATTCTTCGACAAATATACTTAGTATACTTAGACTTCAGTAAGGCATTTGATAAAGTAGACCACAACCTACTCCTTGGCAAGCTAGAAAAAGGTGGAATAACAACACACACACACACACACATGTGCCCACACACACACACACATATATACATATACATATACATACATACATACATACATACATATATATATATATATATACCAACTATATGGCCCTTCCTTTTGTTAGTGATTACTGAGAGCCATCACCCCCATGAATTGTCCTATTATCATGGGCAGCCACTTTACCATCTTCACAGGTGACTCTACAGTTTAAATACATACTGTGAGAAGATGACTTTCTTCTTTCTCTTTCTAGAATCTCCCACCCTTCAATCTCATTGGATGATAGTAGTCTTATGAAACAAGGAGAAACAAACAACTTTCTCCCTAACATTCATAACTTTGCACTCTTCTATCATATTCATATTTATTTTTTACCAAGCTACGGAGCCTGTGGAGAAGCTGTCCAACCTTCTTTTTTCTTTTGATTGGCCCATTCTGAATTGTTTCTAGCTTGACAAGTTTGCTTTTGAGATGCCGTGATCAGAAAGATACATATTATTTCAAGGTTCCTCAAGCTACAGATGCATCAAAAGACAACCAGCCTTGTCAGTTTTGCTTGGAAGCTTTTTTTTTCATGAGCTACCAGATGGATTTCAATCTTTCTCACAGAATTTTTCACACACGTGGGCTGGCATTTTCATTCCCCTATCATTTAGCTATTCCAGGTCAATCCCTACCAATAGTACAAAAAATAATAATAATGGTTGATTATCAGAATTTATATTCTACCTTCTCACTAAATTCAGATGTCAGCTAAGACCTAGAAATGCAATCACAAAATGACAATGACAAGTACAAAATTGCCATGGTTTATGAAATCAGCCAAGTAAACAAACAGCTAAATAATATACATGCTGGTGATGAATTAAAAGATTGATCCCAAAGTTAAAAAGGAGGGAATAGGAAAAAATATTTAAAGGCTATTAGATGATTAAGAGGGACGTGTCTTTGGACAAGTGTTATAAAATACTGTATATTACAAAACATGCTAAGGCAATTCAGAAATGGAACAGCTACTTCATTCAAGATTAAATCAATAAAAGCACACAGAGCAAAAAGTGAGCCATCAGCTTCTTCATGGACAGCTTCAAACAATCCTAGAGTTATGAACTCAGGAGAGAAGATTCTAGATAGAGGGTTCCAGCCAGTGGTGGGATTCAACCGGTTTGCACCAGTTCAGCAGAACCGGTAGCTAAATTTTGTTGAGTTCGGAGAACCAGCTGAACCCATGCTGCTTCCAGAAGTCCATTCTAGGCCTCAGAGGCCTGGAGGAGGTCTCCCAGGCCTACAATGGCCCGCCGGAAGTGAGTGGATGTCACTTCCAGAAGTCTGTTCTAGGCCTCGGAGGCCCAGGCCTGCATCCACGCAGAGAACCGGTTGTCCAGGTATTTGAATCCCACCACTGGTTCCAGCTCTTAAGAACCATCCTTGAGAAGTCCTTGTGTATATGTGTGTGAACCTGTTGGCTGTACGGGACTTGGGGAAGCTTTTCTCATTCATCCAACATATTACTTTCCTTATGGGACTTTTGATGTGCCAAACGTTCTCCTGAATATGTAAAGCATTATAGGGTGCTATATAAGTCTAAGTGCTATTGCTATCTCTACTGGAAAGCAGTATAAGGTGAAACATGTACTAGAGTAGGCATCTTCCTACTGTTCACACAGAATTTGTTTCTGGTGATCACAACCCATCCCTTTTCAAGTCTCTGTTTCCATGTAGTTGCACTGATTCGTCTAAGGACAATTGGGAGAGATAAAAAAAAATTGCAAAATGCCCAGTGTGACATTGTGATTAAACTCCACCCATGTGGGTGACATTGCCACATGAACAAAAGGGTTGTGATGCTACATCTCGCAGATTTGACACACACACACACACACATACGCTGATGGGATATAACAAAAACCCTGCTGGTTCGTGACACACCTATTTGCCAGTTAGATGCAGTTGGGAAACTCACAAACAAGAATAAGAAAGCAATCTTAGGACTTAATTATGGTAAAGAGAATGAATATTTAATATTACATGTATTGACAGCAGCGAGAATTGTATTTGCCCAATTTTGGAAAAATGGAAATCTACCACACGATCAGATTATAATTATGAAAATTTTAGAATGTGCAGAAATGGATAGATTGACGTTGGAGATTAAAGAGAAAGAGGATTCAGTGTATTTTAGGACATGGGAAAATTTTTATCAATGGTTAGCATTACGCTAGAGCTAAAATATACTTAATTAGTAAGCTTAACTTTATGACTATTTTCAGTATTAATGATTATAATTGTTTAGTATTGTATTAACTACTGTTATTTAATATGTGTACCTGGACGAGAGTCTGCTTGTTTAAGCTTTGGATTTTTTGTGTGGGGGTAACCCCACTACTGTACTTATTCCTATCCCTATTCCCATCCCTATCCTAATTCCATTCCCTAACCCCATCCTTTACCCATACTATCCCTACCCTTCCCAAACCCATAGAAAATTTAATAAAATATATTTTTTTTAAAAAAGAATAAGAAAGCAATCTTCATCTTCCATTGCTGAACCCCAGAACCTAAAGTTTAAGGGATGTTGCGCACGATTTTGAAATAGTAAACCTGATTTCTCAGTCCTCCATAAAATTACTATCTCCTTTTAAAACAAGTAAAGAGGCATCCATCCTTGCTTTTGATGGCAATCAATTCTACCGTCTGTTGTGTAAAGACATCCTATCAACTGAATCTCTCAAAACTTTAATAAATGACTCCAATATTTAACCTTGTGAGAGAGAAAAAGAATATATATCTTTTTCTGTATAATATGTATATTAGCTTTATTAGATTTCAACACCAAACATTAAAATACAAGTTAACATAAAGGTGAAAGGGAATAAAAAACAAATTAAAGGTGACAAAAAAGATATGCATCAAACAAATATAACAAAAGCTTTTCTTTTAGTACAGAGATATTAGCAATACAACCACCTCTAAGTTTGAATAGATAGCACCAATCTATAATATATCTTAAAATAAAACCAACATACTAAAAAAATCAATATTCATAAAATGTTTTTTTCATAATTTCATCTAACAGATAATAAATTATCAAATACAGACAACCATATATTTAAAAAGCTACAATATTTCTCTAGTCAAATCCAATCTAATCTTCACATTTCAGAGTCAAAAGTTGATTTGTCCCTTTATCTTGTAAAAAAACTAACAATGGCCTCCATGTCACGTGAAATTTAGTCAGATTATTATCTTTAAGCAAATTCTATTATTCCATTTTGGTTATGTATTCTTCTTTCCATCTTTGAGCATATAGCAACCTTGCCACCGATTGTAGGAGAAGAGCAGGCAGAGCTAGGGGGCAGAGTTAAGCAAGTCAGCAGCCTAGAGTCATTATGTTCCCACAAACAGTCTAAATCCAACCCCTCTTGAATTCCATTGACTCTTATCTAGGGCTAATTTAGTGTTGACCATTTGTTGACCAGATTTTTGTATATAGGCTTGAGCAATAAATCTTCTAAACTGGAACTTATGTGTGACCCTGGTCCTTCATGCCTGACACCAATGTTATACAGGTAATCCTTGACTTACGACCATGATTGAGCCAAAAATTTATGTTGCTAAGTGAGAAATTTGTTAAGTGAGTCTTGCCTCATTTTACGACTTTTCTTGCCACGTTTGTTAAGCAAATCACTGCAGTTGTTAAATTAGTAACACACTTGTTAAGGGAATCTGGCTTCTCCATTGACTTTGCTTGTCAGAAGGTTGCAAAAGAGGATCACATAACCCCGGGACACTGCAACCGTCATAAATGTGAGTCAGTTGTTGAGCATCCAGATGTAAGTCATGTGACCACGGGGATTCTGCAGCAGTCATAAGTCACTTTTGTCAGTGCCGCTGTAACTTTGAACGGTCACTAAGTGAACTGTTGTAAGTCAAGGACCACTTGTATATAAAAACAGTGAGCTCTGTTTTTCTCCACCTGTTTATCTGCCATCCCTAAAAGAAAAGCTTCAGGTTTCAAAGACATTTTTCCATATCGCATATCTCATACCCTGCCTCCTTTATTCCAAGTGAAAACATTCCAGATTTTGGTTGTTCTCTCTCTTTTTTTTTTTTTTTGCATTTTTCCAGCTCCTAAGCCAATGTGCCAAAAATGGAGTTGTACTCATCTTTGCATCTATGAATCTGCTACTTTCCTTTTTTGTTTTGCTGATACATTGCATGCTGTGATCAATAATAAAACCTTCCATCACAGGGCAGAATGGCGATGTAGCTCTCCTTCCATTGGGAAGGTGACAAAAACATCAGTCAGCACAGTTATATACATAACCGCTCAATTAAAAATAGGTACAATGAATGGCTGTACATCAGCACAGATCAAAAGCCTTTCTAGCACAAAGGAAGCATGGGGAGGCTAAAAAAAAAATCTTTTGCATGTATTAAGCATCTGCCTGAATGTTTTCTAGCCAAACTTTTCAAGCAAACAGTATGTCAAACTCTGTTCTTTTATGTACTTGCAAGTATGCTTGCTTTATGGATCTGACTTTTTTCAATCTCATCTTCCGGATGCTTCAGTGTTTATTTTAGGAATGTGTTGAGAACTGACTGCTTTTTTTTATTTTTTCCTCTGTTTTTCCTTGCTCGGTTAATATGTTGAGCCCAGTTCTTCCCTTCCATTTGCCAGGGTCTCCACTCCTTTTAACTGAAATACATCCAGGCAAGCGCAGTGTCTAGGAAGAGAACATAAGCAGAATATTTTCTATAGGGTCTTTGGTGTTCTCTGAGCTTGCTTGTTGGGTTGCAGACACTTCATTACCCAACTAGGTAACATCATCAGGACTGTCAAGTAATGAGAGAGCCAGTTTAGTCTAGTGGTTAAGGCACCATGCTAGAAAGCAGGAGACCATGAGTTCAAGTCCTACCTTAGCCCTGAAAGCCGGCTGGGTGATTTTGAGCCAGTCACTCTCTCTCAACCCAACCCACTCACAGGGTTCTGGCTGTGGGGAAAACAGGAGAAGAAAGATGAGTTGGACAGGTTTGCTGTCTTGAGTGATTTGTAAAAAAAATAAAGGTGAGATACAAATGAATCAACAAGGCTCAGAGAGCACCAAGGACTCTACAGTTCAATCCTGAACTACTGTATATATATATATATATTCTTTTCTCTTGAGACTATTTTCTCTTAATTCTTCTATGATTCTGATCACAGAACTGAAAGGAGTCATCCAGGTCATGCTGCTCAGTGCATAAATGCTTCACTTTATAAATGCATCTCAGAGAGAGATGGCTGTCTATCCACCAGTGAAGAGAAACACACAACTGAGTCACTGGTTTTACTGTCAAATTGGTTTTACTGACATTGTTCACTAATGTTCAACCTGACTCTGCTTTCCTCTAATTTAAATCCATTATTCCACACTCTGCATTGTGGAGCGATAGAGAACAGTCTTTCAGATCAATCAGAATAGAGCTGGAAGGGGTCATGGAGGTCTTCTAGTCCAACCCCCTGCTCAAGCAGGAGAACCTATACTATTTCAGACAAGTGACTGTCCAGTCTCTTCTTAAAAATCTCCAGTGATAGAGTGCTCATGATTTCTGAAGGCAGGCTGTTCCACTGGTTAATTGTTCTCACTGTTAGGAAGATTCTCCTTAATTCCAAGTTGCTTCTCTCCTTGATTAGTTTCTATCCATTGTTTCTTGTCTTGCCTTCTGGTGCTTTGGAACAATACCATTATATCCATTCTTGCTCTTTTTTTCTCATGGAGAAACACATCTTCAATCATTTTCATCCGTCTATGGTTCCTGATCAGCCTCACCGCCCTTCTTTGGACCTGTTCTAATTTTGCTGACCTGGGATGGAGTCTGCTCATGGTAGAATATAGCAGATCTATTTCTAATTGAAGAGAATATATCTAGGTCAAGGTTGAACAGTGGAATATTTGGTCCTGTCTGAGATTGGTTGTTTTCTTACAGATGTTTCATTACTCAACTAGGTAACATCAGCAGCACTGATGTTGTTACCTGGTTGGGTAATGAAATGTCTGTAAGCAAATGATCAAACTTAGGGAGCACTAGGTGCACAAGTCTATTTCTTCCATGATTTGAGAAGGGCTAAATGTCTCTGGATGCTTCCTAAAATTGCATTTGTCTTTCATTACAGGCACCAATATGCTGTTAAACAGTTTAGTTGAAAATGATGAGAAATATTGAACTGAATCATATAAGTTAGGCCATATTTATAAAAGCATCTCCTTTCAGGATGCAAATTAATGGACGTAAAAATCTACTGTATGTGCACTTAAACAAACTAATTTAAGTAGCACTTTTAGAATACAGCATTCAATTTTATTTTACATATTTGGGATGGATGTTGACAACCTGGAGCATGTCCAGAGGAGAGCAAAACAGAAGATGAGAGGGTGGAAGAAAATAATTGTAAGTAACAGCTGGAGGCATGCTTAGCCAGAGGAAGATAAGGCTGCTGGAAAACATGGTAGCTGCCTGCAAGTATCTAAAGAGCTGTCTTTTAGAAGACAGTGTTCAGTGTTGGTGTTTAGTCCTGGGTGGTTCCAGAAAGCAAGACAAGAAACAAGAGACTTTGATCTTGATTAATTACAGGGGAAAAAATTCTAATAGTAGGATAGATTCAATGGTGGAATAGTTTGCTTTGGGAAGTGTGGGCTCTTTTCTCCCAAAGACTTACAGAATAATATAGCTTACAGAATAACAAGAGTTGCAAGGGACCTTGGAGGTCTTCTAATCCAAGTCCCTGCTCAAGCAGAAGAACCTATATCATTCTGGACAAATGTTTGCCCAATCTCTTCTTAAAAACCTCCAATGGTGGAGCACCCACAACTTCTGGAGGCAATTAATCCCGCTAATTAATTGTTCTCACTGACAGGAAATTTCTCCTTAATTCTAGGTTGGATCTCTCTTTAATAAGCTTCTTGTCTTGCTGTCAGGTGCTTTGGAGAATTTGGTTGACCCCCCCTCTTCTCTGTAACAGCCCCTCAAATATTGGAAGACTGCTATCATGTCACTCCTAAACGTTTTCTTATTTAGATCAGACATTCCTGGTTCCTGCAACCATTCATCATATGTTTTAGCCTCCACTCCCCTAATCATCCTTGTTGCCCTTCTCTGCACTCTTTCTAAGTCTCAACATCTGACCACAATTGGATGCAATATTCCAAATGTGGTCTCACCAATGCAGTGCAGTGCAGTAAAAAGTGGTACTATCACTTCACACAATTACTATTCCTCTAAGGCCTTTAAGGCTGGATGACTAGTGGTCAGATAAAACATGGAAGTGGATTCCTGCAGTAAACAGGGGTATATTTATTTAAAACATGTATATAACTGTCCATCATCTAACAAACTTTCAGTGACTCCCAATCAAAAGTTGAATTGTTGAGGGGTTGGACTTTTTGATGTGAAAGATCCCAATCATTACGCTCTATGATTCTATGGAATGCATGGAAAAATAACTGTGTTTTGGGGAACTATATATAATTAAATTAAATTAAATTAAATTGA
Organism: Azemiops feae; assembly: GCA_023970755.1. Taxonomy (NCBI): domain Eukaryota; kingdom Metazoa; phylum Chordata; class Lepidosauria; order Squamata; family Viperidae; genus Azemiops; species Azemiops feae. Next base: position 416,103 of record JALGBA010000596.1, read on the forward strand.
ATTGAATTAAATTAAGAGTTACTGCACTATTCAAGCTTAATTAGTTATTTTGCTTTATCTCTTGGGTCTCCAAGATAGACTGATCTTTCCCACCCAAAGTCAAAAGAGAGTTTAATATTTGCATTTATTTTAATTATTTTTCCCTGCCACCCAATGGGAATTTATTACAAAACTGGAAATGGCAATATAAAACCAATTGAGGCAAAATTAATTGGAGCCAAATGCTGACTTCAAGGAACAATCTTATTTCTTAGCACAGTATTTTTTTTACAAGGTTTGCTGAAAAAAACTGAATTAGTATATTTTTAAAGATGTATTAGGGTAGATAAGGAGGCTTCTTTCTATAAGATTTTCTCATGTTACTCCATCTCTCTTATGTGCATTTTAGGAGCTGGATCCTCTTTTATGGAATTCTCATCCGATCCAGCTTGAAACGTCCTCGGAAGCTGCCCAGAGACACGGCTATAAAAGTTGAATACATCAATCAATAAAAATAAATTTAATAAAAATTGGAAAACCCATTTACAGCAATATAGCAGATTAGCTGGTGGAAGAGGTTGTGAGCAGATGCTGAAGGGGCTTTACTGAAAATTAAATTAGTAAAGTTAGATAGCAATAGCAATAGCATTTAGACATAATGCTTAGCCCACTCTAAGAGGTTTACAGAGTCAGCATATGGTCCCCAACAATCTGGGTCCTCGTTTTTCTGACCTCGGAAGGATGGAAAGCTGAGTCAACCTTGAGCCGCTCAGAATCGAACTGCTGGCAGTGGGCAGAATTAGCCTGCAATGCCGCATTCTAACCACTGTGCCACCATGACTCATTACACGATGGTAGGTAAGATTGTACAGTACAGTTTTCACTTATTGGAAACACACTGTGGCAAGAGCTTCAATGAGAGGCTCAGAAAATAAGTCCAATGGCAGGCGCCACCACATCATCTTATTTTTACTTATGTTAATTATTTAATTGTTTTAACTGGTTTTTACATTCTGTTTTCCAAGCTAGTTTTATTGGACATCACCCAGAGTCACCTTGTGTGTGATGGGTGGCCAGATAAATAAATAGATAAATAGATAGATAGATAGATAGATAGATAGATAGATAGATAGATAGATAGATAGATAGATAGATAGATAGATAGATAGATAGATAGATAGATAGATAGATAGATAGATAGATAGATAGATAGATAGATAGATAGATAGATAGATAGATAGATAGATAGATAGATAAATTTCTACTCCATCCTTCTTTTATATGCGATGTGTGTAAAAAAGTAATGAGACCACAACTATTCCCTTTGCAACCACTGTCTTCATCCCCCCAACAGATGTTCTGCATTATGGAATATATTGATTTTATTGATTTTGTGTCGTTGTAGTTCCTAGTTATTTGTTAACTTTTACGATGGTTAGCCTATGTACCCATGAGGGAGGGAGGTGCTGAAAATCAGTTCGTTTGCTTTGCTTTGCTTTGCTTTGCTTTGTTCACATGTGTTGGTTACATGTCTTTTTATAACTCTGCAGCCTGCCTGGCTGGCATTCTTACCTCATCTCAAAAAGTCCCATGTAATTTCTTTGATTTAGTTCAAGAGTGAATTAAGGAGCTGCAGATTTGGGAGACTTAAGCCTGCAAAGAAAGAGTTGGAGACAACATAAAACATAAAAATTCAGAATTGGAAGGGTCCTTGGAGGTCTTCTAGTCCAACCCCTTGCTGAAGCAGGAAACCCCATAACATTTCAGACAAATGATTGTCCAATTTCTTCTTAAAAACCTTCAACGATGAAGCACCCACAACTTTTGAAGGTAAGCCGTTCCACTGGTTAATTGATCTCACTGTTAGGAAATTTCTCCTTAATTCTAGATTGGTTCTCTCCTTGATCCGTTTCCATCCATTGCTTCTCATCCTGCCTTCAGATCCTTTGGAGAATAGCTTGACTCCCTCTTCTTTGTGGCAGCCCCTTAAATATTGGAACACTCTATCATGTCACCCCTAATCCTTCTCTTCATTAAACTAGACATACCCAATTCCAGCAACCGTTCCTTATATGTTTTAGCCTCCAGACCTCTAATCATCTTTGTTGCTCTTCTCTGTACTCTTTCTAGAGTCTCAACATCTTTTTTACATCGTGGTGACCCAAACTGTATGCAGTATTCCAAGTGTGGTCTCACCAAGTGCAGTATAAACTGGACACAAATTTGGACACTATTTGAAACCACAGACTATATTTTAGAAAGAATTCTATAATCCCTCCAGCATTTTCTCTTTTTAAGGGAAGAAAAAAAGGGCCATTTGTTTTTCAACAGATTGAATTAAACAGGTTGATTTTTGGGGTGGACAGCCCAGCCACGAACAGTTCTGCTTCAACCAGCTATGCCTCTGTTCCCAATTTATGTTCACGCCATTGACCGTGGCCAAGATAGGAGTGCCTATGTAAGAAAATGCATGAATCCAATCTAAAGTTTTTAAAATGAAATGTTAAAAAGTTAATGAACCCCTTCCTGAAGCATGCCAGGAGCTGTTTTTGTGGGTATTTGTGTGTAATGGAGGAGCTCCTTCAACATTTCTAGGGAGTCATTTGAAAGCTCGTCCATTTGTGTATTTCCCTTCCAGCTGGTTTATATTAATACACGCACACAAAATATCCCAAGGTAGATTGCAAGAATATTCACCACAAAGACAAATATAAGGATGATTAATCCAAAATCAAGGTAAAAGCAGAAACAGCTAGCAGCCGGTATGCACAGCATGTCTGAAAGGTTGTTGCAACTTTTTTATTTTTTCTGGAAGTTGTGGCTGCTCCATCACTGGAGGTTTTCAAGGAGAGGCTGGACAGCCTTTTGTCTAGAATGGTATGAGATCTCCTGCTTGAGTAGGGAGTTGGACTAGAACAAGGGTCCCCAAACTTTCTGGGTTGGTGGCCCAGTGGGAGAGAGAAGGGCAAGCGCCTTATGCGTGCATGCACAAATGTGAATGTGGCCACATGGGCACATACACGCACAAACAGGCCATGAGCATGTGCACCATACAAACGGGGTTGCGAGCATGCACGCAAGGCTTTCAGCAATGCTGGCACCTGTGTGAGGCTTGTGGCACCACTGCCGCCAGGCTTGTGGCGATGCTACCACCAGCGCGATGATCATGCTGCCATCCCCACATGAGGCTCACGCCATGGCCTGCATGCCGCTTGCGGCGCTGCCGCTGCCCGTGCAAGATTCGTGGCAATGTCGCCTGCGTGTGGCATGCCGCCGTCCACCTGTCGCTCATGGCGCTGCCACTGCCCACACCTGGCTCGTGGCAATGCCGCTGCTCGTACGATAATAGCAGCGCTGTTACTGCCCACACAACACTCGCACCAATGGTGGCACAGGGGGGTGAACACACACAAGCGCCCGCGTGCACTGCCCAGCTACTCATGCAGTCTGGTGGCCAAGAGGCGACGGCCCGGTAGTGGGCCACGGCCCATAGGTTGTGGACCTCTGGACTAGAAGACCTCCAAGGTCCCTTCTAATGCTATTATTCTATGTTTTATGTTCTAAAATTATGTAAACACATATATAGAATAGCAGTTTGGAATGAGAACTCCTGATGTATGGGACTCCCACTGAAAATAACTTGGCCTTAAGTCATGTAGGGCTTTTAAAGGTGATAACCAGCACCTTGAATTATATCCAGAAGCAGATTGGCAGCCAGTACAGCTCCCACAAAAGAGGTGACACAGGTACAAGTCTAGTCTTGTGCAAAACAATTTGGACTGCTGCATTGTGAACTAGCTGAAGCTTCCAAATAATACACCAGATAGGAGGTGATCAGGGTGTGAATGACTGTGAAAAGGGCATATTGCTCCAGGAATGGGCATAACTACTACACAACACAAAGTTGTGCAAAGGCCCTTCTGGCCATCACTGCCATCTGCCTCTCGAGTAGGAGAAGGAGTCCAGGAGAATCTGTAGATTATGCACAGGGTCTGTCTAGGGTAGAGTAAGCCCATGTAGAGATGGTAATTCTCCAAGAATCAAAGAGTCTACAGAACTATAGACTATGGGCCTATAGCAGCTGATTTGAAAGTTAGATGGGCTGAGATCTTCTTAATGCACAAAGGCGCTCCAATGTAGTGGTCCCATCATATTTTACCAAGCCATCTCCAGTCCCATATAGGACCATGCAAAGCTTTGATTCAGTCCAATCTTCAGATCAAATTGACTTTCCAAATTGGATCAAAGCAAAGCAGCGGCATCTGAATCAAAGTGAATGAAGCAATCTCATTCAGTCATTTGATTATGCAGTTTGAAGTGCCGTATCAAAGAGAATCGTGCTTCCAAACTGAACCAATCATTCAAATTGGATCAAAGTGACAATCTGAATCATATCAGTGATCTGAATCAGATGAGAAGGGATCTGCATACTCTCTCCAGTTATCTTTAGAGAGCACCACTGCCCAATGCATACGTAGTCTGCCCTCTAAGCTATTGAGAAAGTGAAATTCCAGGATTTATCACTCTTAATATACTGTATTCTGAGGGCCCTGTTGAAGAAGGATGGATCATATATTCTACATCAGCAGAACCAAATCTATCTCTCAACCCTTGTAATTTTATTGAAAGTCAAATGTACATAATTAAATGGCCTCATAGATTTGTTTCTCCTTGTAGTATTTTATATTTTGAAATTGACGTATTTACAATGCTTTTAGTTTTGGTTGAATCCACATCTCCAAGAGGTTTGTGAGATGTATTTTTAATGGATATTAGGATTTTCTAGCAAAAACCTTCTTAATGAAAATGAAAAAGCTTTCTCGTTCAGAGTGGTTCTAGCCTAACTGATCCATATAGTCAGGAATGCATTTGGCTGCCTATTAAAAAAATCAAAAGCAAAAATGTAAAAAAAAAATATAGATACACATAGCCACCCTTGTGCATTGAAATATAGTGTTAAGGGTATACATTTATATAAAGGAAAGAAGGAAGGAAGGAAGGAAGGAAGGAAGGAAGGAAGGAAGGAAGGAAGGAAGGAAGGAAGGAAGGAAGGAAGGAAGGAAGGAAGGAAGGAAGATGAGAAATGTTTAGGAGGGAGGAAGGAAGGAAGGAAGGAAGGAAGGAAGGAAGGAAGGAAGGAAGGAAGGAAGGAAGGAAGGAAGGAAGGAAGGAAGGAAGGAAGGAATTATATCACGAAACTTTAAAGGCATGAAGATTTAATAATTTTATAGCATTCTTCTTCCTCATATGATCTCTAATAGGTATGTTATGTTTCAACTAAGAGCCAATTAGGTCCTGTGTTTTCTTTAAAATACAAAATATAGAAACAAAAATGAGCATGGGTACTGGAACTTGGAGGTCCTTCCTCCTCCTCTTCCTCTTCTCTTCCTCCTCTTCTTCCTCCTCCTGCTCCTCCTCCTCTTCCTCCTCCTCCTTCTCCTCCTCCTCCTTCTCCTCTTCTGACTCCTCCTCCTCCCTCATGTCCATGTCTTCTTTTTCCTTTTTATGTTCCTCCTCTCTTTTCTTTCTCTTCCTTTTTTCCTTCAATTTCAAATTCCAAAAACATTTATGAATTTGCACAAACATTGATCCAACTACAGTCAAAAAGCCAAATCCTTTCCCGTTTATATCAAAGCAAGTGGTGAGAAGCTGTGGCTATTAAAAAGAAGCAGGACCTCTCAAGATTTCTTTAACAATGGAAACTAATTCAGCACATAAACATGCTAAATATACTAGGTATGTGCTGATCGCCAAGATCCAATTTCAGATTTTGAGATTCATTTGGAATGCTGATTTCATTTGATTCAGTTCTGCAATTCAAATGGTTGGATCGAGTCAATTAGATTCAAATATTCTGTTTCAGGAAGGTATACCCGCATACTGTATGCACATCCAACTGATATTCTGTAATTTGGAAGCATGATTCGATGTATCAAATTGAACTGACAGTTTGATTCAAAAGATTTAATTGTCTTGCCTGCAAAATAAAATAAACCTTCTCACAGTCTTACTCACCATGCAGAGCCAAGTATTTAAGAAATAGGACATTGCCTGGGTAGGGTTTTAACTACTATTTATTTGGCTTCCCATCTCACAACCGTGCGACTCTGGGCAGCATACAACTTTTAATGGTATATATTGCTTTCTGCTATATGACTCCAGAAGATGGTAGAGGACAGGAAGGCCTGGAGGAACGTTGTCCATGGGGTCGCGATGGGTCGGACACGACTTCGCAACTAACAACAACAATATCTATACTAAATTTTGAATTCTTTCTGTCCTGGTTATGATGAAATCTTATCATACCATTGTGCAGATCGATTCTCCAAAGCACCTGAAGGCAGGACAAGAAGCAATGGATGGAAACTGATCAAGGAGAGAAGCAACCTAGAACTAAGGAGAAACTTCCTGACAGTAAGAGCAATTAACACCTTGCCTCCAGAAGCTGTGGGTACTCCATCACTGGAGGTGTTTAAGAAGAGATTGGACAGCCATCAGTCTGAAATTGTATAGAGTCTCCTGCTTGAGCAGGGCATTGGACTTGAAGACCTTCAAGGTCACTTCCAACTCTGTTATTCTGTTATTGTGATTACCATAAGGATCCTCTTGCATAAGGTTCTTCTAGTCCATGGGTCGGCCATCCGAAACGTCGGATGAGCCGCACGGACCCGTTTGGCCAAAAAAAAAAAACCCCTGGGAGCCGCGCATCTGCGCATGCACGCGCACCCACGCATGCGCGCGGCCCCGTTCGCGCATGCGCGCGCATGCGAGCCGTTCGCGCATGCGCACGCGCCCCCGTTTGCGCACGCGCACCCCCGCACGCGCACCCCCCGCACCCGCCCGTGCATGCGCACATGCGCTCGCCAAAATGGCGGAGGAGGCTCCGGAGCCGCAGGTAAGGCCTCAAAGAGCCGCATGCGGCTCCGGAGCCGCGGGTTGCCGACCCGTGTTCTAGTCCAACCTTCTGCAAAGTGCAGGAAAACCAGTGTACATTATCTATGAGACCTGCCTATCCAGCCTCATCCATGAGCAATGGGGAATCCTTACCTGCCCCCATAAGAAGACTATTCCACTCTTGAACATATCTTATCAACAGAGACTTGTGCCTTACATTTTAACAACATCTGGGTGGTTACAACTTGTATCCATTATTTCCAGTCCTGATTTCTATTGCCATCAAAGGTAGTTCCTGACTACCTCCCCTAGCTGAGGTCTCATCAGTTGAGAGTAGAGGGGAATAAGGACTTCAGTCTCTGTTGATACAATGCTTCTTCCAAGGCAAGCCAAAACTGTATTAGCCATTCTAGTAGCTGTTTCACACTGCCCTCTCACATTCAGCTTATTGATATTGTAAGCCACCCAAAGTTACCCTATGGTAAGATGGGTGGCCAATAAATTTAATGAATCATCCTCATCGTACATCCACATCTGCCTATCCCAGCTCCCTGGAAAGGACTCAATAGGTAGACAAAAAGGCCAAATCCAGTCTGAACACCTGGTAGACTCTGCGACCAAGCAACATCTGGTTGACTGTGTGATGAATTGTGATAATAAAAATTATTGATAAGAAAGATGAAAAAGTCTGAATAATGGATATGGCAGTATCTGGAGGCAGCAGAGAAAGAACTGGAAAAAATAACAAAATGCAAAGACCCGCAAATAGAAATAGAATGACTGTGGCAAAAGAAAGCAAAGTTGGTACCAATAGTCGCACTCCCAAAACAACTGGAGCACCAATTGAACACCATCGACATTGACAGAATAACCATCAGTCAGTTGCAAAAGGCAGCTTTATTTGTAACAGCTTATGTCTTGCAAAGATACCTTTAACAAGATTAAACATCAACATCCGCTTATCCCAAGTCCTTGGAAAGGACTCGATAGACAGAGAAAAATGCCAAATTTAGTCTGAACATCTGGCTGACTGTGTGATGAATCAAAATAATAATTGTCAGTGAACACTCTAGGTCCTTCTCTACTTCTTGATAAGTCTATCTTGTCTACAGGCCCTACATTTTTATACACCCTACATTTTTCTTGCCTAAATATAATATTTTTTATTTCTCTAGTTGAGTGAGGGGATGCTACAAACACAGCAACAAGCACCACCATGTTAGCATTCCCATTGATTAGTTCAAAGGCAGAGGTTAACAAGCTTTATATATCAACTTGTCTACCCATGACTAGAAGGGTAGCGTTTGTTTCTGTCATGACTCAACAGCTTTGACATTGATCCAAAGGGACAAGAAGAGCAGCCAAGGAAACAGGAAGACCACAGACATAATGTCCAGAAGCACTAGATGGAGCATGAATAACTAGATGTCATATGAAATTACACCACTGACATCATGAACTCAACTGTCAGGCAATTTTTTTTAATGCAAGACACTAGACCAGGTTTCTTAGATTCCATATTTCCAAGGATCAAGCGTCTTTGATCTTAAGGCTCACATGTGCCACTGAGTCTGTTCACGAGGAAAAGCAGAGTGGACAGTGAACATGTTAATGAAAGAATAGAATAGAATAGAATAGAACAGAATAGAATAGAATAGAATAGAATAGAATAGAATAGAATAGGATAGGATAGGATAGGATAGGATAGGATAGGATAGAATAGGATAGGATAGGATAGAATAGAATAGAATAGAATAGAATAGAATAGAATAGAATAGAATAGAATAGAATAGAATAGAATAGAATAGAATAGAATAGCTGGAAGGGACCTTGGAGGTCTTCTAGTCCAGCCCTCTGCTCAAGCAGGAGACCCTATAGGCTAGAAATCAGGAGACTGTGAGTCCGAGTCCTGCCTTAGCCATGAATGCTGGCTGGGTAACTTTGGGGCAGTCCTTTTCTCTCAGCCCAACCCACCTAACAGGGTTGTTATTATGGAGGAAATAGGGGGAAGAAGGAATATTAGGTATGTTCACTGCCTTAAGTTAGTTATAAAAATAATAAAGGTGGGATATAAATAAAACAAGTAAAAACAATTTCCATAACTTATCCCTTTCTGTAATATTTCAACAAAAGATCTTTACTTCTGACATCTCATCTCTTGTTTATAAACAAATTATAAAGCTTCACCATTTTGTCTTATGAGAAAAAGTCCACTAGGCATCTAACATATTTATACAGTAGTCCCTGCGTTTAAATCTTGCATCTTTCCTGCCACCCTTATGTGCTAGTGGACTTTTTGCCATGTCCTCTCTCTTGATTATGGACAGCATCTACACAGTATTTTGATCACGACCTTGTTGAGTTTTTAATTTCACAAGTTGGTCATATTCGACGTGCCAAGGGTTCCAACGCCAAATTAAAAATGGAAGGTGACAAAAAAACCATCTTCACGACTTCCACGCTACATTTTAATAACAAGGGGCATAAACCCATCAGTAACTATGCGGATTAGAAGACTATAATAATATATTGTAATCCAAGAAATAAATTCTGAAGGAAATCTGAACTTCGGTATCACCAAAGCGCGATTCAAATTATTATCAGCAGCTTTTGGCATCTCAAATACTGTATTTTGGTCTTAGTAGCTTCAGTCCTCGCCTGCTTTCCTGCATTCATTTTTTTAACAAAGAGGATGTGTTAATCCTCCTAAAATCCCTGCAGGTGGCTGGTTTCCTCTCTTTATTGTTTGGTTCTGATCATCACTTCCCACAGCTTCTCCAGCTGAACATCTTTGTGGATCCCCCCCCCCAATCTCTCTCTCTCTCTCTCTCTCCCCTCCACTCCCAGCATTAGTTGTTAAAGATGGAGGTGCCAGTACATCTTTGGTGTTAAAATTCACAGGAAAGTGTCCAGTCGAGAATTAACGCCCAAAATTAAATACCTTACCAATGACACTTTCCCAGTCTTTCTCATTCCCCAGAAGTTCTTATAGAGGTTTGGAGCCTCCAAGCCCAACGGCTTTACTTGATTGCTTGCTTGCTTGCTTGTTTTTATTTTCTGCTTTCCTTTCGTCAGAGGGGTTTTGTTGAGTGTGAGTTCATTAAAGTGTGACCTGCATGCAAACGATGAATGTTGAGCTCTGGAAATGCTCAGCCTGCTTACCATGGATCGTTATGCCTGAGAGAGCCGAGTTGTTTAATGTTCTTGATGGAGCAAATGGTTTAGGCATCTTTTGTGCAAGGTATATTTTGTTTAAGTGTTGCTGAAGTATTTTGAATAGCTAGAATCAGCGGCTGCTATTCTTTGGGGTTCCAATTTGTGGTGAGAATTCTCTGGAAGGCTAGAATTGCCTCAATTTCTCTGGCCAAAGATGCCGGAACATGCAATGAACAGTCTCCTCCAGGATCTGCACTGCTAACAGCTTAAAATCCCATTAGAAGCAAACAAAGGCAGACAGCAAGACTTATACACCTGGGAACCTCTTTAATCTGAATTTTCTGTTGAGCATATGTTTCCTGCTTACTGTAGCACACGCCAACTAGAGCATTAAAACACTTATAAGCAAGGTGGTGCCTCTGTGCAAGAAGCGCAAATATCTACAACAGGGCAAGGTGGCCTACAACCTACCTGGGCTTCAGCCTCTTTCCCAAGGGATCAGGTCCCACCACTAAGCTGATCTGTCCCTTTTCTACTCCCTGGGAAGAAAGGGAAAAGAGGGATTAAAAGATAACAGAATGAGAAGGGAGACGAAGAAAGAGCAGGAGGAGGAGGAGGAGGAGGAGCAGGAGCAGGGATAGAGAGTGAAAAAAATTTCGACCCATTATGGTGTCTGGTCTTCTCCTTCTCCCCTGGATTACTCCTGGGAAAATAAAGCTTCCTTTTGTTATGTGCTCCTGGCTCCTTTCCTTCATAACCACAGGTAAGCTCAGCTGACCAATAACCAGCCAAGACACAGTGAAGGCCTTTTGTTTCATTTATTGCAGTAAGCTGGGAGAGAAGCTATCAAAGCTTGTTTCTCTCCAAAGTTCCAACTCAAAATATTCCCATCTTTATACAACCCTAAACCTGGCCGCCACATCCCTCCTCGTTCCCCATTGGCTGAGGGACTCTTTTGGACCACCCCCTACATATTTCCTGCTACCTTCCTTAAACATACTAAACCATACTTCACATGTACATTAATAATATAAGATATTAGACATATTGAAATGCTTGTTTTGAGTTCTGGGGATATTGTATGGCTTCTGTCTGCCTTTCCTATTATCCCATTCAGCTAATTTTCCCTGGCTAGCCATTTCCTCTTGCAGCTGTTTTTACAGCCTGTATTCTTCCTTTTCCCATTCTGAAGAACCAGCTAATTTTTGCCTACATGTTTGCCTACATGCTAGGCTGCATTAACAGAGGGATAGAATCAAGATCACGCGAAGTATTAATACCACTCTACAATGCTTTGGTAAGGCCACACTTGGAATACTGCATCCAGTTTTGGTCACCACGATGTAAAAAAGATGTTGAGACTCTAGAAAGAGTACAGAGAAGAGCAACAAAGATGATTAGGGGACTGGAGGTTAAAACATATAAGGAAAGGGTGATGGAATTGGGTATGTCTAGTTTAATGAAGAGAAGGACGAGGGGGGACATGATAGCAGTGTTCCAATATCTCGGGCTGCCACAGAGAAGAGGGAGTCAAGCTATTTTCCAAAGCACCTGAAGGCAGGACAAGAAGCAACAGATGGAAACTAATCAAGGAGAGAAGCAACCTAGAACTAAGGAGAAACTTCCTGACGGTTAGAACAATTAACCAGTGGAACAACCTGCCTCCAGAAGCGGTGAATGCTCCAACACTGGAAGTTTTTAAGAAGAAACTGGACCTCCAAGGTCCCTTCCAACTTTATTATTATTATTATTGTATTGTGATCCTCAAGACATGGTCCTTGCAGAAGATTGGGATAAGGAACAGACATGGTACTTTTTTTATAAACTTGTCCATTGCCCTTCTAGCTTAAGAGAATGGCCCTTTCACTTTCCATGAGGATACATTCTGTGAGTCCCTTTTCTGCCTGTGGACACAACCAGGTTTTAAAGAATCCTGGGAGGCCTGCAGAAAAGGGACAACTCTTGCCTCTGAGGGTTGATGTTCCACAAGACAAGTGCCATGGTTAAAAGGGCCGGTCTCCTGGGTCCTGCTGGATGTAACTCTTTGGCAGCAGAAATCTGATAGCATAAAGGGAGGATGTAAGATAATAATAACAATAATAACAATAATAACAATAATAACAATAATAATAATAATAATAATAATAATAATAATAATAATAATAATAACAACAACAACAACAACAACAACAAAACAACAACAACAATAATAATAATAATAATGATAATAATAATGATAATAATAATAATAATAATAATAATAATAATAATAATAATAATAATAATAATAATAATAATAATAATAATAATAATAATAATAATAATAATAATAATAATAATAATAATAATAATAATAATAAAGTTGGAAGGGACCTTGGAGGTCATCAAGTCCAGCCCTTGCTCAGGCAGGTAACCCTATACTATTTAGGACAAATGGCTTCCAGTTCTTCTTTAAAAACTTCCAGTGTGGAGCATTCACCGCTTCTGGAGGCAGGTTGTTCCACTGGTTAATTGTTCTAACTGTCAGGAAGTTTCTCCTCAGTTCCAGGTTGCTTCTCTCTTTGGTTAGTTTCCATCCGTTGCTTCTTGTCCTGCCTTCAGGCGCCTTGGAGAATAGCTTGACTCCCTCTTCTTTGTGGCAGCCCCTGAGATATTGGAATACTGCTATCATGTCACCCCTCGTCCTTCTTTTCATTAAACTAGACATACCCAATGCCAGCTGGAATTGTTTATCATGCCTGCTCTAAAAGTTACCCAATAGAAATTAAAGGGTTTTTCTTTTTCCAAAAGAGAAAGTGGATATATGTGAACAGGTAAAATAAATTAAAATTAAAATATGGCAAATTCCACCTACCTAGAACTATGTCTTAAACCCCAAACCTTCTTCTTCCATTGTTAATCCATGTGTTCCTTCAAGTAATGCACAATAAAGCATAATCTTTTTTTTTTTTTTTAAACCGGGGTTAAATAAAACAACTAATATAAAAATTATAGTAAACTGTGTGTGGCACCCAATTCATTATATTTCCAAGTTTGATTTCATATCAAAATTCTAGGTTATAATCCCACAGGTTGCACCCAGGGGTGTTTGATTAAGAACAGTGAGGCCACAAGTTAAAAAGCAATCAATGTCTCCCTTTTAATAGCGTTTTTGGTTAGGATTCACACAACTGAACAGAATTCTCCCCAGTGAGTGTTTTCAGACTGGAAAATTCTGGAATCCAAGAAACCCTCAGAATAATGGAAATTTTGGCAAGCAGTAAAGAACAAGATCAGCAGCAGCCCCTGCCAACTTCAAGAGTCAAACCAGCTCAAAAACACCACCAAGAGGAATTTAAAAGAAATTCTCAAGCATCCTGAGAACAATTTGCCTCCTTCTAAGCGAACAACTGCAGTGATTCACTTAACAACTGTGGAAAGAAAGTTCGTAAAATAAGGCAAAACTCACTTAACAACTATCTCGTTTAGCAAAGGAAATTTTGGGCTCCTTTGTGGTCATAAGCCGAGAACTGTGAGAGGGACCTTGGAGTCCTAGTGGACAATCACTTAAATGTGAGCCAGCAGTGTGCTGCAGCTGCCAAAAGAGCCAACACAGTGCTACAGGAATACCTGTATTTACTGACATTATTTCTATCTTAAGCAAGGCCAATGTTCATTAAATCCATTTGTGATTATCCTATCTGTATGCCATGCATATACAGTAAATCAGCCTCCTGGGAATGCTTGAACATATTTTCCCTAAAACATTAGGCTTTGTGTCTGCATGGAATTCTTGGTATTTGAGGGCTTTCGAATCTACCACTTGCAGAAATAGAGATGCACTTTAATTCCTTATTCAGAGATAGATGTAGACCCCTCGTCTCTCTCCGTCACAATTTTAATCTTAATCTGGCAGACAAGGTCTGTCTTAGTGAACCTGATCCCTTTTCTGCACCTCTTCAGGGAAATGGATGTCAGATTTTGACCGCCAAATAAATTGTTTCTGACATACTGGAACCGAATTTGCTCATTTAAGGCCTCTCCTTTCAGAGATAAAATCATAAACTATTTGCAGTTATTGGTTTTTACTTCTCCTCTCAACACTGCACAATTGGGATGTCATCTCTATGCGGTCAGCAAGCTGTTTAAAGACCGCAACTGAGCCGTCATTGATGACTTGAAACTTCCCAAGAGCATCAAGATTGTGGTTTCCTATTATGGATTTCAGAGCAGACACTTCACAAAGGACAGCAATTAGTTGCTTCCATTCTCAAACCATTGTTCACCAAGGGGCCAATTAAAACAGCATGGCACTTGTTCATAACAATTTGAAGTGACTTTCTTATCAGGAATCAACAGAGATAGTGAATGCATCACACTCCCTTAAATAAGCACACAAGCATACATAAATCCTGGACTTGGAAAAGAATACAAGGCCATCTAGTTCAATCCCCTCAGTGCAAGATCTTCTAGAAAATTGCTAACAGATGATCATCCTACCTCTGTTTGTGTCCTGCTTCTGGTTTTAATTATTCACTCTCACAATTGCTGCAGACATTAGCAGTTTTCTCAAGGCCAAGGAGATAACAGCAGACAAGGAATGCAAACCAAATCAGACTCTCTGAAAAAAACTTGCCTGAATGGTTTTTGCTTTTAACAGGAACACACAGAAAAATAGTCAAAATTCAGTCCAGAGTTCCAAGATCCTGGTCAAGATTGTCAGCCAGTCCAGAGATCAGAGGTTCATGAGCAGAATCCACACAAACTTCACACCAGAGCCAGAGATCAGAGTGTTGATTTCAATGAAAGATCAGGGCTGCCTCTTAAATCAAAGCTTCAGCTAACTGCCCTTCATCAAGGGGTTTACTCCCTTGCTTGGGAAGGAGCCACATAGAATACCCTTGCTTTGCTCTTTGCTCTATCTCCTATCATCATCATCTGACTGCTCCAATTGTTCAGAAGATGGCTGTGTTTTTTGTAGTCTCAGGTGATTCTCAACTCTGTATCTCCTCGGACTGGCATTCTACAAATTCTGCTGAAGCAGGTTATTCAAATTCAAATTCAGCAATTGAATCCTGATCAATGGCACTTCGAAGATCTCTAGCTAAGGAAAACTTATCACATCTTGTGGCAGTTGATTCCAATGGCTATTAACTCATACAATGAGGAAGTTCCTGACTAAACTGCATCCTCATAGTTCTAATCTTCTATGGAGAGTATGGAAGATGGCCCTGATGAAAATATGTGAGAACCATTACCTATGGAAAAGGAGCTAAAATGTTTTTTACAATTGAGAGAAATTGGGTCACGTTTGACAGCGGATAAGGCAGACACCACCCTGATTCACTGGAGTACAAGAAGAAGGAGGAGGTGCAGTACAATCATGGTTGTAAGGTTCTATTATTACAACCAATCTCCATAAAAGTAGTTTTAGCCTTACTGTAGGATTGATTTCCTGCTCTGGCCTACTTAGTGAGGCTGATATTCACTAGTTCTAATCTTGTCCTTTGGGACAATAAAGAATAAATCCGCTTCTTCTTCTGTATGACAACAGATTACTTTGCCTAACATACTGTATATGAACTTACTTTTTCCTGTATCAGTTTTTAATTACAGTATTATTCCAACAAATCTTTATTTTCAAGGCCATGTGCTAGTGACAATAATACAACTGAAAATGAGCACTTTTCAAGCCTCACCATAGAAATGGATGATGAATCCCGCAATCCACAGACTATGCTGATAATAGATTTGAAGTGACTGGTCTGAAACTGATTGCTGGAAACAGGAAATCAATTTAATTATGTAAATCTAGGCTGTTGAGTCTGTCAAAGGACCAAGCGAAGAAAGAATGTCGCAATACACAAAAGCGTGAATGATTACAGTTGTGGAAACGGTCTAAAAAACTCTTATAAAGATACTAAAAAGCCAGCCTGGTGGAAGGCATGAAGAGAAAATGGATGACATAATTTCCGTTTATTAGAGAAGGAAGGAAGGAAGGAAGGAAGGAAGGAAGGAAGGAAGGAAGGAAGGAAGGAAGGAAGGAAGGAAGGAAGGAAGGAAGGAAGGAAGGAAGGGACAGGAAGAGGGGGAGGGAAGGGCAGACAGGAAAAGTGAGAGGGAAAGGTGAAGAGGAAGGGAGAGGAAGAGGGAGGGGGAGAGAGAATAGGGGAGGGGAGGGAGGGGGCAGACAGGAAAAGGGAGGAAGAGGGGAAGGGACAGGGAGAGGGGAAGAGAAGGAGAGGCAGTCAGGAAAAGGGGGAGGAAGGGGAAGGCGAGAGGGGAAAAGGGGAGGGGAAGGGGGGGAAGAGGGACCAGAGGGAGGGAGGGGGGAGGGAGAGGAGGGAGGGAAGGAAGGAAGGAAGGAAGGAAGGAAGGAAGGAAGGAAGGAAGGAAGGAAGGAAGGAAGGAAGGAAGGAAGGAAGGAAGGAAGGAAGGAAGGAAGGAAGGCATTCTTGCAAACATCTGGTTAAAAAAATTTTCCCGGATAGTCTTTTGTCTCCTGGGCTTCCCTGGTCTTTCCATGATTCAGTAAAAAATATAAGGTTTGTTTTCTCTGTAAACTCCTCCATCTGTTTGATGCACTTGGATTGGAGAGGAGGGACCACACAATCTTTCTGCAGAAAAAAAAAATGAAAGAAAGGTTATCTGAAGTGTTTCTAAAACTGTTGATGCCATTTCAAGGAGCACTTGGGGGATGCAGAAAGCAAAAGAACTTCCTGATTTTTTAATGCTGCTTACAGTGGTTACTCCTTCCAGGGGCTTCCACTTCCTCTGCCAAACTTCTTTTTGTCTAATTGCACCTCTCCGGAGGAAACAGCCTGAAGTGTTTGGACATCTCTGAAAACGAGCATCAAAACTTCAAAACAAAACAAAACACCCAGCAGTTTCTTTCTTTCTTGCTGACCTGACTTCTCTCATCCTTGACAGCAATTAAAAGAGCATAGCCTGCTCTAGAAATGTCCATATATGCTGTATGCAAAAAACAATTGGGTAAAGATGGCTGACAATTTTGAGTGAGAATTGAAAATGGATAATTCCATACAATTTGGAATTTTCTTAGAAAGCCTGTCTCCTTAATGATTTTCCACCCATTACTTATTGCCCTGCCCTCAGGTGCTTTGAACAATAAATTGACTCCCTCTTCTCTGTGACAGCCACTTAAGTCCTGGAAGACTGCTATCATATCACCCCTAGTCCTTCTCATCGTTCAACTAGTCATATCTAGTTCCCTCAATTGTTCATTACATGGTTTAGCCTCCAGACCCCTATTCATCCTTGTTGCTCTTCTTTGCACTCTTTCTAATGTCCCAAAATCTTTTTTGTATTATGGTGACTAGAACTGGATGCAGTATTCAAAGTGTGGTCTCATCAGCACAGCATAAAGGGGTACTATCACTTCATGTAATCCCTCTGTTGATGCAATCTAGGATTGCATTAGCCCTTTTGGCAGCTGCAGCACACTGCTGGGCTCAAAATTAACTGATGGTCTTCTAGGACAGGGCTTTTCAACCTTTTTACCGATTGTACCACTTTTAGGATATGGCAATATTCGAGTACCACCTAGCAAGGTGTCAAAAACTTGGTGACAAAAAAAAAACCTGTTCAAAGTTGCAATTGCACTGAAATGACTTACAACCATTTTTCACACTTATGACCATTGCAGCAACAGGGTCATGTGATTTATATTTGGATGCTTGGCAACTGATTCATATTTATGATGGTCACAGTGTCCCAGGGTCATGTGATCCCCTTCTGCAACCTTTTGACAAGCAAAGTCAATGGCAGAGCTGCTGGTGGCCAAGTGCTAAGGCGGGACTTCCTTCCCTGCCTCCCTTCCCTGCCTCCCTTTTTCTCATTCCCATCTCCTTCTGAAGGAAGAATTTGAACCCCCCCATATTTTTCCTCTTCCATATATTGATCAAACAAGGAAAGGCCTCCAGAGACAGAAAAGACAAGCTGCTGAGTGAACTAGCTTAAAAAGGCACTTCCCCTTTAAGAATTAGCTACTGGCTAGAAAGGAAAGTAAGGAGCCCAGCCCGCACTTAAGGAAGAAAAAAAATGTAAGTACTGGCTGCCGGCTAAGGCAGCCTCCCCAAATGGCTCCATTCATAAGTAAAATCTGCAGCTCCAGAGGACTCTCTCACTGTAAGTCCTTGCCTGCGCTGGCTCTTTCCCTCCCCCACTACACTTGACTAGGCAGGGCTCCGTACCACCTGCCACTCATTAATGTACCACAAGTGGTACACGTACCACAGGTTGAAAAGCCCTGTCCTATGGTGCTGCTTTTGGTTAGTTGGACTATTTTTTTCCTTTTGCGTGAAGGCAGATGCAAAGAATGAATTAAGCGGTTCTGCTTTCTCCCTGCTACCTAGCACCTCCTTGCCATCTTCTCCTATTAGTGGACCGATTGTTTCCTGGACTTTTTTCTTCCACGTTGAAAGAAAGTTTATTATTATTATTGGCATTTGTTGCACGTGTTGGTTCATTCTGAACCTTAGCTGTGAGTTAAAGTCCATATGTCTTAAAGTTGTTGAGATTGAGAAACACTGGCCTAGAAGAAAAAGTCAGACCACTGAAAGGGGACAAAAATGCTAAATGCATGGCAGGCTTGTTCCAAAACAAGATGTAGAACTTTTCACACTCAAAACAGAACAATGGATGAGCAGAATATAGAACAGAGTGGTAATGGGCTGACATGTAGGTAATCAATTCATTGTTCCAGATAAAAGCATAATAATAGGTACCCTTCCATTATTGCATATAATCAGAAGAGCCAGAAATAGGAAAATGGAAGTTTCTGACCTAAAAATCTAATTTTATAGCATCCTCCCTTCCAGGTCCCCTTCAATTACCACATGTCTCTTTGTATATTTCTATTCCTCAGTAAGAAAACTACTTCTGTTTCATTTATTTATGGCCTCCAGTGGGAAACTGAGAAATGAAGCATAAAATAACATTGTGTAACCCCAGAATGTCTTAAAATAGCTCTGGGCATAGACAAGACTGCATCAACAGTCATAACAGATGCCCTTCAGATGGGTTTTATCTTCTCGTGCAAAAAGTTGAGATGATGGGATTTCTCCCCCATTCAAACACCAGAGGGGCAAAAATCAACTCTCTCATAGCATTTGCTTTGAGAATGTTTAGCCAGGAAGAACAAGGGATGGGTCCTCTCCAGTAGAAGTAAAGTAAGATATGCCATTGCAAGAGGGAGGGAGGGAGGGAGGGAGGAAGGAAGGAAGGAAGGAAGGAAGGAAGGAAGGAAGGAAGGAAGGAAGGAAGGAAGGAAGGAAGGAAGGAAGGAAGGAAGGAAGGAAGGAAGGAAGGAAGGAAGACCCTCTGTAGATTGATTTTGTTGTTGTTCAGTTGCTAAGTCATGTCTGACTCTTCAAACCCCATGGACCATAGAATGGCAGGTCCCCCTGTCCTCCATTGGCTCCCGGAGTTTGTGTAAATTCATGTTCATTGTGTGATATTTATTTTCTGTTGATATTCCCATTGCTACATATCTTTGGACCTGTATAAATTCGGCATCAGTTTAACTATATATTCTTTTTCTTATTCATTTTCTGAATCATATTTCAATAACATAACCCCCTACATATGTTCTGAATTTTGTATCATAAATTTTTCAAATTCAGTCAAGTCTCCAAGTGTTCCATTATGTTTTGTTTTAATTATTTAAATGTACATCTAATTTTAAAACACTGGAACTAATTAGGTATTTCTGACCATTCCAAAGACAGAGTCTTAAAAGATTTCATAGTGGTTTTACAGTTAGTCCTTGAGTTATGACCATAATGGAACCTGCCCATTCTGGTCATAAGTTGTAACAGTCATAAAATGGATTGGTTACGTGACTGGCCCCATTTTATAACGTCTTTTGTGGTGGTCTTTAAGTGAACACAGCAGTGGTAAATGCAAATGCTGCAATCGTTAAGGGAACACCACAATCTTTAAGCAAGCAAATTGTTTTGCTGAAAATAGGAAGTGCCATTGTAGAATGCAATCACATGACTATGGGAGCTGTAAATGGCAGCAGATGTGGCCATGTTGTCAAGGGCCCAAAGTGTGGTCATGTGACCAGGAGGAAGGGTCCGATCTGGGTCATAAGTCCCCTTTTTCAGGGGGGATGTAACTTCAAACAGTCACTAAGCAGTGGTTGTAGATTGAGGACCACCTGTGCTAATGTCATGGACATTCTTCGGGCCTCCTCCCTAGATGCGAGTTTGGATGACCTGGGTCCTGGCATCTCTGGGGAAGGGAGCATGGGGGTGCATGCAGACATGGACCAGGGAGTGGAGGGCTCCGGCTCAACAAAGCAGCCACAGCCAGAATGACCTGTTGGGAAGCGGGCTGAGCCCAAACAGAGGGAGCCACAGCAGCAGCAGGTTAGCCTAGAGCAGGGGTAGGCAAACTTGGCTCTTTTATGACTCGTGGACTTCAACTCCCAGAATTCCTGAGCCAGCCATGCTGAGGGGAAAGAGAGAGGTTTCCAAGCTGAGCCATGCTGGCTCAGGAATTCTGGGAGTTGAAGTCCACGAGTCAGAAAAGAGTCAAGGTTGCCTACCCCTGGCCTAGAGGCTTCAGGCAAAGACCAGGAACAGCTACCTGCAGTCAGTGAGGATGAAGGGGTGGAGTACACATGCACACACACACCCAATTCCAAGGACATGCAGGGTAAAGAAAAGACAGGTACAATGCCGGTCAGCCAGGTTACTTGCGAAGAGGCAGTCTCCTCCATTGTGAGAAGCCATACCGGCGTTGCCTATTTAATCTTGCCCAAACAAATGGGTGTTGCTGGAACATGTGGATTCCTTGCTCTGTGATTCCTGCTCCTCATGTTTTGAACTTTGGACCTCTGGTTTGTGCCTTGACCTGGTGCCTTATCTCATGGACTGATTCACGCTTTTTGGAACTCTTGTGTCAACTTCCAGATCAAATATCCAAATAAAAGTCCAGGATTATTTTCATTTCTGAAAAGCTTACTGTTTATTGAATACATGGCTGGGTAAAGGTGAGGTAAAACTAACTCTAAAATCCCAAGGCATCAGACCACAGCTTTTAACAATGATTTTCCCAGCCAACCATCCTCCCCCCAGATATCTATGTAGTTCATGTAAACATGCTCTCTTTGTTGTGGGACCCATCTGCTATCTTCTTCACACCTCCTAGAATGTCCTTGAAAGGTTTCCATACTGCCAACTTTCAGCAAGCTTCCGTAGAACTGGAGAGATTTCGTTTCTCTAACTAACCCATTTGAAAACAACACCTCCCCCTCCCCCCTTATTCTAATGACAAGATGAAAACAGAGAGGTGTACAGCTACCAAATTTTCACTCTTGACTTCTTGCTTATCAAATGCCTTTGTTCTGGCTGTTGGTCTGGCTTTGGGGAGTGAAACTGCTCCTCCTGCCAGCTCTTTAGAACTCCCAGTGGGACTCAGAGGGGCTTTTGTTATTCTTTTGACCTGGAATCAGGGGAAAGCATAGAAAGCATAAATTGTGAATATCTGCAGATGGCCCCGCTATCTCTGGGTCATGGATGCAGAGTCATGGATGCAGATCATGGAACGTCAGCAAGGAAAAGACCCAATGTCTCAGGTCACCCGAGAATATGCAGTGTCTTTAGGGAAAAACCCCAAAGGGAACATTTTTAGCTACTTCTGCTTTCTCCTTTCTTATCTATGGTGTGCCAGCCTTTCAGGGTGAAGTCTTTATTTTATGTGTATCAGCTTTACTGGGTGAATTACTTATGTAACCAACAAGTATAAATATAAGGATTTCCTGTCATTCAGGGCTTCTCTCTTTTAGAGGGGCCCGTCTTTGTTCAGCTGAATAAAAATGTAAAGCTTTAAAAGGCAACTTCGGGTTTCCTGTATTTCTTTACCAAGCAACACCTCAGATCCTGCACAACATTTTTGGCAAGTCAGCCAGGAGAGGTGCTTGGTCCTAGGAAGGCTCAGGAAAGGGGAGGGCACCAAGCACACTCCGGGATTTCCTGGAGGTGCTCCGCTTCTTGACTCTTCAACTTTTTCTTTGGGGTTGCCTTTTACTTAGTTCCTGCATACTCAGGAGGGCTGAAGATAAGGTAAGACACACCATTATTTTATTGTATAGGCTTGCCCTAGGCGTGTGTGTGTAAAAGTGTGTTTGCTTCCCTGAATCATATCCCACCGTTGACCAGAGCTAGGTGGAAGGGCTGGCCTTAGCTGCACCTAGCACCTCCCCAATGTTTGGGGGGTGTTTAGAAAGCAAGGAGGGTCAACCTTGTATTCTTGTGTTCCAATGGGTTATGAGTGTTGAAATCTGAATATTGTGAGTGCTCTTGATTTATATTTCCCGCTGTTGACCAGGCCTAGGTGTGAAACCGATCTTAGCTGCCTGTGACCCCCTGCTAGGCCATTGTGCCATTGACCAGAGGTGTTCACATTGCAAGGAAGGTCGATGGCTTCTTGTGTGCAAGTGATGAATGAAATTCAATGGTGAAAATGAAATTCAATGGTGAAAAAAGTAAGGTTCTACATTTAGGCAAGAAAAACCAAATGTACAGGTATAGTATAGGGGGTACCTTGCTCAATAGTAGTAACTGTGAGAGGGATCTTGGAGTCCTAGTGGACAATCACTTAAATATGAGCCAGCAGTGTGCTGCAGCTGCCAAAAAAGCCAACACAGTGCTAGGCTGCATTAACAGAGGGATAGAATCATGATCATGTGAAGTTTTAATACCACTTTACAATGCCTTGGTAAGGCCACACTTGGAATACTGCATCCAATTTTGGTCACCACGATGTAAAAAAGACGTTGAGACTCTAGAAAGAGTACAGAGAAGGGCAACAAAGATGATTAGGGGACTGGAGGCTAAAACATATAAAGAACGGTTGCTGGAATTGGGTATGTCTAGTTTAATGAAGAGAAGGATGAGGGGTGACATGATAGCAGTGTTCCAATATCTCAGGGGCTGCCACAAATAAGAGGGAGTCGAGCTATTTTCCAAAGCGCCTGAAGGCAGGACAAGAAGCAATGGATGGAAACTAATCAAGGAGAGAAGCAACTTAGAACTAAGGAGACATTTCCTGACAGTGAGAACAATTAATCAGTGGAACAACTTGCTTCCAGAAGTTGTGGATGCTCCAACACTGGAGGAGCCATTTGTCTGAAATGGTGTAGGGTTTCCTGCCTGATTATTATTATTATTATTATTATTATTATTATTATTATTATTATTATTATTATTATTATTATTATTATTATTATTATTATTATTATTATTATTATTATTATTATTATTATTATTATTATTATTATTATTATTATTATTACTACTACTACTACTACTATTACTACTTAGACATATGGGCTTAGCCCAAGGCAAGCTTGTTAGAATGAATAAAAAAAGGGATATGCCCTCAGCCCCCTTGAGTGTGTTATAAGGAACTTTGATAAGCTTAAAACTCATCAGGATATGAAAATTGAAACTCTAGTTAAGTACAATGCCCTCTGGCACCAGGACATGCCCACTGTTTGGTCCAAAGGGGATCCATAGATTTAGGAGTTTTTGAAACCATGGGGGGACTATGCTCAAAGAGGCATGGATAAGGATCAGCAAGCTTACTATGCATTTGTTTGGACCTTACAAAAGAATAAGCAGATGCTTAAGGGCTGTGGGTTACAGTGACCTCCCGCGGCACCACCTTTTCCTGCTTTAGCTTCTGCTCCACTGCCTTATAAGGGGATTTACCGCCTCACGGAGCAGGTAGCCATTGGAAGAGGGGACACTAATAAGGTCTTGGTTCATACCCCCTTCTCCACATCTGACCTTTATGCATGGAAGGACCGATTAGGTTTCTTACATTGAAGCCCCACACAAATATTCTGAATTGGTTCTGTCCATTATTCAAACTCATAACCCTAACTGGGCAGACCTCCAAGCCATGCTGGATGTCTTTTTAACAACAGAAGAGAAACATCTGGTAGGGAATGCTGCTAAAAAGTTAGCTGAAGAAAGGAAGGTCCTTTGTCCTGAAATGGACCCTAGATGGGTCATTGATACTTATGAAAGCAGAGACTGAATATTTAAAAGGTTTCCAAGATGTTGGAAACTGCTTTCCCTAAAAATAAAAATTTAGGCAAAATTTATGATGTTCATCAGTTGCCATCTGAAAGCCCCAGTGACTTTCTTGAGCATCTCCACCAAGCCTTCCGGAAGTATATTGATTTGGATCTGGAAGTTCCAGAAAACTCCCGCCTGGTGAACATGCTCTTTATTGGGCAGAGCGCCCCAGATATTAGAGTTGCTGGGGACTGGTTACTTGGCCCAGGCAGCTCAATAAAGACCTTTTAACCTACTGCTGTCTGCGTGTGAGCAGAGCAGCCCAACTAAACTTTAGTAATCTTAATTGAAGATTTATGAATATTATTATTATATTCTGTTCGTAATCCAAAGGAATTATTATCTACTGCTGCTTTTTAACACATTC
Source organism: Azemiops feae (assembly GCA_023970755.1). Taxonomy (NCBI): domain Eukaryota; kingdom Metazoa; phylum Chordata; class Lepidosauria; order Squamata; family Viperidae; genus Azemiops; species Azemiops feae. Next base: position 440,592 of record JALGBA010000596.1, read on the forward strand.
ACCAAGAAAATAAATACTCAGTACTGACAAAAGAGGCGATCAACCTGGATTTATTCTTCTGCTATATGTATTCCATAATTCAGTACAATGTTTATAATCAAATCGTTTCTTGTTGATTAGACACTTCTGTTTGCATCAAACCAAATACATTTATAGTAAATTTCACCCAGCCCTTCAATGAGAAAGAGTGAAACTTCCTTGCTTCCTCGTGGTTGCCATATTTTGCCTTAATTTTTTATGTTTTATTGATTTAGTACAATCTTTCACAGTTTGTATTAAACAGAAAAAAGTACTCGGATTCATTCAAGTATTTACTTACTTACTTACTTACTTACTTACTTTCTTACTTACTTATTTATCTATTTATTTATTTATTAAATTTATATGCTGCTCATCTCACTAACCAAAGCAACTCTAGGTAGAGAATCTTGACTCCATATAGGGAGGTCACGGGGTAACAACTGGGATGTCATATTCTCGACCGAGAAGTATCCTAAGAAAATTAGACAATGTGAAACCACTTCAGTTGGGATTCAGGCTTGGACATGAAATGGAAATGGCATCGGTCGCACCGGTGCACACGATCTCTTTCAGGACACTGGTACAGGATGTGTACCCGTCTTGGCTCTTTTAGAAATCTCATCAACTTTTGATATCATTGTTCATGACATCCTTTGGGACCACCTGCAAGGGTTGGGAATTGGAGATATTAGTTCTGTTCTTTCCTTGGCCGGGGAAAGATATTACCCGTGCTTTTGTCACTACCCATGTTTTAGAATATTTTGTATTACTGCTGAAATAATGTCATGTAAAAGAAAATAAGAAAAAGAATAAGATGGAAGGAAAAGCTAACTACTAAATATAGATTTTTTTAAAAAAGCATAATAAGAAAACTTTATAGTTACACATCCTCTCCATCTCTTCCATTTATGTCCCCAGCTGCTAACCACACTTTAAATATTTATGCTGGTTATTGCTTTCTGCCAAAGCCCTAAAAGCCATATTTCAAATGACTAAATCTGCCTTGGCATGTATCTAAGGGAGGCATTCCTCCTGAATTTGGTTAAACTTCTCTATATACTGTATATAGTGCTAATTTCCCCATTTCAACATAGTCTTCAAAGTTGGCTGTGAAACTGAAGTCATAGGCAAAATGTCTCTTTTCTAGTGTGGTACCAAATTTGTTCTTGCTGCTGCCAACAAGTATTTTATTAATGATGTTATTTTTCATGTACATTTTCTGGAATGATCCAGTTACTGCGACACTCTTTACATAAAGTTGCCTTTAAAAATCACTCAGAAGCTACAGTTGATTCAAAGCACCATGGTCCATGTGCTAGCACCAATATAAGCTCTCGACTTATGACCACAACTGAGCCAAAAAGTTCTCCTGTTAACAGTAATTAATTGAGTTTTGGGCCATTTTACAACCTTTCTTGCCACAATTGTTAAGTGAAACACTGCAGTTGTTAAATTGGTAACATGGTTGTTAAATGAATCTGGCTTCATTGAGTTTGCTTATCAGAAGGTTGCAAAAGGTGAACATTGACCCTGGGACACTGCAACCATCATAAATATGAGTCAGTTGCCAAGTCTCTGGATTTTGATCACGTGGCCCTGGGGATGGGGCAGTGGTCATAAGTGTGAAAACATTTATAAGTCTCATTTTTAGAGCCATTGTAACTTTAACTCGACTTAAACAAACTGTTGTAAGTCGAGGATCACCTGTACCACCCATCACACTTGTGGGACTCTGGCGGGTTTACAGACAAAACAGTAAAGTCATATAATATTATTCAACAGCAGAAGCATATTACACTAGTGTGAAGCGCCTTTCCCTGGTTATCAATAGGATTCCAAATGCAGTTTAAATTACTGGGATTAACTTATTGTGGTGGTAAATGGTAGAGATATAAATTGCATTTCTTCTTCTTCTTCTTCTTCTTGTGCCATATCCGTTATCGGACGTTGGCGATCATGTTGGTGATCCTGTTTTTATCAGCAGCCGCACAAAAAAGTGCTGCTGAGTTTTGTCCAAACCAGTCCCTTAGATTTTGAAGCCATGATGTTCTTCTTCTGCCTGGACCTCCTTTGCCTTCAACCTTTCCCTGGAGGATTAAATGGAGTATGCCGTATTTTTCTGGGTGTCGCATCACATGTCCGAAATATTCTAACTTTCATTTTTTAATTGTTTTGATGATTTCCCTTGGCTTTCCCAGGCGGCTTATCACCTCCTCATTTCTGATTTTGTCAACCCAGCTTATATGTAACAGCCGCCTGTAAATCCACATTTCAAATGCTTCTAGTCTCTTCAGGTGGCCTTCTGTCAGAGACCAGTTCTCTACTCCATAGAGCAGGATACCACCACCAATACATGTGAATTGCTTAAAGTCCTTTGTAAGAAAACATTCACAGCAAGCTCATTCACAGTCAGGGGGAGGAATCAGACAGATTCGGGTGGTCTAGAAAACCAAACTGTTTTAATCCCCAACTATATCTCAGAGATATGACCTGGTAGAACATAGAACATAGAATAACAGAGTTGGAAGGACCTTGGAAATCTTCTAGTCCAACCCCCTGCTTGAGCAGGAGACTCTATACCATTTCAGATGACTAACCAGTCTCTTCTCAAAAACTTCCAGTATTGGAGCAGCCACAACTTCTGGAGGCAAGTTGTTCCACTGATTAATTGTTCTAACTGTCAGGAAATTTCTCCTTTGTTCTAGGTTGCTTCTCTCCTTCATTAGTTTCCATCCGCTGCTTCTTGTCTTGCCTTGAGGTGCTTTGGAGAATAGGTTGATACCCCCCCCCTTATCTTTGTGATAACCTCTCAAATATTGGGGTTAAACAGTAGGAAATAGCTACATTGTTTAAATTGTTAAATATAGGATGTACTAATACTAATAAATAGTAGGAAGCAATAAATAACAAGAAGGTCTCCCAAATGGCTTTATCAGAAATATTCCAACATCACTCTGTACTTTTCACTGGGTCTGCTTTCTTTCTTCTTGTGTTTGAAAACATGGTGAGCCAAAAGTTTAAAAGCTGTTGTTCTGCTTTTGCACAGGGCTGCTCAGCAATGAGAGCTCAGTGTACAACCCTTTGTGGTTTGCATGTTTAATTAATTCATAATGTATTTATAATGTAATTAATTCATAATAATAATAATAATAATAATAATAATAATAATAATAATAATAATAATAATAATAATAATAATAATAATAATAATAATAATAATAATAATAATAATAATAATAATAATAATAATAATATAAAATAATAATATAATAATAATAATTAATAATAATAATAATAATAATAATAATAATAATAATAATAATATAATAATAATAGTTGGAAGGGACCTTGGAGGTCATCTAGTCCAACCCCTGGCTCAGGCAGGAACCCTATACCATTTCAGACAAATGGCTGTCCAGTCTCTTCTTAAAAACTTCCAGTGTTGGAGCATTCACGCTTCTGGAGGCAGGTTGTTCACTGGTTAATTGTTCTAACTGTCAGGAAGTTTCTCCTCATTTCCGTTGCTTCTCTCCTTGACTAGTTTCCATCCATTACTTCTTGTCCTGCCTTCAGGCGCCTTGGAAAATGCTTGACTCCCTCTTCTTTGTGGCAACCCCTGAGATATTGGAATACTGCTATCATGTCACCCCTAGTCCTTCTTTTCATAAACTAGACATACCCAATTCCAGCAAACGTTCTTGATATGCTTTAGCCTCCAGTCCCCTAATCATCTTTGTTGCCCTTCTCTGCACTCTTTCTAGAGTCTCAACATCTTTTTTACATCGTGGTGACCAAAACTGGATGCAGTATTCCAAGTGTGGCCTTACCAAGGCATTGTAAAGTGGTGTTAATACTTCACGTGATCTTGATTCTATCCCTCTGTTAATGCAGCCTAGCACTGTGTTGGCTTTTTTGGCAGCTGCACCACACGGCTGGCTCACATTTAAGTGATTGTCCACTAGGACTCCGAGATCCCTCTCACAGTTACTACTATTGAGCAAGGTACCCCCTATACTATACCTGTACATTTGGTTTTTCTTGCCTAAATGTAGAACCTTGCTTTTTTCACCATTGAATTTCATTTTGTTAGATAAATTCAACAGAATTTATTTTAATATCATAGAATTTTAGGGCTGGAAGGAACCTAGCAATAGCACTTACCGTAGACTTATATACTGCCCCATAATGCTTTACAGCACTCTCTGGGTGGTTTATAGTGTCAGCATATTGCCCCCAACAGTCTGGGTTCTCATTTTACCCACCTCAGAAGGATGGAAGTTACTGGAAGGACAATAATCTCCCATCGGAATTGGCCAAGCTAATTCAGTCTACTCAGGAGAAGCTGCTGATGGTTTTGTACTTTATGGAGCTTCTCTGATTGATACCCACTTTGATTGCCTTTCAGAAGCAGTTCGAAGAGATTTTTTTCCAGAGACTGTTGAACCCCCGTGATTGGGTTACAGACTGGTTTTGCTATTTAATTGGTTTAATAAACAAAGGCCTGTTTTTATTAATTGGCTGGTAGATGTTTAATTTTGTGATTTTATTGTGTACGGTTTACTGTGTATTTTATCTTGAAAACCCCACAAAGTCTTTCAGGATTGTGGTGGTATGTAAATGTAATAAACAAATAAAAAAATTTTTATTGTAGTTTGTTAAGTAAATTCCCAGGTACTTAATCAGTTTAACAATGACATTAAACCCGTTCCATAAATGTGGTTTTTCCTCTTCAGATAAACTCCATGTAATCGTTTGTGTCTTTTTCTTCTTAATCCCATTTCTTGATAATAAACCATACTGCTGTAATGTTTCATTATTAATTCTAAAGAGTTCTGTGGATGGGAAACTTTAAGTGCAGAATTATTAATACATACTGAAAGTCCTCAATTTATGACCACAACTGAGCCAAAAATTTCTGTTGCTAAGTGAGACAGTTGTTAGATGAGTTTTATCCCATTTTACGACCTCTCTTGCCACAGATGTTAAGCAAATCACTGTGGTTGCTGAGTAAAACGGTTGTTAAGTGAATCTGGTTTCCCCATTGACTTTGCTCATCAGAAGGTCACAAAAGGGGATCACATGACCCCAGGACACTGCAACCGTCATAAATATGAGTCAGTACCAAACATCTGAATTTTGATCACGTGACCATGGGGATGCTGCAATGGACATAAGTGTGAAAACGGGTCATAAGTCAATTTTTTCATTGCTATTATAACTTTGAACGGTCATTAAACAAATTGTTGGAAGTTGAGGACTAACTTTAATTTTAATTTATGTTCTCGGTTTGCCAATTTAATTCCTCAGATTTTATTCTGTGCCCCTACCTTCCTTGCCAATGGATCTAATGCCAATAAAGTTAAAGAAGGAAAGAAAGGATAACTTCAGATGGCACTTTTTACATTGCAGTCTGAGTTTTGGAAATTCTAAGCCTGAAAAGGAAAGGAAACAAAATCTATCAAAGTAATCCAACTTACTAAAGTTTACATTTTAAACAGGAAGGAGCGAGGGTTTCAATCAGAGCTCACACATTTTTTTTCTTCTAACAACATCCAGAGATTCTTTGTTTCAACTGCATATATGGGTGATTGATTTGAAGACCGCCATTGTTCATCTCTCCTCAAGCTACAGATGAGAGATAGATCACGTATTTTGCATGCAGTGAATCCAGAGTTGTGACAGACAGTTTGGTATAGTAGTTAAAGTACCAAGCTGGACTCCAGGAGACTGTGAGTTCAAGTCCCATTTCAGGCCCAAAGCCAGCTGGATGACCTTGTGCCAGTCATTCTCTCTCAACCCTAGGAAATAAGACAATGGCAAACCACTTCTGAAATCTTGCTAAGAAAACTGTTGACAGGAATCTATGCTGGCTCAAACACACACATAGAGACACAAATCCTGATACAGGCAGTCCCTGTCTTGCAACAGTTCATTCAGTGGCCATTCAACGTTACAAGGGCACTGAAAAAAATGACTTATGACCATTTTTCACACTTATGACCATTGCAGCATCCCTATGGTCACATGATATATATTCAGATCCTTGAAAACTGACTCACATTTATGACGGTTGCAGTGTCCCGAGGTCATGTGATCACCTTTTGCAACCTTCTGACAAGCAAAGTCAATGGGGAAGCCAGATTCACTTAACAACCCTGTTACTAACTTACCAGCTGCAGTGATTCAGTTAACAAATGTGACAAGAAGAGGCGTAAAATGGGGCCAAACTCACTTAACAGATTTCTCACTGAGCAACATACATTTTGGCCTCAATTGTGGTCATAAGTTGAGGACTACCTGTATAAAATCAAGGTCTCCTCAAATGAGAAGAGATCCCTCTTCCCATTCCTAGTCAGTGCTATAATACAAATAGAAACTCTCCTGACAGATCTACAGCCTCAATTCACACACATCTAATGAAAGATGGAACACCAAGTATAGCAAAATTCACCCATCGGAAATCATAGATCAGTGTTTTCAACCTTAGCAACTTTAAGATGTGTGGACTTCAAGTCCCAGAATTCCCCAGCCAGCAAGACTGGTTGAGGAATTCTGGGAGTTGAAGTTCACACAACAATTGCCAAGTTTGAAGAATACTGTCATAGATAGTAGATAAAGAAGAACTTCATCCTTTGGACAAAAGGTTATTTCACTTTTACAAATAAGTGTTGTTAGAATTAATTTCTTTTTGTTGTTGTTGTTAGTTGCGAAGTCGTGTCCGACCCATCGTGACCCTATGGACAATGTTCCTCCAGGCCTTCCTGTCCTCTACCATCTTCTGGAGTCCATTTAAGCTCACGCCTACTGCTTCAGTGATTCCATCCAGCCACCTCATTCTCTGTCGTCCTCTTCTTCTACTGCCCTCAATCTTTCCCAGCATTAGGCTCTTCTCCAGTGAGTCCTGCCTTCTCATTAGGTGGCCAAAGTACTTGAGTTTCAACTTCAGGATCTGGCCTTCTAAGGAGCAGTCAGGGTTGATCTCCTCTAGGACTGACCGGTTTGATCGCCTTGCAGTCCAAGGGACTCGCAGGAGTCTTCTCCAGCACCATAGTTCAAAGGCCTCAATTCTTTTGCGTTCAGCCTTTCTTATGGTCCAACTTTCACAGCCATACATTGCAACTGGAAAAACCATGGCCTTGACTATACGTACTTTTGTTGACAGGGTGATGTCTCTGCTTTTTAGTATGCTGTCTAAATTTGCCATAGCTTTCCTCCCCAGGAGCAAGCGTCTTTTAATTTCTTGGCTGCAGTCCCCATCTGTGGTGAGCTTAGAGCCCAGGAAGATAAAATCTGTCACTACCTCCATTTCTTCCCCATCTATTTGCCAGGAATTGAGAGGGCCGGATGCCATGATCTTGGTTTTCTTAATGTTGAGTTTCAAGCCAACTTTTGCACTCTCCTTCTTCACCCGCATCAAGAGGCTCTTTAGTTCCTCTTCACTTTCTGCCATTAGAGTGCTATCATCTGCATAATTTCTTTTTTACCTATGTTTATATTTTGCATTTTACTTTCAGATTCTTTTCTTTGTTTAAATTATTACGCCTTTTTACATTACATTGCATGTAACACCACTCCTAGTATGTGAGCTGCATTGGCTGCCAGCGTGCTTCCCATATGGCACCATATGATGGTTGTCATGCTGGCTGGGGGATTCTGGGAGTTGAAGCCTACACATCTTACAGTTGCTGTGGTTGAAAACATTGTAATAAGAGTGTGTGAGACCAGCAGATACCGCTGGGGACAGGGGGGCTCAGAAAGGTAGCATCAAAGCTCTGCCACTTTGTATGTGTGTAGAATAGCAATGATGCATTTGAAAACGAGATGGGATTTGGATCATTCTGCTGCAACCTCCATCTTGCCTGTTTTGACAAATGCCAAGACTCCACTGCATATAATTATAGTGTTATTTGTGCTGAATGTTAAAGAGTCAAGTGAAATATTTCTAAGCATTAGAAAGATTCTTCTACACTCTGAAGCTGTTGAAGCCCAGTGGCAACTTTCTATAAGGAGCTTTGCAGTTTCTCTGAAGAAAAGTATTTTGGGGTTAGAAAATGGGTAGCCAAATTCATATCAATGGAAATTTTAAGAAGGTTAGAGTGGTGGCAATGTTAATGTTAATTAAGAAATTTAACAGAATAACAGAGTGGGAAGGGACTTCTAGTCCAACTCCCTGCTCAAGCAGGAGACCCTATACCATTTCAGACAAGTGGTTGTCCAATCTCTTCTTAAAAACTTCCACTGTTGGAGCATTCACAACTTCTGGAGGCAGGTTGTTCCACTGATTAATTATTCTAACTGTCAGGAAGTCCCTCCTTAGTTCTAGGTTGCTTCTCTCCTTGATTAGTTTCCATCCGTTGATTCTTGTCCTGCCTTCAGGCACTTTGGAGAATAGCTTGACTCCTTCTTCTTTGTGGCAACCCCTCAAATATTGGAACACTGCTATCATGTCACTTCTAGTCCTTCTCTTCATTAAATTAGATAGATTCAATTCCAGCAACCATTCTTTATATGTTTTAGCCAAATTTTGAACATTGATGAATTTCATATAATTCTAGTAGTGAATAATGGAGATAGCTGGATGACTTGGATACATTTCTCTGATCCAGTTGGAGTCAATCAGATATTTTATGCTACTGTTTTGCCATTTATTTTTTTGTGGTTCACAGATGGACTGGATTCTGTAGCTGGGGATTTTAAGTTATTTTATTTATTTTTATTCATTCTTGGAGATAGCAATGCATCATAACATTTAAAACCAAAAAATGGCCTCAGGATGCCTCTGTTCAAGTAAATGAAAATTTAACTTAGCTGAAATATAAACAACAAAATAGGAACATACTTGTTTATCTACCCCATTCGACACACATTTTTATCTGAACTATTTTTTAAAATATCTTGGTCCATGATTAATTTAGTTGGGAAAAAGTAATTGAATTGATCCAATCACAAAGTTTATGTAAATGGTAGCTAAACGTCAATATTGCCTTGATGGGAAATAATCAATAATCAATGCCTTTGAATATAAACACACATACACATACATTAGAATTGAAGATTCTAATCCTAGAAGGTTATAAATGAATTAAGGGATCGGATATATTTGGAATAGTAGGACTTTTTTGCTATAAGCTTTTGAAAATAGTTATATACAGCCTTTCATGAGAACTAAATTGTTTTATTTGTGGCTTGAGCTTACACCAAAGTCTCAAGCCACCATTTAACCTTCTCCAAGCTGGCTTTAGAACAATTGCTGGGCAAGGAAAAGGAAGAAAGGAGGAAGGAAGGAAGGAAGGAAGGAAGGAAGGAAGGAAGGAAGGAAGGAAGGAAGGAAGGAAGGAAGGAAGGAAGGAAGGAAGGAAGGAAGGAAGGAGCAAAAGTGCAGAAAGAAAGAATAAAAGGAAAGAAATAGCTTCCAATTTCCTTTGCATCAAATATAAGTACAATTACAAAATTATCTCTTATTCTATGATTACAAAAAAGCTCCCTTTTTCTACTCTTCTGTTGTTGTTGTTTTCTAATCATCAAAACCAGAAATCATTTTTTTTCCATTTCATGCAATAAAAGTCTATAAGAGGTTTCCAGCCATCCATAAATGTAAATATTGTCTTTTCTCTAATCAAAGAAGTTAATTTAGCCAGCTCTACACGTTCCATCATCTTCCCCAGCCCCATTCCCCATTGTGGATAGTGTTGAACCTTTCCATTTTTGAGCGAATAATAGTCTCACTGCAATTGTCATGTGCAAAAACAAAGTTCCATGACTTTTTCTAGTTTCCATCAATGTGGTCTAGTGGTTAAGGCCCCAGGCTAGAAATTGGGAGATCATGAGTTCTAATCCCACTTTAAGCATGAAAGCCAGCTGGGTGACTTTGGACCAATCACTCTCTCTCAGCCCAACTCATCTCCCAGGGTTGTTGGTGTGGGGAAAATAGGAGAAGGAAGGAAGATTAAGTATGTTCAGCACTTTGAGTTATTTATAAAAATAATAAAGGCGGGATATAAATAAATACTAATTTAAAAAAATCCTGAAAGAAAAACTTCTGGCCCTGTTCCTTTCTTGGCATCAGTTGCCTGTTGAGCTGGTTTCTTTTGTTTCTTTCTTTCTTTTGGGAAATATGGATGGAAAATAATTAATTTTAATCAGTTAATTATTAATAAAACTTTCAAACTTTTGGAAGATTATAATAGAATGTTAGTTTACCGGAAACAGCTGAATGGTAATTCATAGAGCTAAAGCATCTGTTATTTTGTTGGGTCCAGCTGCTTTGGCAGCTTCTGAAAGCTTTCAATGTACTATAGTAGGTTGTTATAGAAGCTAAACCAACAATCCAGTATTATTAACAATTAAAAAAAGTGTTACAGAAAAAATTGGGATGATATTTGGAAGAGAGAGAATGAGACTATCCTATATTATAAAACCAAATGACCTCCAGTTTTCAGAAGTGCTATGTGTGCTTTTTATCATTTAAAAACCAGGTTCATGGAGGGAGAGGTATTTATTTATTTCACTATATTTGTCAGCTGTCTTGAGATGAGCACTCCAAATTGATTGGTTTGAGCCAAATGCATAGTGGAAATGTATGGTTTTAATTACATTTGCAAAATGCAAGGAGGGAGAGAGGGAGCCAAACATACTTCCCTTGGCAAACTTTTTTCCAAAGGGTGGAGCTACAACAGAAGAGGCTTCCAGCCTGGCTTACCTTGTGCATTTCTATGGATCTCAACAGAATGATGGATTGCAACAGGATGGGGATGATGGATCTCAACAGGACCTTTTGGGATGTTTGGATCTCCACATGATAGGAATGGTGGATCCCAATAGGATAGGAATGATGGATCTCAACAGTATAGGGATGTTTGGATGTCAACAAGATGGTGATGATGGATCTCAACAGGACCTTTTGGGATGTTTGGATCTCCACACGATAGGGATGGTGGATCCCAATAGGATAGGAATGATGGATCTCAACAGTATAGGGATGTTTGGATGTCAACAAGATGGTGATGATGGATCTCAACAGGACCTTTTGGGATGTTTGGATCTCCACACGATAGGGATGGTGGATCCCAATAGGATAGGAATGATGGATCTCAACAGTATAGGGATGTTTGGATGTCAACAAGATGGTGATGATGGATCTCAACAGGACCTTTTAAGATGTTTGGATCTCAACAGCATGGGGATGATGGATCTCAACCGGATAGGGATGTTTGGATGTCAACAGGATGGAGATGATGGATCCTAACAGCATCTCTTAGGATGTTTGGGCCAAGTGGGCAAGACAGTCCTAATTATAAATCACAGAACTGCAACACATATGACATTACTCATGGAATAAGCTGATAGTTTGCAAATCTTATCAGCATCATTTATTTGAGTGATCAAAATGAAGTCTTCCTCATCCCAAAATAGCCAGGAATTTTCAGCCTGTATCTTTTTGTGTTTGACCAGTTGTGTATCATACCGAAAAGATTGGATGAAACATTTTTTCATGAAATTTGGGGATCTGTAACAGAACATCATACTGTGATAATAATGCTTATTATTCTAGCCAGGTATTTGCTTGTTTGTTTTCCCACCTGCCACAAAATAATGACTCTCATATTGTATCATCTATTTTATTTTAAAATGTTCATGGAAAATGATATCCAATAAAAATGTTTGCATATGACCAAGTATGTAAGAGATACCACAAAACCCCCAATATGAAATCAATAAATAAAATAAATAAATTGAAGGTTGCAAACATAACCAAATAGTCTTCTGTAGAAATTACTCCTTTTTCAATGTCATTAAAGTGGCAGTTTTTCAGGGCACTGCATTCCCTAAAGCAGGTACCAAAAAGAAGCACACCTGTCAGCAGCACCCCTGAAAATAGATTTTTCTGCACCTTGTTGGAGAGCAGAAAACTCTTGTGTTGCTCAGATGTACCTATCAGGGTTCCCAGCAAGCAATGACAATCACAAAGAATGCTGGGCATTATAACACCAGACAGTCCTCAAATTCCCCGTTCCTGATTTAATAGAAGACGGTGTCTGATAATTATTACATTAATTGAGTACTGATTGGCGTCAAATTAAAGCTTGCACAAGCTTCTTTTCTAATATTTGGTATTTATGTGCACAATGTGCAAATTTACATATCAGGCTTTATGCGGTCCATTTTTTAAAAAAAAAGCTAAATAGAACAAAAGTGTAAACTTGGACACTGAAACTCGCCAGATGTTTTATGAATGCTGCAGATTGGGTGCACGTTTTTCAGAGAATGCTTTATTTTGCTTGGAATATGCGTTCTGCCCTGTCATAGAGTTTTCTTAGGGCTCCATCAGTCCAAGGTACGCTATTCTCTTCAACTGATAAAGGGTTTTCTGCTGCAATGCTCTTTTCCATATCCATAGCTGGTCCAGTGCTATTGGTTAAAATGTATAGCCATGGACACATATCAACAAAAGAATGAATCGGCATTGCTGTATCTGCAAATTTTGTTTCGTCCCTCAGTTCTGCAAGTATGTGCATGAAAACTCTCGGGCATGGGGTCAGATTAGTTGGTTTCTAACTAATCCCTTCCAAGCAATAAATTCAGTGATAGTGAAAAATAAAATAATTTGAAACAAAAGATGTGGAGACTCTAGAAAGAGTACACAATCACTTAAATATGAGCCAGCAGTGTGCTGCAGCTGCCAAAAAAGCCAACACAGTGCTAGGCTGCATTAACAGAGGGATAGAATCAAGATCATGTGAAGTTTTAATACCACTTTACAATGCCTTGGTAAGGCCACACTTGGAATACTGCATCCAGTTTTGGTCACCACGATGTAAAAAAGACATTGAGACTCTAGAAAGAGTACAGAGAAGAGCAACAAAGATGATTAGGGGACTGGAGGCTAAAACATATAAGGAACGGTTGCTGGAATTGGGTATGTCTAGTTTAATGAAGAGAAGGATGAGGGGTGACATGATCGCAGTGTTCCAATATCTCAGGGGCTGCCACAAAGAAGAGGGAGTCAAGCTATTCTCCAAACCGCCGGAAGGCAGGACAAGAAGCAACGGATGGAAACTAATCAAGGAGAGAAGCAACCTAGAACTAAGAAGAAATTTCCTGACAGTTAGAATAATTAATCAGTGGAACAACCTGCCTCCAGAAGCGGTGAATGCTCCAACACTGGAAGTTTTTAAGAAGAGACTGGACAGCCATTTGTCCGAAATGGTATAAGGGTTGGACTAGATGACTCCAAGGTCCCTTCCAACTTTATTATTATTATTATTATTATTATTATTATTATTATTATTATTATTATTATTATTATTATTATTATTATTATTATTATTATTATTATTATTATTATTATTATTATTATTATTATTATCATCAGCAGCAGCAGCAGCAGCAGCAGCAGCAGCAGCAGCAGCAGCAGCAGCAGCAGCAGCAGCAGCAGCAGCAGCAGCAGCAGCATTAGCATTTATTTATTTATTTATTTATTTATTTATTTATTTATTTATTTATTTATTTATTTATTTATTTATTTATTTATTTTTATTCAAGTATTCAATTTCTACAGCTGCCCATCTTAGTCAATGATTGGTCTCATTACAAAACAAAATCCCCTAAAATCCCCTGGAAGAAAACGCTTTTGAAAAACAATCCAAATATTTTCAGCATTCCATCATAAATAACATGAATCTCTCTTTGGCTCCCATTTTCATCCTAAAGCAGGGGTCCCCAATCCCTGGTCCATGGCCCACTACCAGGCACTGGCCTCTTCAGAACCAGGCTGTGCGAGAGGTGGGCCAGTGTAAGCACACAGCTCCATTTGTTAAACCTGATACTTGGATGAGAGACTGCCAGGAAATTGCAGAAGAACACAATGATGTCAAGAATAGCACTAGCAATTAGACTTATATATCACCCCATACTTTACAGTACTCTCTGGGCAATTACAATGTCAGCAAATTGTCCCCAACAATCTGGGTCCTCATTTTACAGACCTTGGAAGGATGGAAGGCTGAGTCAACCTTGAGCCCCGTCAGGATCGAACTTCAGGCTTTGGGCAGAATTTGCCTGTACTTAACAGGGATTAAACTCAACTAGCAAGAATATTTATTTGGAAAGCAGGATGTCATAGCCTTTTTTCCAGGTTATATTTTTGCTTAATATTTTTGAAATTTGATGTTGAGGAAGACTCCTGAGATACCACAGATGGCCAAGGAAACAAATCAACACATCAACCTAGAGTTCTCGCTCAAGGGACAAATGACATTTGACCAGGCTCAAATTATCCTATTTCAGACACATTATATAAAAATTGAACTGACTGCAGAAGGCTCTAATGATGGGAAAGGTGCAAAGGAAGAGAAGAGGATGACCAGTCGATCCAGTCAGTTAGATAGATGATGAGTGTACCATTGAGAGACTTGAATGAACAGGTTAGGGTAGCTCACCATAGAGACAAATCTATCTGTGTGGTTACTAGCAGACAAAGATGACTTGATGGTACATAATCAAGCAATCAGTCTCTTTAGACCACAGCCCTAGGATTTCCTAGCAGATTTGACCCTGCATAAATACATTGAAATCAGCCAAGGTGGGCTAAACGTTACTTCCTGGATGCATAGACTGTCACATGGGCAGATTTCGGATCTGAAAGATAAATATAAAGGTTTTCCCTTTCTAGTCATGTCCAATTCTAGGGGACAGTGCTCATCTCTGTTTCTTGGCCGAGGGAGCCAGTACTGTTCATTGACATTTCCATGGTCATATGGCCAGCATGACCATACACTGAGATGCATTGAGTGCTGTTACCTTTCCACTTAAATAATAATAATAAAGTTGAAAGGTACCTTGGAGGTCATCTAGTCCAACCCCCTGCTCAGGCAGGAAACCCTATACCATTTTGGACAAATGGCTGTCCAGTCTTTTCTTTAAAATTTCCAGTGTTGGAGCATTCACTGCTTCTGGAGGCAGGTTGTTCCACTGCTTAATTGTTCTAACTGTCAGGAAGTTTCTCCTTAGTTCTAGGTTGCTTCTCTCCTTGATTAGTTTCCATCCATTGCTTCTTGTCCTGCCTTCAGGCGCTTTGGAGAATAGCTTGACTCCCTCTTCTTTGTGGCAGCCCCTGAAATATTGGAACATTGCTATCATGTCCTCCCTCGTCCTTCTCTTCATTAAACTAGACATACCCAATTCCAGCAACCATTCCTTGTATGCTTTAGCCTCCAGTCCCCTAATCATCTTTGTTGCTCTTCTCTGTACTCTTTCTAAATGGTACCTATTAATCTACTTGCATTTGATGCTTTCGAACTGCTAGTTGGGCAGGAGCTGGGACAGGAATGAGAGCTCACCCCATTATGTGGCACTCGGATCTCAAGCCCAGGCTATCAGTTTTCCAGCTGATAAGCTCAGTGTCTTTAACCACTGAGCCATTGCGCCTTCTTCTACTTCTACTTCAGATCTTAGTACTTAGTATTTTTAAGGTCATTTCCAAGTTGTACAGAGAGTCTTGTGCATTCCACTTTTCCCCGGCTTTCTATTCCTGCAGATCTCTCCTCACATCCATCTTCTTACCCACATGCAGATCACCAATTCTGCTGAGTCACCTTAGCAGATGCCTTTGTTTCTCCCTCTATTTTCAGAATGCTACAGAGGGAAGGAAAGGGCAGCTATTCCAGTAACTCTGCTGAGACGCTGGCGGCCTTCAGCTTCTATTCTATCTGATCACCTCTGACATTGGCAGTATTCTTAATATACATTTTTTTTAACACATGTGTTTTAATACCAAACTTTCTAAAGTACTTTTAGATATATATTGATCAGGGGTTTTCCAAACTTAGCAACTTTAAGACTTGTGGATGTACAAGCCAACCATGCTGGGGAATTCTGAGAGTTGAATTCTGGGAGTTGAAGTCCACAAGCCTTAAAGTTGCTAAGTTTGGAGAATCCGGTGTACATCCATGTTGAATATCAATGTTTTGGTGGGAAATGGCAAGAGGTAATGAACTCCATCTACCAACACTAAGCCATGTTGTAGCACAGTCGTTTTGTCTGGGTTCATCCCTCCCAAAAGCCAAGATACATTCTTTTTCCTACTGTATCATGTACAATTGCTTTTTTCAGTATCAGTGTAACTTTGAATGATCACTAAACAAATAGTCGAGGACTATCTATACTCAAGAGTGATTTGTCTCCAACCTGGTCTTTCAGATCTCCCAACAGTACATCCTTTGCCAATGAGACCATCTTCCTAGCTTCCGACCTTTTTTTACTTTCCAACTTTCATGTTATGGACTTCCTTTTAGAACAGAGTCTGCAGAATGTGTCCAAAATAAGATAATTTGAGCCTGATCATTTGGGCCCTAAATGAAAGCTCTAGATTGATTTGTTCAATGATCCATTTGTTTGCTTTCTTAGCTGTTCACAGTATTCTCAGAAAATGTAATGGTACATGGGAAAGACCTTGGGAGACCAGGCAAAGAGATGCTACCTAGGGATTTGTCAGATAAGAGAGGGCATAGCCCACAGCCGCATAATGGATGAGGGAAAAAAGTAAAAAAAAAAAAAAAGATGGCAGGATATTTGTACTTTCACAAGATTCTATGAATAGAATAGAATAGAATAGAATAGAATAGAATAGAATAGAATAGAATAGAATAGAATAGAATAGAGTTGGAAGGGACCTTGGAGGTCTTCTAGTCCAATCCTGCTTAGGCAGGAAACCCTACACTATTTCAGACAAATGGTTGTCCAGTCTCGTCTTAAAAACTTCCAGTGTTGGAACATTCACACTCGACAATGGAAGCCTTTTCCTATCCAAATTTAATTAACTATGATAAACTCGTTAGCTACAAAGATATTTTGGACAAAGACGGGAAACTTAAAGACAGACAAACTCTTCAGCAACAGGGTATTGACTTAACATGGTGGTCTTACTTGCAAATTCAGACAAGATATGAAAAAGATATAAAGTCTACAGGATTTTATAAAGAACAGACACCATTAGATAAAATATTACTAAAAACAGATGAAAATTTGATTAAAAACCTCTATAAATTTCTGCTAAGATGGAAGATGGAAGAAGAACAAGTAAAAGAAACAGTGATAGTATGGGCTAAGAACTTTGGATATTCTATAGACTTAGAAGATTGGCAAAAACTGTGGGATCGAAATATCAAACTTACCAAAGCAGTTGCATATAAGGAGAATTTATATAAAATGTTTTACAGATAGCATATGACACCAGTTAGACTAGAGAAAATGTTTAAAAATGTATCAAATATTTGTTGGAAATGTAAACAAAAACCAGGAACCTATTATCATATCTGGTGGATATGCCCTAATGCAAAGAAATATTGGTTTAAAATCCATATATGGTTAGAAAAGATGACTAAGATACAGATAGAATTTAAACCTGAACTGTTTTTATTAGGAATATTAGGATCTAATTACGGAAAAGAAAATGAATATTTAATTTTACATATATTAACAGCTGCGAGAATAGCATTTGCCCAATTTTGGAAAAATGAAAAGATACCACCTGATCAAATTATTATTACGAAAATATTGGAATGTGCAGAAATGGATAGATTAACTTTAGAAATTAAAGAGAAAGAAGATACAATTTACTTTAAAACATGGCAAAATTTTTATCAATGGTTAGCAATAAGACAGAATGAAAAAAGGTTATGAAATTAAATAAGATAAATGATGTATTTTTTTAATATTATTTTTTAACTTTTCTGTTAGATGTTTACTTTTAATCATAAGTAATTATAATTAATAAGCATTATATTGGTATTTATATGTAACTATATTTAGTTAGTAATATATTACTAATAGTATATTGATTATTGTTATTTACAGAATGAATGATATGTATTGGTTAAGTTTTTATTATCAATAGTGATAAATTTATTTACTATAGCTTTTTAGTAATGTTAACTATGCACATTTAATATGTATACCCGGACGATAGTCTGCTTGCTAAAACGTTGATTTATTGTTGGGGGTAACCCCATTATTGTATCTACCCCTACCCCTGGTCTAATCCTTGTTTTTTTTTACCCTATGTTATACCTTTACCTACCTTTCCCTTTCTATCCCCATAAAAATAATAAAACATATTTAAAAAAAAAAAAACTTCCAGTGTTGGAACATTCACAACTTCTGGAGGCAAGTTGTTCCACTGATTGTTCTAACTGTCAGGAAATTTCTTCTTAGTTCTAGGTTGCTTCTCTCCTTAAGTTCTAGCTTGGTTCTCTCCTTGATTAATGTAGTCTCACAATAAAGTAGAATTAGCTCATCTCTGTCTAGTTAGTCTCCCTGGGAAGAGTGACAGGAGTCTTCTCCATCACCAAAATTCAAAAACATTGATACTCTTTTTGTCCTGATTTTGATTTTGGTGTGAATTACTGCTATGCATCCATCTACCAAAATGCAATCCATGTGCTGATGGGAAACACATTTCAAAGTTGTTCCTTCACCCAGTAGCAGGCTATGCATATGATTTATATGCCAGTCCCGCCAATGAATGTACTACACAATGTGTTATCTGAAGTTATCATTCCTGCTTCCAGGAAGCAATGCTGTTCCTCCTAAGATAGTGTTAGGAATGGGTCTCAACTTACATTGTTTGCCTGTTTGCTTTCCCATTTTGTAAATGGATTGCATTTTAATTACTGGGACTTGGATAGGAGGAAGAAATCACATCACTTCTAGTTTAAAACAAATGATATTTTAATAGATGTAAACCTAATTGGGAAACTGTCAATGAGCTTGCTTGGAAGTGATTAACGGCATGGAAATTTAAGTCACTGAGATGAATACTTATTAGAAAATTCAGAGGGCTGCAAGGAGAGCAAACGAAACAGATTTGCAGAAAGGAGAGTTAAAAAAAAATGCATCTGCCTTCAAAATTGCAGAAAGGAGAGTTAAAAAGGTGCATGTGCCTTCAAAATGCATTCATAAAACCTTTTTCTTTCTCTTTTTTATGCCTTTGAGTCAGTGTTTGACTCCTGGCAACTGCCTGGATTAGTCCCTGCAGTTTTCTTGGCAAGATTCTGCACTCTGGAAAGTGCCTTGAACACGACAGCAAATTGGCTTTTTACTGGTAATTCTCAACTTGCAATCATTTATATAGTGATTGTTTGAAGTTATAACAGCACTGAAAAAAAGGGACTCCGGATTGGTTCTTGCAGCATCCCATGGTCATGTGAACAAAATTTGAGTAGTTGGCAACTGGCATGTATTTACAATGGTTGTCGTGTCCTGGAGTCATGTGATCACCATTTGCAGCCTTCCCAGCCAGCTTCTGACAAGTAAAATCAATAGGGGAAACTGGATTCACTTAATGACCAGATGATTCATTTAACAGCTGGCGATTCACTTAACCACCATGGCAAAAAAAAATTATAAAATTGGACATGACTCATCAAACAACTGTCTTGTTTAGCAAGGGAAAACTCTGATCCCAATTGTAGTCGTAAGTTGAGGATTACCTTATATAAAAGCTATCCCCCTCAAAAATGTGTATGCTATTGTCATATCTATTGTCATATCTATGAGGAATCTGTTTTCATAGAAAACTGTTTTATTAATCCACAACCCATTTTGCTCTAATTGTTCACTCAGAGTTTTATTAAATACTATATTACTACCATATATGTATATATGTGTGTGTGTGTGTGTGTGTGTATGTGTGTGTGTGTGTGTATGTGTGTGTGTGTATAATGCCTTTTTTATAAAAAAAACCTATTATTTATTTATTTATTTTAGTTTTAGTTTTACAGAAAGAGAGAATAAATATTACATAATCTAAAAAGGGAGAAGAAATATATGAAGAACATAGTGGGGAAAAAGGGGAAACTATTGGTATAGATCACCTATTAATCAAATGTCAGATTTCTAAATTTATCTTAGGGGAAAAATAATAATTAATGATTTTGTAACAGTATACTCTATGCCACCAAAAAGTCATTTTTTTAAATAGTCAATAAAATTACTTCTTCAAAAACAGATAAGTCATACATGTCTTGAATCGAATCCTTAATATCAGCATGTTTCAAAATAATTCTCTTAGCACCACTTCGAGGCTGATATAATCATAATTCCTCAAAAATTCCAAAGTTTCAGGACATCATTTAACATGAAATTAACACTAAAAAAAAGATTCCCACAATTCTATCTACGTGCATTATTTTTTCCCAAATGAATGTCAGTAATTCAGAGGCCATTATATGAGACAATGACCCTTGATTTTTTTATGTCATTCTGGCATCAGAATCAGAGAAGTATACAGTATAAAGGTCATCTTCTATAGAGAGAAAAATTACCTCTCCTCAGATTGAATTCCACCCTTCAGGAAACTGGAATTGGTTCCAATAAGAAAAATAAGAGACTACAAACTATTATAAATACTGTAAACTAATCACGTCCCTCTTTTTTGTATGATAATCTGAGTCTTTTGCCCCCTTCCTCAGTACTATCACCACCAGAACAAGGAAGACACAAGCCTATACAATGGGCAAAGGGCCACAATTTTAATAGGGGTGTCTACAGGTTAGGGACAAAACAGTCAAGATTTGTTTGTTTGTTTGTTTGTTTGTTTGTTTGTTTGTTTGTTTGTTTGTTTGTTTGTTTGTTAAAAGTATATGCTGCCGACTTCTGGTTTGCCATCGCGGCTGCCGCGGCTGCTGCAAGGTGAGCTCCGTCTTCCACATTCGGTTTCGTTCCACTGGGGGACCCTGGAAAGGGTCGAAAGTCGCCCTGTAGGGGTGACGACCAAGGAGGGGACCCCTGCTTGATCACAGGAGGGAAGCAGCCCTTCCGCTCGATCCGGGGCAGCCCTCCAAACCAGTGGAGGAAAGACCAGCCATAGTAATATGGCTCATCACTAGGCTGCAGACAGCCGAAGTCAAACTCACCACCAAGCACTTCTAAAGCAACGCAGATGAAACTGGGTGAGATCCGATCTTCTCTTTATCCTAAGTATTTTCTTTTCCTGTAAAAGCTGCCCAAAGTATCTTTCCCCCTGTGAGGAGAGAGGGGAATTGCTATCCCACCCTCTAAGAATAGCGGCGACTGACTACCCAGGGGAATTAAAGCACTAAAAGAACAACTTTAACCTAACTGGATTTATATGTTCCTGAAACATGGGGACCAAAAGTTTTCTTATTTTTATTGGAGACTTTTGTTTTTATCTACAAAAAAGAAATAAAATTGGAAAAAGGATTATAAAAATTTTGGACTTAATTTTTTTTAAATGGCATTAGTGACATCTTGTGGCGACGTTTGGTATTACAGCTTGTTATTTCCTAAAAGAGACTTGGCTCGAAGCCCAGACTTTAGATAAGACTCTTTTGACCTTGGTACCACATGTGAGAAACTCAGCTGTAAAGAGAACATCTGGGCAGCATAACTGGCCTACTTGAACTATGAATGTAAACCTTTACTGACTTTCAGAGTTATATGTGGGGAATTGCCTTCCTATCTCTTTATTTGAGGAACATTGGTTACTCTATGAGATGATGAAATACCTTGGACTATAAAATCTTGCTTGACAAATGACTTCTACTATAAAGAGTATCTATAAACATGTGAAAGAGAGGTCCCATACCTAGTTATAAAATTATTTTTAACGTCTGATTTTAAAGTCCTCAACTTAACACATTATTAAAAGAATATGGATGAAAACCAGGAAAAGATCGTTTTCATGTTGAAAGCAATACATGAAACCATTCTTTCAGCTTGTGATAAAATAAGTCCTAACATAAAAGAATAAAATGCCAGCTTAGATACACAAACCCAAACTTTGACTACAACCAAAGAACTAACAATGCAGAAGCTAACAGAAGAAGTGGAACAATCAAATATTAAGACAGAGGACTCAATTGACCAACAAATACAGTTAATTGAAAATCCAGAAAAGGGAGTGACAACACTGAAAATGGAAAAGACTTTCTATATAAATCAGAAGAAATTTGAGAAAGAAGAAGAACAGATTGAATGGAAGATAAACATATCAGGGCAATCATGGGGAATTGGAATAATAGGGAGAAAATTTAATGAATACAAATGGGATAGTCCTTCCAAAAAAATAGCAATTAAATGGTCTCCCTTATTTCAAATAACATATATAATAATAGAGGGAGATCTATTTGACGATCTGAAAGCACTGATATGGAAGTTTAGTTGGCAAAGGAAGAAAGCCAGAATAAGGCTGAAGAAAATTGGGGGTTTTGATTTATTAGAGGGGATTTCATATTATTAATTAGAGGGTTAAAAGGGGAAGGTGAGATAAGGGGAATTTTGCTCATTAGATTTAAAATATTTGGAAATTAGTTGAAAATAAGGATTTTATCTGTTTAATGTTTAAAAATTAGACCTAAAAGAAAAAAAAATATTATTATGAATATGTTTGATTTATTGATTAACCCAGACAATATATATAATGGTTTTGATTCATTAAAGGGGATATTGTATTAGTAAGTAGATGATTTAATATGGTGGGAAATAGATAACTTTTAGGAAGTAGAACAAGACTATATTTAAATAGATAAAATGTGTATTTTGAATATTAGATTCTGTTATGAATTGAGATAAGAGAAATTTTGGTTACCTAAAGCTTGAAAATTATAAATATCAAATGTTAAATTGGAATATTGATGGGAAATTAAAAATTGGGAAAAAATTAATAACAGGATATGGATTGTTTATGAAGTTTGAATGTAAAAAGTAATTAAGATATGTATAAGCTAAAAATGTATTGATAAATGTAATAACGATGTTTTTACTGAGTTGATATAATAAGAACTGTATTAGCTTAAATACGAGACAGTAGATGTTAAGGGAAAAAGAGAGGAAATATTTGATGTTGTAACTTGAGATTTGTACTAAAGATTTTTATGTTATCGAACTACTGATTAACCCAGCCACCACGTTGCTTTTTAAATACTTAAATGTAAAATCGGAAAATTAATAAAATATTATTTTTAAAAAAAGTATATGCTGCCCATCTCACTATTGAGTGTCTTTCGGCAGCTGATATAATAGATAGAACTAGCCATTAGTGTATAAAATGAGAGCAAACCACACTCCCTACTAGCACTGATGATGTAACCTAGTTTGGTAATGAAATGTCTGCAAGAAAAGAATCAAGCTCAAGGAGCACCAAGGAACCACCAGATAGAAGTTGATAACCACAATGGCACAATTAAAGCTTCACAACCCTGTCTAGGGGGATCTATCACAGCAACATGGTCGATGATGGCACCTCCCTTATCTCAACCACACACAAAAAGGAGACAGCATAAAGTACGTTAAAAAGTGCATAAAATAGTGAAAAATTTGTACAGACGTTTGTTATATAAGTGTGTGGAGTGGAATATATAATGAAACGAATAAATGCAAACACTTGGACGAATGCTCTCAAAAATATTCACGCCGTGTTTTCAAAGGGATGCAAACAAGGGACAACACATTTAAGGCTGGGAAAAAAAATTGAAATGGACAGAACGATGTTTCTGTAATTGGGAGATTTACAAGTTCCTTTGGAATTTGCACACTGCCTAATTTAACAGCCTGTCTGGAGCTCTTAGTCATACTTATTGGATCAAAAAACTACTTTATTTTTTAAAGAGGTAACAAACCAAAAAAAATTTTAAAAAAATCAAGTCTCCTTCAAGTTTAACTCGACTTCTGCACACATCTATTGGGTTTTATTCACCACAGAATGGAACTATTTTGATTTTTTTTTTTTTACTGCTTTGTTCGAGAGCTCTTTTTTTAAAGTTCATGTTCTTTCTTACAGCATTAATAATCCCTAAAGATTTCCCATCAAAGCCTTAATCCAAATGCTGAATAAAATGTTCCAGGTACTGCGAGTTGCCAAAATGGAGGGGTCGGTTAAATCCATCAAGTCTGCTTTGCCTTACTTTTGCAAACAACATCCCCCCTCCCTCCTCCAGAACATTTGTGTAGGTTTTTGTGCACATCTAACTGTTCGTCTAAGATCCAAAGAAAAGACTTAGAAGAGGTATAGGTACAGGTATAGTATAGGGGGTACCTTGCTCAATAGTAGTAACTGTGAGAGGGATCTCACAGTTACTTTTCCTACACATGTCATGGATCCGCCCCCCCCCCCAGACCCTTTTCTGGATGCAAGTTCAGAGAAGGATGGTGAGTTTGAGTCAGCGGAGGAAAGGGCAGAGCCACGTGTTGGTCAGAATTGGGGCTCAGAAGGTGCTACTGTGTTTCCCCCAAAATAAGACCAAGTCTTATATTAATTTTTGCTCCAAAAGATGCATTAGGGCTTATTTTCCAGTTAGTGCTTATATTCTGGGAAATATAGTACTAAATGCATCCGTCTGACTGATGGTCTTAACTGGGGCTTATTTATAGGGTGGGGCTTATATTACGAGCATCCTGAAAAATCATGTTAGGGCTTATTTTCCGGTTGGGTCTTATTTGTGGGGAAACACAGTAGCCTGACGGAACAGCCTCAGCTGGGAGCAGCTGTTGCCCTTAGCAATGAGGAGGAGGTAGAGTCCACACCTTCTCCTGATCCAAGGACACGTAGAGCAGAGAAGAGGCAGACACAATGCTAGACAGCTAGACTATTCACAAGGAGGCAACCTCACTTCTCGTGAAGGGGTGCACCGGCATTGCCTACTTAATTCCATCCCGAGGACTTGAGCATTGCTGGAGCAACGTGCCCAGTTCCATGCCTTGTGTGCTCGTACTGCATATCCTGACCCGTTCGACTCGTGGACTGCTTTCCTGGACTTTGTGTGTGCCCATTGGACTCAGTTACCCAGTGACTCTTGCTGTACTGAACTCAGAATCCGGACCTAGACAATGGGGTTGCTTTCTGAGAACCTGTTTGGGTGGTTTGAATAAACACCTGTAGAACTCAGGGGTTGCCACATAGAAGAGGGAGTCAAACTATTCTCCAAAGCACCAGAAGGCAGGACAAGAAGCAACGGATGGAAACTAATCAAGGAGAGAAGCATCCTAGAACAAAGGAGAAATTTCCTGACAGTTAGAACAATTAATCAGTGGAACAACCTGCCTCCAGAAGTTGTGAATGCTCCAACACTGGAAGTTTTTAAGAAGAGACTGGACAGCCATTTGTCTGAAATGGTATAGGGTTTCCTGCCTGAGCAGCGAGTTGGACTAGATGACCTCCAAGGTCCCTTCCAACTTTTATGCGTGGGGGGGCAGGGCACAATGTTCACTCTTTTACTAAAACATTCCAGTTTTGCAAGCATTGTTTTCCCTACAATAATGTATTGGGGAATTTCCATTTCTCCACAATACAAGTGTGGCAGCAGGGAGGGCCAGCCAGACACATGGCGTGAGGGGAAGAAGAGAAGAGAAAAGGGAGGGAGACACAGAGAGAAAGTAAAGCAAGCAGAGAAGCAGCATGAGAGAAAGGGAGACAGGAAGACCGGCAGAGCAAAAGGGAAAACAAGCAGAGGAGGAGAGAGGGGAAGGAAGGGTTTATCAGCCTGCCCTGCCCCATCCGGGGGCATGGTCCCTGTGGGGTGGGGCTGCGCATGAGGTGGGAGAGGCTTGAGGGGGAGAGAGAGAAGAGAGGGGAAAAATGAAGCTTATCCAGAGAGAGAGAGAGAGTGAAGTTGATCCACAGAGAAAAAGTGAAGCTGAAGTTGATCCAGAGAGAGAGAGAGAGAGAGAGAGAAGCTGATCCAGAGATAGAAAGAGAGCGGAGATGATCCAAGGAGAGAGGGGGGCAAAGCTGATCCAGGAGAGTGAGTGAGTCAGCAACCTGAGGGCAGTGCCAGACGCACCAGAAAGAAGGGGAGGTGAGCAGATCCACAGAAGGAGAGTGGAGGTGAACTGAGCTGGGTGAGTGGAGGCACCCAGGTGAGTGACCAGAACAGGCTGACGGCCAGGGCGAGAGATAGAGCGAGAGACGCTGAGACGTTAGACCAGTGACTGAGGGTGGGAAGCCATTAAATTGGCTGGGAAAAAGGGACAGAGGGATCTGTATTCTTGCGGCCCTTTCAGGGGTAGTTCTTCACAGGTTTTGGGTGTACAGCTCTTCATTTTTATCCATACACTTGCAAGTTGCAAATTGGATCAGAATCCTGAGAAGTGTACATTTTCCAGCCAAAGAATGCTGTCCAATTCACACCTGTATTCAAGAGCTAAGGACTGGATAGATCACATCAGACTGCAAATGAAAGAAATTTCTTTTCCACCCCAGCAAAGCAAGACAAAATCATTGCAAGCCAGCTCCTTCCTCCAGTCACTTTTACAATTAATTTCCCCAGATAAGAGGGGTTTTTTTTCCCTTTCACAGTGACCGTATGTAAAGGATTATTAATTGAAAGGATTTATCTCACAAAACAGAATTCCAAGCCATCATCAGATTAAAAACCACTATATATTCAGCCTCACTTTGTTCCACTGATCCAAAGCACTCCAAGATGAAGGTCCTTGCTTATTACATGGCTACCTTTTTTTTTTCTTGTTAGAAGGATAAGGCACCTTCTTTTTCCAACAGTTCAAGCTGAGCCAGATGAAACACACCAAATGATCAGTGGAGGTCAAAGAAAAGATGTTGATTCAACCAAAGCTTGTCAAGCAACAGTGAACAGCAGGCGTGAAGAACTGTTTCTTGTTTTATAAGGTTTTGTAACATAGAGCAGTGGACTCCAACCTATTGGGCACCGGGGACCGGTTCTGTGGAGAAAGGTTTTTCCATGGACCGGAGGGTGCATGTTTTTGTGTGTTGCCTGCATCCCACGGATGGGACTTTGCTTGTTTGTGCAGACCAGTTGCTGGCATGCTGCGGCCCGGTACCGGTCCACAGACTGGGGGTTGGGGACCCCTGTTCTAGTCCAACCCCTTGCTCAGGAAGGAGACCCTATACTAGAAGGAACTAACAATTTATATTTAAGCCACATTGCCTTTGGATTCTCTAATAATTAGGAAATTGCCCTAGATTTCTGATTAATGACCAATATTGGAAGTTCTAGATTGGGCTGTAAAAATCTGAAGGGAATATATGAAGGAAAAAAGGTATCGCTTTCCTGCCATTTAGTGGTTATTTGATGTTTTGCTACCCAGGTGTGGCAGTTCTGTTTCATTACAAACCAAGAATTAAGAACAAGTAAATTCAATCTGATAGGGAGCCCCACAGTTGCACTATAAAGCCCCAGATTATATTATTGATGGATTACTTAATGTCAGACACAAAATACCAGGTCCACATGTGAAGATCCAATTAAACTGATTTATTGCTAAACAAACTATGCATAGGAATCTTCTCAACTAATGATTAATACCTGCTTGAAGTTAGATAAGGTTCAATGGAATTCAAGGGGAGTTGGACTTAGTCCCTTGTGACTATGTAGGGATTCTAGGTTGATCCCTCTTTTAACTTCACCCCCAGGTACTATCATTCCTTCTCCTACACTTAAAAAGGAAATCAGGTGAGGTGGAAAATGCCAGCCATGGTAGTTTATAAACTGTAGTATATGATATATTGGGTTGTGCAAAATTGTAGGTTGTGGGTTATCTGGTAAATATTTAAAGAAGTGTAATTTAGGCTATCTTTGGCTGCAGATGCAAGAAAATGTATGGTGTATACCACAATGTTCATATGAATGGAGTGGGCCCCTTAGGATCAATATTTAGAATTTTGGTTCTAGACAAAGGAGAGTTACAAATCACCAGAATGCAAGAACACAAGTGAGCGGTCATATGAGGAGACCCAAACTCATTGGTAGCCTCACATTGCAATGAACAAGGACATACATTCAATTTTGCAGCTACTAGGATTGTTGGATAAGCAGGTACAAAAATAGCCAGGGAAGTGATTGAAACCTGGGAAACGGCCCCTCATCAGTCAACAGGATTGCTGATTTACCACCAGTTTATCAAGTGCTTAGGAGGAGAGGGCTTGGCAGCACAAGGAAACAATAGCCAGCCATCAACACCCCAATCAACAACCAAAAAGCCATGCACAATCAGGCACCATATAAATACCACACATAAAAGAGCCCAAAGCACACGCTCTGCTAAAGAGAAATTTCCTGCAGATGAGTTCCAGCACGAGTCCAAAAGCTCAGAAGACTGAACCTTTGGTCCTGGTGACTGACCCAGATTGGATCCTGCAACATTATCCTGGGACACGTATATTTACCTTCATTCATGAGAGTTACTGTCTGCGTCAATGCTCATATCAATCCAGACAAGCTTCCAATGATCCTAAGATGACTCAACTGCACATTTCACCAGAGACTCACAAGTACACCTCTTGCACTACTCAACAGAATAGACACCAGCATGGAAATGACAAACACATCTGCCACAATAAAGCATTAATTAGCCCTAAGGCCAAATTTCCGCATACACTCAATTTTCTTTCCAACCAACTTGGACTGCCACTCAAACACTTACCGTCAAAGGAAAGGCTGTTGGCTTGGCAGTTTATGCAGAAGGGAGAACATTGTTGAACAATGTTGATTGGATTTTAAAAAGATTGGCAATTTGGCAAGCATGTCATCTGTTCCTTGTTTGTTTACTATTCTAAAAAATGAAAACTTTCTGGCGGATGCCAAGTTCTAAAATGGGTGGTGTTGGAGAAGTTCTTATAATGAAGTGCAGGGAAAGAAGGATAATGTAGCAAGAAAACACATTATTTTTTTACAGCAGTGTAAAGATGGATGGTGTTCCTCAACTTTGGCAAGTGGTCTAGATTCCAGCTCCCAGAATTCCCCAGCCAGCTCTATTCTAGGAATGAGGTCCAGTCCTCCTAAAGTTGCCAAGGTTGAGAAACACTGAGTTAGACAAACTACTGTAGAGTACATTGAATTATTTATATGGTTTGCATCTGATTTTGTTGAGCCACAGAACTCCAGGGAAGTAATGGATGGATACATAGATGTTCTGTCTGCAGTCAGGTTTCCTAGTAAGGGAACAAAAAAGTCCATTCCAACATCTGTCCAGTTGGGAATTCAACCATTTCAGACTGATGCCAGATAGGAATGGATGGGCCAGACTGGGTCATTAATTCAGGAGTACATTTCAGCCTGCTTCTACTTTACCTTCCCATTTCCTCTCCCTACTCCTTTTCCTTGCATTTCAATATATAGTTATAAATGCATTTTTCCTTTGAACTGCACTTTTCTAAACCTATTGTTCCTGGAAAAGCTCATATTCTAAGGGCAACACATAAGACCTGATTAGCCAAACAATGAACTAACATTAGAAGAGACAGAAATTCCAAAGGATAATGATATTCCAATTTGGACCTTAGTCCATGAATTGGGTCAAGTTGGAATAGAAATTCCAAAGAAAAGATGTCTCTAGTAGTCACATGCTTGAAATTTTGACAAATCCTCATCATCCCAGAAAATCAATATCTAAGGGGATGTCACAAATAAGAGGGTTCAACCTATTCTCTAAAGCAGGGCTTTTCAACCTGTGGTACGCGTACCACTTGTGGTACATTAACGAGTGGCAGGTGGTACGCAGCCCTGCCTAGCCAAGTGTAGTGGGGGAGGGAAAGAGCCAGCACAGGCAAGGACTTACAGTGAGAGAGTCCTCTGGAGCTGCAGAGGCACGAAGGAGGGAGGGAGGGAGATGGAGAGTGGAAGGATTCTTATGTGCTTTTGTGACTTTGAAGTTCTGGGATTTGTGCAATGTGGGCTTTGTATTCTTAAGGAGTGTTTGGCAATTTCTATTTGGCTGATGGCTGATGTCTCGTGTTAGCTTCCATTGGTCTGCTATTGTTAGCTGTAAGTTTTGCTGCAAGGGATTTTGAAGTATTTTTCTCCTGAATGGATTTTGCCTGTAGATTCCTGAATGGAGCCATTTGGAGAGGCTGCCTTAGCCGGCAGCCAATACTTACTACATTTTTTTTCTTCCTTACTTTCCTTTCTAGCCAGTAGCTAATTCTTAAAGGGGAATGTGCCTTTAAGCTAGTTCATTCAGCAGTTTGTCTTTTCCGTTTCTGGAGGCTTTTCCTTGTTTGATGAATATACGGAAGAGAGAAAATATGGGGGGGGTTCAAATTCTTCCTTCAGAAGGAGGTGGGCATGAGAAAGAGGGAGGCATGGAAGGAGGGAGGGAGGGAAGTCCCGCCTTAGCACTTGGCCACCAGCAGCCCTGCCATTGACTTTACTTGTCAAAAGGTTGCAAAAGGGGATCACATGACCCTGGGACACTGTGACCATCATAAATATGAATCAGTTGCCAAGCATCCAAATATAAATCACACGACCCTGGGCATGCTGCAATGGTCATAAGTGTGAAAAATGGTCATAAGTCATTTCAGTGCAATTGCAACTTTGAACAGGGTTTTTTTTGGTCATCACGTTTTTGACACCTTGCTAGGTGGTACTCGAATATTGCCATATCCTAAAAGTGGTACAATCGGTGAAAAGGTTGAAAAGCCCTGCTCCAAAGCACCTGAAGTCTGAACAAGAAGCGATGGATGGAAACCAATCAAGGAGATGGGCAGCAGACAAGTCTAAAAAACAAATAAAATTTAAAAAATAAGAATCTCAAAGTCTGTTCCCTGATGTACCAGAATGTAGACAGGGAATACTGGGCTTACATTGCATGTTAAAGAAAAACTGCCTAACAGTTACAACAGACTAATGGTATGAGCAAAAATCCAGAGTGTGCTTTTCTTTATTAATTATATTCAGTCAGAAGATAGACAACAATCTACCTGGGATGCTTGAATTTGGATTCCTGCAGGAAATTGACTTAGATCAGTGTTTAAAAAAAAAACTTGGCAACTTTAAGATGTGTGGACTTCAACTCCAGAATGCCCCAGACAGAAGTCCACACATCTTAAAACTGCCAAGTTTGAAAAACATTCCTTAGATTACCTTGATAGACATTTCCAGATCCAGAATTCAATGGTGTTATGAATTGCCTGAAGCTGAGACTGAGGCTGCATATTTACAGGTGTGTTGGTGTGTGTTGGTGTGTGTGTGTGTGTGTGTTGTATCCTAGAGCATTGTCTTCAGAAACTCAGTTTCAACTATTAAGGCTTGAACAATGTTTAGTGATTGGGTTTTGACCTTAATTGATCTTAAACTCACATTCCTTTGATTTCTGCATTGCCTCTGGGATGTTCCTTAAATGCTGCTTTTACTCTGCCTTTTCCTCCCCAGCTCTTGTATTTGAACCCAGGCCAGCCTCCTAATTTCACGATTGCTGACTGAGGTTTCTGCTTTGCTGTCTTGCAGTATGTCTAGTCTAATATAAAGAAGGACGAAGGGTGATCTGATAGCAGTCTTCCAATATTTGAAGGGCTGCCACAAAGAAGAGGGGGTGAACCTGCTCTTCCAAGCACCTGAAGGAAGGACAAGAATGGATGAAATGAATGGAAACTAATCAAGGAGAGAAGCAACCTAGAATTAAGGAGGAATTTCCTAAAGGTGAGAACAATTAACTAGTGAAACTGCCATCCAGCCTCTGTTTGAAGATGACAACAACAACAACAACAACAACAAC
The DNA here is from genome assembly GCA_023970755.1 of Azemiops feae. Classification (NCBI taxonomy): domain Eukaryota; kingdom Metazoa; phylum Chordata; class Lepidosauria; order Squamata; family Viperidae; genus Azemiops; species Azemiops feae. The sequence goes on from JALGBA010000596.1 coordinate 472,101, forward strand.
AACAACAATAACAATAATAATAATAACAATAATAATAATAACAATAATAATAATAATAACAACAACAACAACAACAACAACAACAACAACAACAACAATAATAATAATAATAATAATAATAATAATAATAATAATAATAATAATAATAATAAATAATAATAGTAAAAGTTGGAGGGACCTTGGAGGTCCTCTAGTCCAACCCCTGCTCATGGCGGAAACCCTATATATACCATTTCGGCAAATGGCTGTCCAATCTCTTCTTAAAACTTCCAGTGTTGGAGCATTCACCGCTTCTGGAGGCAGGTTGTTTCCACTGGTTTAATTGTTCTAACTGTCAGGAAGTTTCTCCTTAGTTCTAGGTTTGCTTCTCTCCTTGATTAGTTTCCATCTGTTGCTTCTTGTCCTGCCTTCAGGCGCTTTGAAAAATAGCTTGACTCTCTTCTTTTAGTGGCAGCCCCTGAGATATTGGAACACTGCTAATGAAGAGAAGGACTAGGGGTGTCATAATAGCAGTGTTCCAATATCTCAGGGGCTGCCACAAAGAAGAGGAGGTCAATCTATTCTCCAAAGCCCCTGAAGGCAGGACAAGAAGCAATGGATGGAAACCAATCAAGGAGAGATCCAATCTAGAACTACAGAGAAATTCCTGACAGTTAGAACAATTAATGAATGGAACAACTCGCCTCCAGAAATTGTGAGTGCTCCAACACTGGAGGCTTTTAAGAAAAGATTGGACAACCATTTGTTTGAAATAGTATGGGGTTTCCTGCTTGAGCAGGGGGTTGGACTAGAAAACCTCCAGCGTTGCTTCCAACTCTGTTGTTCTATTAACAGAAGAATTTTTGAGAATGCCCATCATTCTTGCCAAACTCCAATAGATCCCCCTAGGCTAAATAGACAGAAGCTTTGTATTAGAGAAGATTGCATAAAAATGTGCAAGTGTGTCCATTTAGCAATGGGTTCAGCCTGGAACTTGCATGGAAAAAATGCATCCATTCATTGTCAGGAAAAGGGTAGGAAATTGGTACGTTTGGCAGCTGCAGATTTAGAGGCTGGAAGAAAAAAAAAAGCTTAGCTAAGAAATTGAACAATATAGAACAGCCTGCAAAACATAACAAACAGCACTGAAAAAGGTCAGGTTTCTGCTGATCTGTGCGTGGCTAGGATGGAGTCCCCTCATTATTTTTGCTTGAGACATACAAGAATTGGATTAATTCTTGTGGATGTTGCATTGCGCTACCAGCCCACCACCTAGCTAACCTTGAATGATTTGGAAAAGCTAAGCAAGATCAAATGGAGTTAGAGGTTGGCTAGGAAACTACCAAGAGATCTCAGGGGCCAATTTCTATTTGCCAAAAACCTCTCATATCCATTTAGTCACCAGCTCAGAATAATTGAGACTTTATAATTATTGCACTAGTAATTTACTGATAATCCTCGACTTACAACCATTTATTTAGTAACTATTTGAAGTTACAGTGGCACTGAACAAGTAACTTATAATGGTCCTTATACAACCATTGCAATAATGTGATTGTGATCCTGCCAATTGAGTGGGGGGTTGGACTAGATGACCTCCAAGGTCCCTTCCAACATCATTATTATTATTATTATTATTATTATTATTATTATTATTATTATTATTATTATTATTATTATTATTATTGTTGTTGTTGTTGTTGTTGTTGTTGTTGTTGTTGTTGTTGTTGTTGTTGTTGTTGTTGTTGTTGTTGTTGTCAACCAGCTAATATTTATTGCAGTAACACAGAGTCATTTGTGATCTTCTCAGCTAGCTTCTGAGAAGCAAAGTCAATGGGGAAGCCAGCAGGGCAGATTGCAAATCATGACCATGTGACATCTCATTTACTGATCACAGTGATTCACTTAACAACCATGGCAAAAGTCTTGAAATTGGGTGTGGTCACATGATACCACGCTGCTTAATAATGAATTTTCCAGTCCCGATTGTAGTCCTGAGTCAAGGACTACTTGTATAGCTGTTGTTGCCACCAACAATATACAGTAGAATACAGTATTGCAGGCAAACTCTGCCCACAGCCTAGAGTTTGGTCCTGACAGGGCTCAAGGTTGATTCAGCCTTTCATCCTCTGAGGTCAGTAAAATGAGGACCCAGATTATTGGGGGCAATATGCAACTAATGCAGTGGTGGGATTCAAATATGTGAACAACTGGTTCTCTGTGTGGATGCCGCTTCCGGAAGTCCATTCTGGGCCTGGGCAACAAAAAAATAGCTACCAGTTCTGCCGAAGTGGTGCGAACTGGCTGAATCCCACTACTGAACTAATGCTTACATTGTAAACCACCCAGAGAATGCTGAAAAACACTATGTGGTGGTATATAAGCCTAAAATGCTATGGTATACTATTGCTTCAAATTCTTTTGTTCCAATAGCTATCTGCTACTCCCATATCCTCCCTCTCTTGAGTTCAGCCTCTCAATTAGCCACATCCATCTGCCTCATGACGTTGCCACGTCCCCCGCTCTCAGCTTTTTCTAAAAAATATGCCATTGGCCGGGTTTTAATACAATGAAGATACAGCTCTGAGTTTTCACCAAATCCCATTGCACTGTTTCCCCTCGCTTACTCCTCACTATTCACTGACAGGTTTGGCAGGGGCAAAAATCAGTAGGATGGAACAGCTTCTGTTGATGGCAAATCTGGACTCAAACGAACTGCTGGTTGAACCTGGCAGATATGTGAGTTCTTGCTCAGATTTATTTTATTATTATTATTATTATTATTATTTTTACAAAAAAAATGTAAGTAGGCTGCGGAGATCAGTTTTCCTACTATCCTCCAAACTGGAAATTTAAGTTTTTTCATCTTTATACACCACAATATTTTAAGTAATAATAGCTGGCTGAGTGCCTTTATGGACATTTCAGAATATGTTTGTTTGCTTGTTTGCACAACCGTTTGTTTGAAATGGCATAGGTTTCCTTGTCAAGAGTGAAATTTTGACAGCTATGTGCCTCTTTATGTTCATCTTGCCATTAGAGTAAGGGGGTGGGGAGATAATGCTTTCAAATGGGTGAGTTACTAAGAAATGAAACCTTTCCAGTTCTTTGGAAGTTTGCTGAGAGAAAGCTGTCTGGAAATTTTTCAAGGACATTCTAGCAAGTGTGAAGAAGATAGCAGACAGTTTCCATAACAAAGAGAATTTGTTCACGTGAGCTATGTGGACATCTGAGGGATGGGAATGTCATTGTTATAAGCTATGGGATTTTAGAGTTAGTTTTCCTTCACCTATACCATGCCATGTATTCAATAAACCAGTAAGCTTTTCAGAAATGAAAGTAATCCTGGACTTTTATTTGGATATTCAAGCTGGAGGTTGACATTCCAGCCTAAGCAGGGGGTTGGACTACAGGACTTCCAAGGTCCCTTCCAACTCTCATCCATCCATCCATTCATCCATCCATCCATCCGTCCGTCCGTCCGTCCGTCCGTCCGTCCGTCCGTCCGTCCGTCCGTCCATCTATCTATCTATCTATCTATCTATCTATCTATCTATCTATCTATCTATCTATCTATCTATCTATCTATCTATCTATCTATCTATCTATCTATCTATCTATCTATCTATCTATCTATCTATCTATTGATCTATCTAATTTATTGGGTGCCCATCTTATCATGGGGTAACTGAGTGAGCTTTCACTCATTCATTTATTGTGATGGTTATTAAAAGGCACTGTAAAGAACCCAACACACCAGACAAATGCAAGGTACAGATTGTCCTCAACATACCATCACAATTGGGACTGGAAATCTGATTATAAGTCATTGCGGTCATAGGTCAAGGCACCCATATGACCAGACCCATTTTTCCAACCTTTTTCATGGCAGTTATTAAGCAAATCATATGGTCACCAAGTGAATGACACAGTCACTAAGCAAATCCATTCTTTGGAAACAGGCAAAAAATGCCACAAATCTTGGCCATGTGACCACAGGACACAGGTCGTAAAGGCAAGCTGTGGGCAGGGCGCCATTTTACACTGGGGAGGAGTGCTTTATGGCCCGTAAAGCACCCATTCTGAGGCTATTGTAATTCTTAACAGTCATAAAACAACCAGTTATAAGTCCAGGACTACTTATAGGCCAGCGGTCCTCAATCTTTCCAGCTCTGCGGACCTGTAGCGGTGATGGTGGTGGTGGGAAGGGGATGGTTTCATGCATACAGCTTAAACCCACGCATGCACAAATGGAGCTTCACATGCTCACCTGCTGCTTGCACGGCCCAGTTCCCAACAGGCCACAGACTGCTACCGGTCCACGGACCGGGAGTTGGGGACCCCTGCCATAGGCCATGAAATGCCTGGTGGAGCCTTCAACCCAACAGGAGTTGTACATCCTTCTTCTTTGGCAGGTGTATTCCCAGGAGGCCAAAAGGATCAAGGTCGGGATTACAATGGGACTATTGAAGGCCTACCATGCATCAATAGGGCTTCAATCATGTTATTGCAGAAGGCATCTTAAAAATTTTAATCTTGCCCTGTAGACATCTTTGCATTTTGAACTTGACTGACAACAGTTCATTTAATGACCGTTCAAAGTTACATCAGCAGTGGAAAAAAGTGTCTTATGACCTTTTTTCACACTTATGACCATTGCAACTCCCCCATGATCACGTGATCAAAATTCTGACACTTGGCAACTGACTCACATTTATGACGGTTGCAGCATCCCTGGGTCACGTGATCACCTTTTGCGACCTTCTGACAAGCAAAGTCAATGGGGAAGCCAGATTCACTTAACAGCTGTGTTAACTAACTTAACAACGGCAGTGATTCATCTAACAACGGTGGCAAGAAAGATTGTAAAATGGGGCAAAATTCACTTAACAACTGTCTCACTTAGGCAACAGAAATTTTGGACTTAGTTGTGGCCATAAGTAGAGGACAACCTCTATTCTATTGATCACCAGTATATTACTGCAATCCTACTGAACATTGTCCCTCTTGCAGGAAAAACAGCATGTATTTACATCCATCAACTAATCTTGATCACGTCTCCTTTTCTTTGGGTTAAAAAAATAAACAAACCCAACTCGGCATGCCACTTACTGCTGTTTTCTAGGCAACAAAACTTGATAGAGTTTAACTGGGCCATCAGTCTGCTTTCTAGGCATCTAGCCAGCTTCCAATCAGGTCCTCGGGAACATCATTACATGAGAATCTGTCCATTTCTAGCCCTCTTTTAAATCAATACTCTGCACCGGGAAACTGTCACTGTTTCAGTTATAAATGGCCATCTTCTCCCCTTTCAGGATCGGCTGCAGTGTGTATACATTCACTTGCAGAGTTTAATGTGATTGCTGTTAATCCTTTGATTACCCCGTTTATGTCTCACCGTGACAAATAACAAAGGGTTCCATTTGCAATTGCCGGGTGTGTAAATTGAGATGAGTGTTTTAAAGCCACTCTGCTGCATGGAGGAACAAAACAAACATAAAGGATGGGAAATTCCAGATGATAATTCTCCAGTTCTCTCCCCCCTCCCAAACACACACCTATTTTCTTCACATCTGGCTAAGCCAGAAGTTCAGTAGTTTTGTTTATCCCAAATGATTGACAGTGTAGTTAGCAGGGAGAGTTTGCACAAATATTTGTGCAACTAATTAGGTTTGTTTCTCCAATGAATACCTTTTTCTGCGTAGGTATACTTTCCACATGCTTTTGTTTCAGGAGACACTGATTTCTTGAATATACAAGTACTCCTCAACTTACGACTGGTCACTTAACACCTATGTGAAGTTACAACAACCCCCTCCCCAAAGTTACTTATGATCTCCTTCTAAAGCAGGGGTATCAAACGCGGGCTGGATGCATCACATGCAGGGCATATCACCCTGGCTCCTCAATGGCAAAGAACATCATGATACATCATGATACATCATGTGATGTGATCAAGTTTGACACCTGTGTTCTAAAGTTACCACTGCTGCACCCACAGTCACATGATTGTGTGGGAAGAAAAGTCTTCATCCTGGTTCATCCAAGCTGGGAATAAATAAAACAACATGGCGACTGCTTTGGGAAGAAGGTTACAGTTTATTGAAGAGCCAGAAAGATGGTTCTTGCAGGAAGGAGGAGAAATCAAGGAGAAGGGCTGAGCACATGTGGAGTAGGTTTTTATACCTTCTCTAGCCTTTTGTTTTGACGTTTCCTGTTCCTGTGGCATGAACTTTGAGGCTATTTCCTGTGTCACGTATTCTGACCTCCTGAGTTTAGGTGTGCCTCTCTGGTATTCTTGATGGTAATGGGTTAGTCCTATTATGTCCCATCTCAGGTGGGGTATGCAGATTTTAGGTCTTTGTCTTGAGCTTCTGGCTCCCAACTTTCTGATGGTTACATCTGCATTTCTATAGGGATGGCTCCTGCTTTGGGCAGAGAGACTTGGGGCAGGCTTGGTTTCTGCTTTTAAAAAAATCCTTTTGAGGAAATATATTTTTCTGCCCTTTTAATATTTCCATCTCTGAGGGGCTGACTTCCCACAGTTGCATTTGTGGGGTTGCGACAAAGAAGAGGGAGTCAAGCTATTCCCCAAAGCACCTGAAAGCAGGACAAGAAGCAATGGATGGAAACTAATCAAAGAGAGATCCAGCCTAGAACTAAGGAGAAATTTCCTGACAGTTAGAACAATTAATCAGTGGAACAACCTGCCTCCAGAAGTTGTGAATGCTCCAGCACTGGAAATTTTTAAAAAGACATTGGACAACTATTTGTCTGAAATGGTATAGGGTTTCCTGCCTGCGCAGGGGGTTGGACTAGAAGACCTCCAAGGTTCCTTCCAATTCTGATGATGTTCTATGTTCATTTTGGGTGCTTGGCAACTGATTGAAATCTTTACATGCATTCGCAGCATCCCATGACCACATGATTGCAATTTGTGACACTTTTACTGATTTCTGCTGTTTACTTCTACTTTTCAGCAAAAAACAGCCACTGGGAAAAATTGATTCACTTAACAACAGTGGTGTTACCTTAATGACCAGTCTAGTCACCTAATGACTTGAGTTACAACCATAATTCTGGCCCACCTGCATGTGGTTTTGTGTGTTTTGTAAGTGCCAATCCATTGGCAGAATATGGAGCAATTGCTAGGATTTTTTTTTTTTTTTTTTTTAAGATTATTATTAGATTTTATCAGGAAAGGGGTTACATCAAGTGCTAGGAACCACCGTGGAGGTGGGTATATTGAACATCCAAAAAAAGAAAAAAACAATCACAAATATATAGCCCAAATCAAATCATTTAAAATTCCCTAATTCCCTCATTTAGTCTTGCATATTCAAATTAATACATTTCTATATAAGCTTCAAAGAATCCTATCAAATATCACTCACATTTCAATTCTAAAAATCCAAGTCCTGTTTTAATCTTTACTAACTTACAATTACCATATTCCAATTGGCCTTAAATAGACATATTATTAACACTTTGGGTATCCTTTTTTTTTTTTTTGATAGTAATTATATCTGGTATATTATTTCCGCAGTAATATTCTTATATTTTCTTCATTAATACCATTTCTTCTCTTGTCACCCATCCCTCTTGTTCTCCTTCTATTTCAAACTAATTATCTTAAAGTAAAAGTATCAAACCAACAAATAAACAAATAAATTTCTATCTAATTTAAGTATATATTCTATCAGTTCATCTATATCTATAAAAATCTTTTTAAACCAGTAAATAAAGTTTACTTCTCCAGTAATTCTCATGTCTAAAACAAAGTATTGTTACAAAGGGTATCCTCTTAGAAATTTCACATGTTCCATTAGTTATTAACTCAGTCAAAGAATCAAAGCCTTTTTAAACCCATTAAGTAAAGCTTTAAAATACATTTTTAAATCTAATTCTAGGTTTCCTTCTATGCCATAATGTTTTCCATAATAAAATTCCTGTATCATCAAACCACAATGTTAAAGGGTCCATATTCTTTAACGCTTCAAATTGGTCAAAGTTCTCTTTCCTTTCTTTTAGTAGTCTTTGGATGGTAAAAGCCGTTTTATTCCATGTTATATTTGCCAGTTGTTTATCCACCTTTTCACGATTTTCAATAACTTGTATCTGAGTATCAGTCTCTGTTGATGTTAATGCTTCAGACATCTCCGTTAAAATTATTCTTTGATCCTCAGGCTTCTCCATTGATTGCGTTTGGAGTTGTATAAAGTTAGTTTGTTCTTTGGTTTCCACAGTTTCTCTCAGTGTAGTTTCACAGTTGAGTTGTTGACATGGTTCCTCTTTAGGTTGTTCATATTGTTGCTTCTTCTGTGCTGTCTTTCGGTTTATAATTTGATCTGTCCAAGTTTGAAAGTAAGAGTTCATATCCTCTGTGGCTTCCAGAATCTTTTCCAATATGAGCTCATAGTCCAGCTGTGTGTTAGGTTCCATATCAGTAATAGAAAGATTTTTTAATCTTTTAGAGAAGGCTCTATTTCGTAGAAATCAAACAAATGTTCAGCTCCAATTTTCAATACCAGCTGTGTCTTATCCTTATGCTTATCATCTTTTAAAGGTCATAGCCATTCCCAGCCATAATAAAAAAAAATATACAGTTGCAGTACCACTTTTCGACACCAGATGTCCTCAGCAGACCATCAAATCTTTTTTCTTTGTTTCCAAATTAATAGATTTTTTATTTTTCGTGTTGAAAAAAATGAAGAAAGAAATGCCTCTCAGAGTAATAAATGCGTAATTATAGCAATGATAATCAAGAATAAAATGTTTTCAGGTCCCCTCAGTATTCCAAAATTTAAATAGTCCATACAAATTAACTGGTTTTTTTTTTTTTTTTTTTCTTCCAAAGCTGTTTTTCCCGAATGCCCAAACGCTGCTTCCTCACAGCAGGGAAGTAATTTAAACACAAAAGCTTTTGACAGGAGAGTAATTAGGGAAAGAAGGGGTAGGAAAGGTCTCACCCGGGTTCTCCACGGGGGTTCTTTACGCTTAGTTGTTCTTCTGGCTTTCAGCTGGTGCGACGAAGTGATCGTCCATTTTACTGGGCGATCTTTTCCTCCGGCGGCCCTAAGGAGAAAAGCTTGAACTGAGGAGAGCTGCCGCTCTTCCCCAGTCAAGCAGGAGCCTCCTCAAGTGGTGGTCGCCTCTACGGGGCGACTTTCGACCCGGTTAAGGGTCTACCGGCGAAGGGAAAGCAGCCGGTGGGAGAGACGGCTCTCTCCGTGCGACTGCGCGTGCCGCGTTCCAAGACCGGAAGCCCTTCCAATTGCTAGGATTTAATTGACTCCCCAACCATTTTCTTTTTAGTTAGCCATTTTGCTGGCTGCCAAATAGCTTATATAAATGAGATGAATATTTGAAAACCTCTTGTTATGTTGCCCACTTGGGGTTACTGCTCCCTCTCTTACACTAAAGTTCAAGCCTCGAGTCAGCCTCAGTCACAAATGTGTCACCAGCTTTTCTTCCCCACATTTGGATGGTGTCTCTCTATTTGATTCATAACTGTCCAGCCTAGAGGAGAAGAAGCATTTGCACTTTTCATTTCAAGCCTCCCTAAGGACGTGCACAGTAAATTACTGCCCTTCCCTGCAGCACATTGGCTTTTCAACTTTATACTGAAGCTGAAAAACTCAAGGGAGATTTCATGCTATCCATAGCAATTGTACTTAGACTTATATACTGCTCCATAGTGCTATATTGCACTCTCTGAGTGGTTTACAATGTCAGAATGTTGCCCCCAACAATCTGGGTCCTCATTTTACTGATCTGGGAAGTATGGAAAGCTGAGTCAACCTTGAGCCAGGATCGAACTCCAAGCTGTGGGCAGAGTTTGCCTGCAATACTGCATTTTAATCACTGTGCCACCAGGGCTCCATCTTCAGCTAACTGGCTTGTTTTGCCACAGTTGCTACGTTGTTACCTCAGTGGTTACCTCACATAGTAATGGAAATTCTGGTCCCAGCTATGGTCCTAAGTCAAGGACTACTTATATTATTCCAACCTTAGGAAATAATCTCCTCCATAATATCTGAATGGCTACCACTATGCAGACATTTTGAGACCAAGCTACTCCAACCAACTCTGATAGTTGATTGTTTTCTCTGATTTGTGAATGATGAAACATATTTTATGGATGTTTCATTGTTACAACTTTACTGGAGATGTTTTATTGTTATTACGTGATGCTCCTTTCAGTTGGGTCATTACCATGAATCAAAGTGTTACCATGAGTATTTGAATTAAGGAATGGTCATTATTGTAGACATTTAATTGTCATTATTATGGCTACTTTTTTATTGTGAAATTAGTTATAACGTCCCTCTCATTCAGCTTTAGGAAGAAGGCAATGGCAAACCACTTCCAAAAAAAGCTTACCAAGAAAACTGCAGGGACTTGTGTAAGTAGTCACCAGCCCAAAAATGACTTGAAGGCAGACACACACACAGGGATACACAAGTTGTAATGCACCACACAATTTGATGGCATAGAAATCCAATATTTAAATAAGTAATTATTTTTACTGGATGAGTCCCTGTGATTCCATAGCAGGGCCCAGTTTTTGATTACAACCAGGGTTTGGAAAATTCACCCATCTTTTAGAGTAACTTTCATGGAAGGAATTTGGACAGACTGATATGGTGTCTTCCCAGTGATTTCCCCCAGTATCTAGTTAACAAAAGGGATATAGATTCAGGTAGGTTTGGGTCTGTGTATGCTTTGGAATAGCTGAACATTTTCCTTTCATTGGCCGAATGGTCTAGCATAGTGTTTTTCAACCTTGGCAACTTTAAGATATCTGGACTTCAGCTCCCAGAATTCCCAAACCAGCCATGGGAATTCTGGGAGTTGATATCCAGATGTCTTAAAGTTGCCAAAGTGGAGAACTACACCCGTCTAGTAAAATGTTTATGCATCCAGCCTTAGCTCCCAAAATTCCCCACCCAATGTAATTATTGCTGAATGTTTGTATTGCCAAGCATCAGGCTCCAGACAGTTGGTTCTTTGAGGATCCAGAGATAATAAGCACACCAGTAAATAAGGGGATTTTAACCTTTATTTTAATTTAGCAGACAAATATAAACACAAAAGATCACAAAAGCATAACATACTAAGCAAGATGATAACAAATCTCCCTTCCCCAATGAAACAACAGCAGAGAGATAGCCAAGTCACCCAGTACCGTGTTTGTGTCGAAGCTTCGAACTCCAGGGATAACACCTAAGTCTCATATCCCTATCTTATAGCAGATCATGTACCAAGAGGTTGATTGTTTACATCTGATACCAAGCCAATGTGCTTTTTCAGGAGGCAACTGGACTTTCTTGTTTTTCTCTGAAGATGTTTCACTTCTCATCCAAGAAGCTTCTTCAGCTCTGACTGGATGGTGGGGAATGGAAGGATTTCTATTCCTTGCAGACAGCTGGTCATTTGCATTCTTTTAGAAGCAGGGGTCTTCAAACTTGGCCCTTTTATGACTTGTGGACTTCAACTCCCAGAATTCCTCAGCCAGGCATGCTGGCTAAGGAATTCTGGGAGTTGAAGTCCACAAGTCATAAAAGGGCCAAGTTTGAAGACCCCTGTTTTAGAGAGTCGTTCAGGCCATTTGGAGGTTTACCTGTGTCCTCAGGGCCACCTGAGTAATGTGTGTGTGTGTGTGTGTGTGAGAGAGAGAGAGAGAGAGAGAGAGAGAGAGAGAGAGAGACAGGGAGAGGTGAAGTTAACCAACCTAGGTCATGGGTATGTTTATATGTGGGTATTTACTTCCTCTGCAATGGCAAACCACTTCTAAATCCTGCCAGGAAAACTGTGGGGACCTTTCCAGGCAGTTGCCAGGAATCAACACTGACTTGAAGGCCAAAAGCCAAAACAAAAATCCCACCTACAAACTGTAGGTTTGACAGTCCCTTGTCTGAAATGGTATAGGATCTCCTGCTTGAGCAGAGTGCTGGACTCCAAGGTCCCTTCCAGCTCTGTTCTGATTCTGATTCTGTTTCCATTCTAACTGATAAATATACAGCATCGCTTGTAGGACTAAGTATTTAGTCCTACAATTGTCTGTGCACAAAAATTGTCTGTGATTAATTAAGGGTTGTGGCTTAGTGTGTTGTGTGAAGCCAGCCAAAATCTTGCACCTTCTATTTCTTGATCTCTCTTCTCCCCCATACCTTCCTCTCTGCTCATCAGATGCCACAGATGGCAACGGCGTCTTGCAAGGGGCACTAGGAGAGCTCAAGCTAAGGAAAGCAGTGTTAAAGTGCGGGATGCTGCACAGTTACACCGCAATGCTACAATGCTACCTATGAACATTGCTGAAAAACAGCTCTTTCTTTTATAATTAGGCTACAGCTTTCTCTTCTTCCTAAAAGTCTGCATATGATAAAAATAAATCTATCTCTAGAAATGCAAATGCACACCCATGAGCTTAGCAGAAGAAGAGGCAATGGCTAGGATCAGGTAGATTTGTTGGTTTTGTGCAAAAAAAAAAAAGTATCTTGAGAACAAATTTGTCAACCACCATGCAGTTTGGTGAGATCAAGGAAGGAAGAGATTTGTAGACTTCAGTACAGTAATTTTTAGGCTAAGTTGGAAGAAAGCCAGAATCTTAGAAAGAGAAATTTCCTAGCCTCCTCTATAGTGAGTTTATTAAGATTCTAATAGCGGCCACATTTACAGGTGGTCCTCGTCTTTCGACCACAATTGAGCCTACAATCTCCATTGCTAAGCAGTTGTTTAAGTGAGCCATGCCCGATTTTGCAACCATCTTTGCTAATCTAAAGGTTGTAGCTTTAGATTTCACTGTCGCTAAGCCAATCCCCATTGTTGTTAAGTGAATCACACCTTTTCCCACTGGCTTTGCTTGTCGGAAGCCAGCTGGGATGGTCACAAAGGGCAATCACTTGACTCTGGGGTGCTACAACTTTCATAAGTACATGGCAGTTGCTAAGCAGATAAATTTTGATCATGTGACCTTGGGGGATGCTGTGAAGGTTGTATGTGCGAGGACTGATTGTTAATCACTTTTCTTAGTGCCATTGTAACTTCAAATGGATGCTCAACGAATGGTTGTTAAGTCTAGGACTACCTGTGCTTGAAGGCTACATTCCTATACAGAAGAAGCAAAGAACATTTTGGCATTCATAAGACCGCTTGACATGTTTCTGAGAGAAGAAAGGCTACAATGTGGAGGGCAGTGGTTCAGAGGAGATGAAGCTATGACATGTACAGATAGTCCTCAACTTACAACCATTTGTTTAGTGATTGTTTGAAGTTACAACAGCACTGAAAAAAGTGACTTATGGCCGTTGCAGCATCCCCATGGTCATGTGATCAAAATCCAGATGTTCGGCAATTGGTTCATATTTATGACAGCTGCAGTGTCCTGGGGGTCATGTGATCACCTTTTATGACCTTCTGACAAGCAAACTCAATGGGGAAGCCAGATTCACTTCACAATCGTGTTACTAACTTAACAACTTACAGTGATTCACTTAACAGCGGTGGCAAGAAAGATCAGGAAATGGGGCAAAACTCACTTAACAACTTTCTTGCTTAGCAACTGAAAGTTTGGGCTCGACTATGGTCGTAAATAAAGGATTACCTGTATATGAGCAGGGTCAACATTTTCAGATTTCCCCCCCCCCCCTCATGCTTGTAGGGATTGCTTTGAGAGTTTTAAAGTGCTTGTTTCTCAGTTGTGTGAAATCTGTTTTGGGGATTTAAAGTGCCCTACAGTTTTTGCGTATCTTCCCTCTAGAGATTATGGGACGCTATGCTGCACTTTTTAAAAAAATTGTGGTCAAAGGAGCTCCAGAGATTGCGAGAAGGTTCCCAGGATTGTCAACGTGGGCTCTGCAAACTGACTTGGGGCTTGCCTCTGAGTAGGCCTGCAGGGAAAAGATACGTAAATATCTGAGGGGATATGAAGCAATTACGGCCTTGTTCCTAGTGATTTGATTAGGTTTTTTTTTTTTTTTGCATTTTGTGAAGGCTGCTTTCCTTTGTTCATATTCATGTGATGGGAAAAAAGATGCCAAAGGAGAAAATGAATCGACTAGCAGCCTAAATTGCTTTCAAGGTCACAAAAATCTCAATAGGATAGGAATGGCTGGATGCCACTGTGCTCATTAAAAGCCATTATGTTCCAGAGGAAGAGATTATTGTCTTTACTATCAACAGTTTATTTAGGCTATTTGCATCACAATTTTAGTACCCTAGATTCAGCTTCACTAAAACAATGCTCCACTAATGCCTCTGTGAGTTTATTTTTAAACACAGTGCCCATATGCTTTGAAACAGTTACAAATCCTATGCAATCCTTTTGTTCATAACCTCAAGATCCTCAACAAATCTAAATCTAAACATACCGGCAGTCCTCAACCTACAACTGTTCATTTAGTGACAATTCAAAGTTACAACGTCTCTGAAAAAAGTGACTTGTGACCATTTTCCACATTTAGGATTGTTGGAACATCCCCATGGTCACGTGGCAACTGGCATGTGTTTATGACGGTTGCATGTCCCAAGGTCTTGTGATCACTTTTGGAGACCTTCTGAAAAGCAAAGCCAAATTCACTTAACAACTATGTTACTAACTTAACAATGGCAGTGATTCACTTAACAAATGTGTCAAGAAAGGTCATGTAATTCACTTAACAAATGTCTCACTTAGCAACAGAAATTATGGGCTCAATTGTGGTCCTAAGTCAATGACTACCTGTATTTATACATGTAAGAACTAAGGCTTCAAACATCTCCTTCTTTTTCTTCTTTTCTTTAAAGCAGCAGATTATTTATGATATTTATATTGTTTTTTCAATAACAAACTTCTGTGCTTGGGTTACAAAGATGAAATGATAGAACTCATTTATGCTTGGTTGTGATTGATGCTTTAAAACCATTAGAAATAATAACTCTTATGTCATAAATAATTCTCTCATGTCAAAACCTGTACATGGATAAAAATCATAAAGGGGATTTTATTTATATATTTAAAAAATAATAATAATAATTGCAGCATAAAAATGTCCAGTCTTCAAAGACATTAATTTCCAAAATTACAAAACAATCAGTCTGTGGGATGAAAGTGTAGATTTATGAACACAGTTTGGAAAAGCTTGTGAGAGTATTAATCTCTTCAGTTCCTCATCTGAAAAGACAATCAACTGTGAGTCAGGTCAGACTATTGGATTGTTCCATAATTGGTGTCATCACAAACCGTGTCCTAATTTTTACAACTATTTTACAACTATTTTACAACTTTATGAAAAATCACAGAATATGACCTCTAAAGATGTTCAAATTTCAGCAGTAGATCTGTTCACAGTGGTCCTGCTCTGCCCTGAGGCATCTTCTCCAATCTGGATCATCACAACATCTCAACATCTTGACTTGAAATGTCCAAGATGTCTGATTTGATTTAACCATCTGCTTCATTCTGTCAGAAGAAGACATTCAGAAAACCCCTTTTAGCATTTCCGTCAAAGGAACAGCAAAGTACAGTCATGGTGTGTGTAAGTGTAGAGAATCAGGGAGATGATCAAAAATTTTGGAACACAGAGCAGTGTTCCAATATCAAAGGAGCTGCCACAAAGAAGCGGGGGGAGCAATCTATTTTCCAAAGTACCTGAGGACAAGAAGCAACGGATGGAAACTAATCAAGGAGAGAAGCAACCTAGAACTAAGGAGAAATTTCCTGACAGTGAGAACAATCAGCCAGTGGAACAGCTTGCCTCCAGAAGTTGTGGGTGCTCCAACACTGGAGGTTTTTAAGGAGAGATTGGACAGCTGTTTGTCTGAAATGGTATAGGGTCTCCTGCTTGAGCAGTGGGTTGGATTAGAAGATCTCCAAAGTCCCTTCCAACTCTGTTATTCTGTTATGACCTTGGGGAATGAATGGAACTCTTAGGAAAACATGATTTTAACCTAGAAAAAGAAGAGAACATGAGAAAGAAACTTAACTGTCTTTCTTATAAGAGGGAGGATCAGAAAAATGCTGTTAGGCTTTCCTATTGCTACATAGAAGTCTATATTTACATTTACTGCATATATTAATATAAAGTAGGATTGCAATGATCCTTATGGTGTTTGATGCTTGATCTAGACTACATTGAAAGGTTGATAGTGAAAGATTACGTGTAGACTGAGAAAACTGTGGGAGAGGTTTTATTGTAGCTTATCTAATACGTAGCAGCTCAGTCCAAGTTGCAAAAAGCTTGTGATGAAGAGATTCCTCACAAAGATTCTTTAGAAATTCACAAACAAGGACTGGAAATTCCTATAGCAGTTTTCAAGATTTTGCATCTTGCTCATAATCCTAGCATTAGAAATACAGGTTGCCCTTGACTTACAAACATTCATTTAGTGATCGTTTAAAGTTACAAAAGCACTGAAAAAAATGACTTATGAACGTTTTTCACATGATCATAATTTGCTCACTTGGCAACTGGGATGAATGTAAGCTCCCAAAATGTGATCACATAACTGCATGGGGGGGGGGGGCACCATCAGAACTTTAGGTCATAACCTGAGACAGTCCATTGAAACTTCGATCAGTTGTAAATCAAGGACTACCTATAAAGAAAAGCATAGTTTCACCTTAAACCCAGAAAATCACAGCTCAATCCATATGAATGATGTAACCCTGCCCATTTCCCATCATTATATCACTATAGTAACTCTTTTTTTTTAAGGTATTTTATTAATTTTCTAGTTTTACAATCATAAGTACTTAATAAACAGCATGTTGTCTGAGTCCATTAGTAATTCAGTGGTACATATTAACTTCCTCAATCTAGGTACAATACTACACCATCCAGTGCTTCCTCTCTTCTTCCAGTACATTTTCCATACTGTGCAAATACAATTCTTATTGCTGTTAATACATATACAATTGAATATCAGCATCTTTATTACATTTTTCTAATATTATATATAATATCAGTAGTGTCAATTTAGAATATCTTTTCTAACCAAAACATATCTCAATTGCATTTGCACTTAATATCCATTTGTTCAATCAATATCCTGTTTTTCCTGCTTTTAAAAAAAAAAGATTTCCCATCAGTGTTCAAAGTGTCTCTATTGCTTATTATTCTCATAATAAATTATATTTGGGCAACCAAAGGCTTCCCTTGTTCAAACCCTCTTAGCATTTTCATATTTCCCTTCTCATACCAAAATATAAAATTCTAGTTATAAATCCTATCTTTCTAGTTCTAATAACACTTCTATTTCTAATAATCATCTATTCTCTTAGCCATTTTCAAACATCTCTTTAATAGTATAATATCCCATCTAATGGGTCAGGACTTCTATTTTCTTTGGTCTTACTCTAGCTTTCTTTTGCCAACTAACTTTCCAAGTCAATGCCTTTGAATCATCAAGTAGTTCTTCCTCTATTTTTATGTATATTGTTTGGAATAAGAAAGACAATTTGGTTAAGGTATTTTTGGAAGAACGCTCAGCCCATTGTTATTCATTAAACAGTCTCCTTCCTTCTCCAATTTCTCACAATTCTCTTAACAGCTTTATCTTCCATTCAATCAGCTCTTCTTCCTTATCCTCAAGAACGTTCTGAGATCTTGACAGGTAAGATGTCTTTTCCGTTTCTGGTATTATCGCTACATCTTCTACTTCTTCGTTTGTCTGAGTCTGTTTATTAATTCCTTCCTTTAAGTCCTATCTTTGGATCCGCTTCCTCTAATTTTCCTTCTGTTTTCTGGGTTACTAGTTCCTTCTTTATAGTCATTTTCTGAATTTGTGGATTTAGATTAGAAAATTGTTCTTTTATCTCCTTTGTGTTATTTTTAGTCTCATCATGAGCTAAGGCAATTGTCTCTTATATTGATTTTAACATAGAAAGAATTTCTTTCTGAGCTTCATCAACATTTTCTTGTTGATATGTCAAGTTAGGAACTTTGGAGATAAGTGTTAGAGGTGGTTTTTTACCATTTAAAGCTGAGTATGGAACATCCATTTTGGTTTTGTATGTGGTCTCCATAGTCCAGTCTATCTAGGGATTTAAAAAGTTTCAGTCAATTGTCATTTGAGCTCCAAGTTATCCAGCTAGCCTACCAGTCCATCCTTAAGCCTCTCCTAAGCAAATATAAGAAAAAATTTTCTGTCCAATGAAAAACATGTCCTTTCTGTCCAAAGAGAAAAAAGCAATTAAAAGTTGTTCATCAGTCAAAGATTTATAATCCAAAGTATTCCATCATCTCAATCCATAATGCATGTTTCTTCTACAGATAAATAGCTCCACGACACAGCTCTAAAAGTCAGTTAGTATTTATATTCATAGTCCAGGCAGGCCAGTTTTGAAATAGTTTATCGTCTCTGCCACACAAATAAGCAGCCCAAGAGTTTTTTTTCCCCTTTTCTCAGCTGCAGTCTTGAGAAGTGAAAGTTTCCAAGGACAACAAAAGTCTTATCTGAGTCTGGGCTTCAAGCCAAGTTTCCTTTAAATATAATAAATTGTAGTGTCATGGTTCACCACTAGATGTCGTTGATGCTGTCTTCCAGTTTTTTAAGTCCAAACTTATATTACAAGCTTTTCAAATCTCTTTTTTTTAAAAAAAATCTCAAAAGCATTTTTAGTCCCCAAATTTTAAAACTATATATATGTATTGCTTCCAAATTAATCTTGTAATTTTCTCTGTTTTCCCCCAAGCAATTAATTTGCCGCTTTTCTTTTACTGAGGGAATGGTACGGAAATTCCCCTTCCATCTCTCCTCAGGGAGGATTCTTTGCTTTGGGTGGTTTTTTCCATGAAAAAGTCTTAAAGTCATAAAGAGAGCATAGGGTCTCACCCAGTTCCATCCACGTTGCTCAAAAATTGCTCATTAGTGCTTATTTTCTTCAGTTGTCAGCAGCTTCTGACTGGCCACATGAATGTAGTCAGTCTTTTCCCCACCGGTTTGAAAGGCCTCCTCAGATCAAATGGAAGGGCTGCTTCCCTCCTGCGATCAACAAGGGTTCCTTCCTTCTTTGCCGCCTCTCCAGGGCGATTTTCAACCCTTTTTAGGGTCCCCAGCAGGGCGAAATCAAATGCGGAAGACGGGGCCCCGTCTTCCTGCATCCATTATGCTGCGACATCAAACCGGAGGTCTGTCACTATAGTAATTCTTAATCCTCTTCTTCTCTACTTGATTACCCCAAATGAAATCTGCTGGCCTGAGCCATCAAAATGTTGCTCCCTTGTGGGACTGAACCCTAACCCCAACCCTAACCTTCCAAAATAAATCTCCAAGGACCCCAGAATAGAGAAGATCCTTTTGCTGGTGTCAGTCTCTGAAGTAGAAGTCTCTGAAAAAAGGACTTTTGAGATGCAAGCAATGACCTCCCAAAAGTTCAAAGCACTGAGATTTAATTGCTTCGTTACAGAGCTGTAACTCTCATCAAAGGAAAGGGGGAGAACAGTCTTTTTAAAAGAGAGAGAATCTCCCCCTGTAATGATATTTTACAAAGTTCTGGAGACAATGGACACAGTAACGAAAGCTTTGAATTCATTTAATCTAACGATGTAGCTGGATCCCAAATTTAATGAAAACTGTATAACTTTACTCTTTAATCAGCTTATCCTTCATGAGTATCTTTTCATCTCCCTCTTTCCCTTCTTCCTCTTTCTTTCCTTTCTGGCACAATTAATGAAGAATTCTGATTTCTTGTAGAGAGTTAGAGAGATGGATGGATGGATGGATGGATGGATGGATGGATGGATGGATGGATGGATGGAGAAAAGGTGTGCAGCCTTTTTTTGGTGAGGATGATTTGACCGTTGAATGATGATGGAGATAAGGATCAAAATCCTGCACATGAGCAGAGTCTGGATATAAACTTGAGATGAATAGAATAGAATAGAATAGAATAGAATAGAATAGAATAGAATAGAATAGAATAGAATAGAATAGAATAGAATAGAATAGAGCTGGAAGGGATCTTGGAGGTCTTCTAGTCCATCCCCCTGCTCAAGCAGGAGGACCTATACCATCTCAGACAAGTGATTGTCCAGTCTCTTTTTAAAAACTTCCAGTGATGGAGCGCCCATGACTTCTGGGGGTAAGCTGTTCCACTGGTTGATTGTCCTCACTGTCAGGAAGTTTCTCCTTAATTCCAGGTTGCTTCTCTCTTTGATCAACTTCCAACCATTGTTTCTTGTCCTTCCCTCTGGTGCTTTGGTGAACAACCTGGCCCCCTCTGCTTTGTGGCAGCCCCTCAGATACTGGAATACTGCTATCATGTCATTTTAATAATGTCATTTTAATTTCTCCTGCATGGATTGTGTCCTTGTAGTGGGCTTAGGCATCCTAATGTAGCTATTAGAAAAATAATTGGGAGTGGGCCGTGACTTGCGATCATAGATGAAGGATCAGATTAAATGGGATCAACCACAGAAGGAATTAACAACCTATTCCAGACTGTCTTGCCAAGAAAGCCAAATGGACATCCACAACTGGGACAGCTCTCCACATATAGCTGGAAGATGAACCCCTGTGTGGAATTGATCTAACAAACTACTGGGTGACAGCAGACAGCAAGTACTATGAAATGGTTGGATTAAAGTTGTTTAATTAAACTGATTAACCCTGACCTTTACTATGTAAGGGGTCCTTGGTGCTCTCTGAGCTTTGTTTTCTTGCAGACATTTCATTATCTGAACAATCTGAGCACTGATGATGTTACCTATTTTAGATAATGAAATGTCTGCAAGAAAATAAAGC
Organism: Azemiops feae; assembly: GCA_023970755.1. NCBI lineage: Eukaryota > Metazoa > Chordata > Lepidosauria > Squamata > Viperidae > Azemiops > Azemiops feae. Next base: position 492,807 of record JALGBA010000596.1, read on the forward strand.
TCAGAGAGCAGCAAGGACCCCTTGAGCTACAAATATTCTCCTTTATCAGTACCTTTATTATGTGCTTCCTGCTGTCTTCAAGGGCAGCAGTGATGCTCTCCACTAACCTTGGTGGGAGGTCTTGAAGAATCTGCACTGTGTTTGAAAGAGAGGCAAGAAGTTCGGGAAGGCAAGGACCCCTTCCCTGTTCTTAATTCTTCTGGCAATAAAGGTAAGTGTAGGTTGCAGAGATAGTGGAGGCTACCAACAGGAAAACCAACCTTGTGAGATAGGGGGGAAATTGCTATGGAGACATATAACTCTAGATGACGATATCTAGCCTGGTATTGAAATGTTCAGAAACCCACCCACAAGCTCAGAGATTGAACCTCTACTCTCATCCTACATCTGAGCTACAGACATTCACCACTATTGCACATATAACCATACAGCCAGATGGGAAGGGTCCAGTCAATTGTTAGGTGACTGACCTCATTCAAAAGAATCAGAATGTCCACATACTGGAAATCTTGTTCCACTTTGTCTATGGAGATTCTCAGTCATCCAGGTCATAGTTATCCTGAAGGTGCTTTTCAAAAGGCACCTGGACATTCTTGGTTTTTCCTTGAAAACATTTTGCTTCTCATCCAAGAAGTTGGACTGAACTGGACTGAACTGAACTGAAGAAACTTCTTGGATAAAAAGTGAAACAATTTCAAGGGGGGAAAAAAGTCCAGTTGCCTTTTGAAAAGCAACTTTGGGATTTGTTCCTCTTTCCACAGGAAAAACACTAGTTCCCTGTTGGATCTCCTTGATCCAGCTTCAGCCTGCCTCAGTGGCAGGCTGGTTTTAACATGGAGGTCTAATCTGAAGATGCATCCTCAATGACTGATAAGCAGACCATCTTGAAATTGTGCAGGAGAGATGTGTGGAAGATCCCTATGTCAGATCTACGTAAACTATAGTATCCTCACACTAAGAACAAAGGTACTGTATGTGTCCTCAAGGCACTGGTGTCCACAGGAGGCATTAAAACAAAAAAGGTGGCAGAAGCAGCATTGTGATGCAACTCCTTTTCCTTTTGTGTAAGCACACAATGCTGCTCCTGCCATCTTGCCTTTTTAGACATCCACTCCCAGCAGATTTTCACAGACAATCCTGGCAACATTATGTCCATCAATTCTCAAAGAGTTGGAAGCAGCTAAACAACTATTTAAATTTAACTAGTTGGAATGTTTATCCTCGGTGTATTTAATTATTTAATCCCATCTGCCACACTAGAAAATACAATTCAGAGGAAATTTTTCAAGGAGCTTAAAACAGCCCAGCTTTTTCAGGGAGCACATGAAAGAAGCTGAAATTATACACCCCTGGCCTCAAGAATGTTCTGTTTTCCGTTCCATGCATAGTTACCTAATTCATGTATTCTAAAGATGTCTGTAAGCCAGAGAGCAAATATTTTTGGTGGTAAAGCCAGCTTTTAACCTTGCGTGCATTTTCAAGCCCTTTTCTCCTAATTAGGAAACTGAGACCCTTTGCAAGACAAATATTTGCAAGGGGAATGCCTTGCAGATAGTTGTTGTTGGTTGATTAGGAGAATTGTACACCAAAGTACATAACAATTATAAACATGACCTTTTTTTCAAGGAAGCTTGGGGATAATGGTCCCTCAGTTCATCCCAACAGTGTTCATGTGGGGAAGCTCAAAACAAACAAAAGGGTGGTTGCAACCTTGCAGTTGAAGACCCATGCCTTGATATGTGTGTAAATTATCAATGCAATGCCACAACTGCCATCTTGCCTGCTTTGACCCACACCCTAGAGTTCAACCCATTAGATTGCAAGATGGAAAAAGCTGTGGCAAGCTGAAAGAAGTTGGATTTTGAAGAAGCAAGACAGAAAGAGCATTGTTGTTTTTGAACAATGGTGTCAGAGAAGACTCCTGAGAATATGGTGAACAGCCAAGAAAACAAACCAATGGATCACCAAACAAATCAACCAGAGTTTTCATTAGTGGCAAAAATGACTATCACAGAATCATAGGGCTGGAAGGGACCTTGGAGGTCTTCTAGTCCAACCTCCTGCCCAAACCAGGAGTCCTTATTCCATCCTGGACAAATGATTTTCCAATCTTTTCTTTAAAACCTTCAGTGATGGAGCACCCACAATTCTGGGAGGCAAGCTATTCCATTGGTTAATTGTTCTCATTGTCAGGAAGTTTCTCCTTAATTTCAGGTTGGATCTCCCTCTGACTAGCTTCCACCAGTTGCTTCTTGTCTTGCCCTCAGGTGTTATGGAGAATAATTGATGCCCTCCTCCCTCTGACAGCTCTTCAAGTATTGAAAGACTGCTATGACTTCTTTTTGTTAAGCCAAACATAGTTCCCTTAATGTCTATGGAGATTCTCAGTCATCCAGGTTTGGTTGTCCCAAAGGTGCTTTTTCAAAAGGCAATTGGACTTTCTTTGTTTTTATTTGAAGACGTTTCCCTCCTCATCCAAGAATTGAAGAAGCACCTTTGGGACTAGTTCCCTTAACTGTTTATCATACCATTTTGCCTCCAGACCCCTTATCATCTCTGTGGCTCTCCTCTCCTCTGCATTCTTTCTAGGGCCTCAGCATCTTTTTTGTATTGATTAGGCTTAAAATATCTTACTTTGTATACATTATGTGAAGATTTAGTTCCCTGGAAAGATTCTAATGCTGGGAAAGATGGAAGGAAAATGAAGAAGGCAACCAGCATAAAGTGCATGACTGTTACAGTAGCAGTGGCTGCATCATTGGAAGAATTAAAGAACCATGTTAGGGACAGATTTAAAAAAGGTAAAGGAGTCCCTGTGGATTTTACCCCGCTAGTTGTTGCCGACTGTAGAGGATGCTGCTCATCTCCATTTCAAAGCCATTGAGCCAGCACTGTCTGAAGACATTTCTGTGGTCATGTGGCCAACATGACATCACAGAGCACTGTTACCTTCCCACCATAGTGGCACCTATTTAGCTACTTGCATTTCAAACTGCTAGGAGCCACGGTGAGGATGGTTGCTCACCCTGTCATGTGGTGCTTGGGTCTGTAAACTGGGTTGCTGGCTTTCCAGCAGACAACCCAGCATCTTAACTGCTAAGCTACCACACCACTCTAGGGACAGATTATCATGAAGAAAATCTATTTACGTTGTTTTTAAGAGTAATGCTGATTTGATGGGCTGTAATCATCATCTATCATCAAAAGCTTTTTTAAAAAGTTGAAATGAAATACACCTTTATTCCTCCCATTTAACCTGGGGAATCAGGAAATGTTTGAATTATAAATGTAGCATTCTGACAGCAAATCTGAAATAAAAGTGCATGCTGAAAACAGACAGATCCAAATTTTTACTTAATTATTTATTAATTAAATTTCTATGCCGCCCATTTCACTGATACAGCGAATCTGGGCAGCTTAAAGGTAATAGGTTTTTTTTAAAAGTGCTAGAAAAAGCATTAAAATTAGAAAAATTGAATAGGTTGCTAAGGGAAATGGCAATTGCTGAGGGAAAGAACTTGATAAAGATGCCAGGTGATGTCTGATATGATTTAAAATCTATATATCTATTTGTTTGTTTGTTCATTTGATTTACAAAGTTAAAGTTGCACTTTTAGAAGACCTCTCAATGAAAATCAAGAGAGAGCAGCAAAGATATCGGAGAGGGAGGGATTTCAGAAAGAGAAACAGAATAGAGATGGAAGGATCTTGGAGGTCTTCTAGTCCAGGGGTAGGCAACCTCGGCTCTTTTATGACTCATGGACTTCAACTCCCAGAATTCCTGAGCCAGCATGGAAGTCTGGGAGTTGAAGTCCACGAGTCATAAAAGAGCCGAGGTTGCCTACCCCTGTTCTAGTCCAACCTGCTGCTCAAGCAGAAGACTCTACCATTTCAGGCAAATGGTTGTCCAATCTCTTCTTAAAAGCCTCCAGCGTTGGAGCACCCACAACTTTTGGAGGCAAGCCGTTCCAATGATTAATTATTCTAACTGTCAGGAAATTTCTCCTTAGTTCTAGGTTGGTTCTTTCCTTGATTAGCTTCCATCCCTTGCTTCTTGTCCTGCCTTCAGGTGCTTTGGAGAATAGGTTGTCCTATTCTTCTACCTATTCTTTGTCAAGATGGTAGGCCTACCACACATAAAAAAGGGGGCAGGACTTTGATTTCACGGTCAGAGCACCATCTTGACTTTTTTTTACCTTCCCATGAATATCCTTAGACAGCAGCAGAAACTTTTAGGAGCAACAGATGCTTTTTTATATATATATATTTTAGGAATTATAACCAGGACCTCCTGAGGTATTGACCCTGAGTGAAATGAAATGTAGAGGGTGATATTTTTCTGGAAAATGTTCAGAGAGGTTTTTATATTCTCACCTTCCTTCCCCACAAAATAAAGGCATTTTTCAGATATTCTTCTTTGTGGCTGGTATCACTGTTCATTATATTTGAACGCTGCAGTATAATCAACCAATATTTCTTTCCCACAGAATGTTCTGTGGCCTTAGATATAATCTTGAAAGATCTCCAACAGTCGTAACTAAAGAGTAATTTTTGAAATCAGCCATGACTTGACTCAAGCAGATGAGCTGAGATTCAAAGAGGACATGATCTTATTTTAGTTGGCAATGTAAGATCAAATTGCTTTGCTCTGAGCCAAATCAGAGATGCTATTGAAAAAGAAATAAGTCCATTGGCTTCGATAGGGAAGCATCAAAATGCCAGCAAGTGCTCCATTTTTTTTAAACAAATGTAAACAACATACATAGATGAGTTGTTAAAGGACATTAAACATGCCAGGTTCAGTTGGCTATTTTTGAAGGGATACATTGAAATGAATGTTTGAATTATTCTATGTCAGGGAATTGCAGGCAGGTGTCCAAATGAAGTCAGAGACGCTGACACAAACTTGTAGTTTTATATAAATAAATACATTTAACATCTACATTTACAGCAGACAAGATAGTCAGGCAAAGAGGAGCATCATGAGGTAAATCATAAAGCATACAGGGCGCACAGAGGAAAAAGGTGGGAAAAAGGGAAACTCCCCCTTTACATCCACAGCAACCAATCATAGTGTAGATTGCCTCATGCAGGAGCCAGCATTCTCCAATCAATCAACCATAACTGTGTGTTCTGGCCCATTGTACAATTTTACTGTTCCAGCTACTAAATTTAAATATCTTAACATTCTAAGACAGAAGTTGCAGTGATTTGTAAGAACAAGTCTCCAAATTCTCCAGCAAAGATCTTAAGTTTTGTGGAACCAATGCAGAAAGTGTCCTGTTCTAGTTTTGTTAAAAAAATAAAAACTTCAAAAAGAACATAACATAAGCTTTCATTTCTCAGTTTTCCCTCGCTTCTCATGTGGCAATGTTTTGCATGGCCTTGCTAGCTAGCTACTGGGTGCCATTAATTTGGGTGGGGGGATATGCTTCCTCTGATTGTTGGGAGTTTGGGGGATAGTAAAAGATTTAGTGTAGGTAGTTGTCAAGTTTTCTGAACTTTTAATTTTGTGAAGGCACCCAGAGTTGTTTGGAGAAGAGGAGCCTAGAAATGCAATAAAATAAATTAATGAATTAAATGATTTTATTCATTTGTTTGTTCGTTAAATTTATCTGCCCATTTCACCAAGGGCAGCTTACAACAATGTAAAACAAAAAATAATGATTAAAAAAATCTAAAAATAGCAATAGTAAAGGAATAAAACTGTAATCATAAATTAATAATAATTAAATAATTTTGGATTTACCTTAGCCATAATCCCTTTCTCATGAGCAAGGCTTGGTTGTATTAAGTTGCAGCTTGTTGAAAGTGCTCTGTGTAAATTAGCAGAAGTGAGAGGACCAGGTTGTCCCACAATGCACTGCCACAAAGATAAGTAGGTCACTGAGGAAGAGGCTGGCACAGAACAAATGGTATTTGTAGCCATGCTGTCTCCCCCCCCCCTCAAAAATATAAAATGTTTACAGCAGTCCTCCAAATAGTCACCTGGTACCCCCTTACTGATGGTTGAGATACTTAAATCATTCCCAATCAATATCAACCCTTTGAGGTAGACCAGACTTGGAAATGTAAGTTGTTATGTCCTGGGACTGCTGAATGACTCAGCAGGCTCAGGAGGCTGCAGAAGGCCTGGGCAATCCACGTGGTTGCCTGGGACCAGACAGGCTGTCTCCAGCGTTGTGCGCATGCGCAAGGTGGGAGACTAGCCTTGCATTGATTGGCTGACGCTGTCCCTTGCAAGGGAGTATAAAAGGCCCTGGCGCCATTTTGTGTTCTGTTCTGTTCATGATCTGAATAAAGAAGTTTGTGTTGTTACTCCTGCCTTGCCTCGATGTCTTTTCTTCGGAAACAGAACATAAGTCATACAGGTTAATACTATTTTTATTATAAGTTTATATTGGCAGAAATTTGCAAGTCTTGAATACACTTCCCCCCTCACTCCTTTTACCTTCATGGGAACTAGGGAGGATCTTACCTGAGATGCTTTCTCAGGTTACAATTCTAGTCTGGACTCAGATTTCTTTTATCTGATCATTGTCTTGATTGCGGCTCTTCCTCCTGTTCCTCAACATTATTCCTTTTTCCCTTTACAACCACACAGAATTTAAAAATAAGATTTGATCCAAGAAGTTAAACTATCTTACTTTGGGCACATCATGCAAAGAACCAGCTCTCTAGAAGAAGATCTAATGCTGGAAAAGGTAGAAGAAAAGAGAAGAAGAGGACAATCAGCAGCAAAGTGGATGGGCTCAGTTACGTAGCAATGATATACTGTTGGGGGCCCTGAAAGAAAAGTTAGGGACCTATCTGTGTTGTCACTAGAAGTAAAAAATGACTTGATGGGACATCATCATCATTACCCTCAAGAAGGTTTAATGGGCAGATCAATCTTGAACCACTCTCACCAGTGCAAAAATGTAACATGCCTTTGACATCAGAGACGTCAAGTTTAATATCAATGTATCTGCCATATAATAATAATAAAGTTGGAAGGGACCTTGGAGGTCATCAAGTCCAACCCCCTGCTCAGGCAGGTAACCCTATACCATTTCGGACAAATGGCTGTCCAGTTTCTTCTTAAAAACTTCCAGTGTTGGAGCATTCACCGCTTCTGGAGGCAGGTTGTTCCACTGGTTAATTGTTCTAACTGTCAGGAAGTTTCTCCTTAGTTCTAGGTTGCTTCTCTCTTGATTAGTTTCCATCCGTTGCTTCTTGTCCTGCCTTCAGGCGCTTTGGAAAATAGCTTGACTCCCTCTTCTCTGTGGCAGCCCCTGAGATATTGGAACACTGCTATCATGTCCCCCCATCCTTCTCTTCATTAAACTAGACATACCCAATTCCATCAACCTTTCTTATATGTTTTAACCTCCAGTCCCCTAAATGAAAGAATTGAGAACTGAGAGAGCAAATGGTAGCCAACGGCATGTTGTCATTGGATACCATCATCATCCCATAAGATTTTTGATGATCAAGGAGTTGAATGATAAATCTCATGGGTACTCACGCCAGAATTAGAGACCCCATCACAGTATTCAATCCATTGTTGGGATTCCTGATATAGAGAAGTAAAGTTGCAATATAAAATATTATTTCTAAGATCCTCAGGAGCAGAGGGGGAAAAGCCACTGAGCTTGTAAGGGGCTTCATACGACTATGATGAATTCCAGAGCTCCCTGATTCCATTCATCGCTTTCAAGTAAACCTTTTTTGTGATTCTCCGGTTTGCTTGAGTGGGAGAACATGAGTTGAAGCTTCCTCAAATCAAAACACTTTTTTAAAGTTTTGCACAGCCCTGTGTGGTGGAATCTACAGCTGAATGGGGAGGTTAAGAGTTTGGAGTTAAGATTTAAGAGATTGGCTAGCATAGAATCCCTGCAGGGTAGGAAGCAATGGAACACACACACACACTCACACACACACACACACATAAACAAGCAACCTAAATCCCTGGAGTGGTTATCTGGTTGTTTTCAAGAGAGTAGAGTTATTGTGGCAAGATTCTTGACAATAGATGGGTAGCAATAAAGAAACTTCTCTATCAATTCGTGGTGTTATTCTGGTTCCTTATACTGACACCCTAGTTATTTTTAATTCACATTTAATTCAAGTTAGACAATGGTCAAGGGCGTTGTGATCATATTCATATTCAAAGTGATCATATTCACTTTATTTTACTTGAATTAGACTTACATGTCAATGAAATCATTTGGGATTTGAGTCAGTATAGCTCATGACTTTTGAAGAGCAGAACATGTGAGATAAGAATGAGAGGCCCATCAAATCTGCATTTTGCCCAATGTTATGCTGTCCAAAGCTCCATTTAAATATCTATTTTTCCAGCCTAATCATTGGCGAAAGGAGGAACAGCAATAATGCCCTGGGATCCTATCAAACATTTCTTAGCTTTGCAAAAGGTTTAATTTACCAGAGTGAGGAAGAGACAATATTATTGACATTTTGCTCAAGGGGAAATGTCACAGGATTGATCTGTGTGACTGAATGCCTCTTGGAACAGGAAGTGGGGCGGGAGAGAGAGAAAAGATTATCAATAGCATAAATTTCAGCAAATGGCAAGTAAGACACTTGTCTCTGTCAAAAAGTATGATCAAAGTCACATAATTCCCATTAGTGTTATTGGCATGCAGGAAACTGCAGGGCATAATGAGAAATGTTATAAGAATATTGAGAAAGGGTTGACAGAATCATAACATGGAGTCATCAAACTTTTCACTTGAAATTAGTTTCCACATTCTGCAAAATGGATCACACATTGTGAAGGGCTGTTTTCTAATACACTTGAAACACCTTCGTAAAAGCCTCAATGTAGCCACCAAAGGATCATAAACATAATGGAACTGGCTGATACCTTGGAGGCTATCAGTCTAACCCCTGCTTGATGTCTATGGAGATTCTCAGTCATCCAGGTCATGGTTGTCCCAAAGGTGCTTTTTCAAAAGGCAACTGAAATTTCTTGGTTGTTTTCTTGTTTTCATCCAAGAAGCTTCTTCCATTCTGACTGAATGGTGGAGGAGGAAAGGATTTCTGCAAGAAATATAAATCTTTCCACCCTCCACCATTCAGTCAGAACTGAAGAAGCTTCTTGGATGAGAAGCAAAATGTCTTCAAAGAAAAACAAAGTCCAGTTACCTTTTGAAAAAGTTATCTTTGGGATAACCCTTGCTTGGTTGCTAAAGATCTGCGAAAGCATTTTGATTGAATCATCGACTCATAGAGTTGGAGGGAATCTCAAAGATCATCTAGTGCAAACCCTGCTTAACGCAGGGTCTGTTAATGCAGAAGAGCTGGGAGGGGAAGGTAGATGAAACAGAAAACTAATGTATCTTGAAAGACTCTAGATCAGTGGTGGCGAACCTATGGCATGCGTGCCAGAGACAGCACTCGGAGCCCTTTCTGTGGGCACAACCACCATTGCCCCAGCCCCGCCTCCTCCCATGCCCCCCTTCTCACCAGCAGCCCCCCCAGAGGAGAGTCACCCCCAGGAGTGGCCCACATGAAGCAGCGTAGCCAAGGACATGGTAACCGGGCAGCGGGGACAAGACTCCGCCCTTGCGCCCCATCACGCACAGATGATGCTGTGGGGCACGGGCAGAGGGCGTGGCCACCATGGCACTGCTAGGCTGCCTGGGTGATCTGTGGCGGGCCGTGGAGGTGGTGGGTGGCCCAGCGGGCAGGGCAGAGTGGGGACGGGTAGGTGGGCGGTTTTTGGGCACTCAGTCTCTAAAAGGTTCGCCATCACTGCTCTAGATTAATGAAAACTTCACAATTTACCAGGGAGGCCACACTTCACAACCCACCTAGAATAAAAGATTTAGGAGTTGGAATATTTATATCCCAACAACTCTCTAATTATTCACTAATGAGCCTATCCAGATTATGTGAGAAATGAGACCTCTCTGGAGGACATCTACAGGGTTCCCTAATCTAACCAACTTGTTCAGACTGAAGAAGCTACTTCAAGGAAGAGTGAAATGTTTTGAACCAACAAGAAAAGTCCAGTTGCCACGACTCAACTTCCAGACAACTCTACCTGGATGACTGAGAATCTTCACTGACAAAACTTTATAATTTTACTCTTTAAACAGTCTATTCTTCCCAAGTATCTTTTCATCTCCCTTCTTTCTTTCTTCTTCTTTTCCCATAATGATATTTTACAAAGGTCTGGAGACAATTTTGACAGAGTAATGAAAGCTTTGAATTCATTTAATGCTAATGATATAGCCGGATTGCAGATTTAATGAAAACTTTATAAGTTTAGTCTTTAATCACCCTATCTTTCGTGAGCATCTTTTCATCTCCCTTTTTTTCTTCTTTCTCTTTCCTTCCTTTTTGGCACAGTACCTGAAGAATTGTGATTTCCACTAGAGAGGCAGAGAAATAGATGGATGGATGGACAATGAGTAGGACAAAGGTGCACAGACTCTTTTTTTTTCAGAGGGTGATTTGACCTTTAGTTGACAAGATGGTGATGGGGATCAGAATCCTGCACATGATCAGAGTCTGGATATAAATTTGAGAAGAATGGAATGGAATGGAATGGAATGGAATAGAATGGAATGGAATGGAATAGAATAGAATAGAATAGAATAGAATAGAATAGAATAGAATAGAATAGAATAGAATAGAATAGAATAGAATAGAATAGAATAGGAGCTGGAAGGGACCTTGGAAGTCTTCTAGTCCAGCCCCCAGCTCAAGCAGGAGAATAATATATAATTTAATTTTTCCTGCATGGATTGTGTCCTTGTAGTGGGGAAGGAGCCCTGGTGGCGCAATGGTTAGAATGCAGTATTGCAGGCTAACTCTGTCCACAGCCTGGGGTTTGATCATGACTGGCTCAAGGCTAACTAAGCTTCCCATCCTTCCAAGGTCGGTAAAATGAGGACTCGGATTGTTGGGGGCAATATGCTGACTTGTAAATCACTCAGAGAGTGAGGTAAACAGCCAACATGCTGGCTGAGGAATTCTGGGAATTGAAGTCCACACCTCTTAAACTTATGGAGATTGAGAAACACTGCTCTCCGAATCAGCTGTCCCTCATGGTTCAAAACCATTCTGTCTTTTCAGGAACTAGAGAGACCATCTTTGCCTTCTTCTTCCAACCATTCTTCCATCAGATCATTAAATTCATGTTTGTGTCAAACTGGCTCGGGATCCCTGCCAAATTCAGAAAGAGGAAGGCGAGTGATGACAGGAGTCTATCCTGACAAATGACTCATTCATGGGCTGTGAATATTTGCTTCTGGGCCGCAGCCAACATTGATCGTCTGAGAAACGTAAACCACTGCAGGTGTCCGTGCCACTGTTGTTGCTCAGAGCTTACTTAAGAGGTTGGAAGGAAAAGGAGGAGGAGTTTTTGGATGGTATCCAGCTTCTGCTTCCAGACTCTTCCCTTTGAGAAGTGACAATTATGTCTTCAAGACGATGAGTGCATCAAATGGTGATTGGAGGGGGAGGCACAAATAAATCTAGATCTTCATGGCATGTTAGGAGATCGATATGTGCAGTGCTCTGCACAGATGGTTTAGGGGCATGCACTGAATGGGTGATTATTTGAAAGTTTGTCTTTTGGAAGCAGTCTCACATTATCCCTAAATCATGTGAATTGTTCTCCTTCAATTTGTAGGTTTTATTTTTTTTCCTGTTGTTTTATTCTGGAAGAATCACTTGGTATTCTAGCCAATCAGAGAAAACATAAAGAAAGGAGTAATGCTATAAACCAGGGGTATCCAACCTTGGCAACGTTGTGGACTTCAACTCCCAGAATTCCATGGCCAGCATGACTAGCTGTGGAATTCTGGGAGCTGATGTCCACAAGTCTCAAAGTTGCCAAGATTGGACACCCCAGCTGTAAACCTATTTCATCAGATTGTTTCCACCTGGGATGACCTAACTAAGCTAATTGAGAGAGAGGGCTTTATCTGGTTGGCTAGACCAAGCTAATTGAGAGTGAGGTCAATGCTGAATGGTGCAAAAAAAAATTATTCCTTTTAGAACAAATTCTGTGGAAGATCACCAATGCTTTTACTGCTGCTGAATTGTTGGAAAGATGTCATTACTTTTCAGCACCAATCTAAAAATGCTGTAATGCCCTACTGATTCTTACTATAAAAGCTTTAAATGGGACAAAAAAGCTCATTTTACAGGACTCTTTCACACAGTTAATCTCTGCCAACAAGATTGCAATTCTATTATTTGACAAAATTGTGTCCAATAAAATTGCCTTGTAGCATAAAGGTCTTGGCATTTAATGTTTGGTGGGATAAATCCCACATGGATCTTAAGACAAAAGAGAAAGATTACATTTTAAATTAACATTCTTGCAAAGCCACGCCATTTGTTGCTTTCCCCATTTAAAAGTCATTTCCAAGTATAATATTGAATTGCAAAGAGATCACACATGTGAAATAGCTTTCAAATCTTCTTCAAAGTGAAATACACGGTTAACCCTTAGTATCCTACTATGCTAGTCAAAGGTAAATAGCTGTCAAGTGCCAATAACCAGGTGCGTTCCTTGAGTTCAAAAGATAAACAAGTTTATTATTGTTACCTCTAACACAAGAATCTAGTCAATTAACTGGTCAAAGCTAAATTAGCGCTAGATAAAGGTCAATGGGATTCACAGGTGGCTGGACTTAGGTCTTTTGTGACAACACAATGATTCTAAACTGATGACAGGTTTAACCCCACATTCCAGCTCTGCCTCTTCTTCTCCTACAATAGTAAATATATTCAGGACCTATTCCACATACACATAGGGAAGTTAATTCCTCCTAAACCTAACCCTAACCCTAACCCTAACCCATGTCTAAATAAAACAGGAATCCATAATCCATAAAAGCGACTGATGCAATCCCAAAAAGTAAGTTCTTATCAAATGGTATTTTATTTCTTTATTTAAATCTCACAGCAATCTTGAAATTTGGTCTTTGTATCTGCTTGTTGACATAACAAGTACAACCAAGTAACCAAGAGTGAGAAATAAATAACAAAGCCCAGCAATATAGATTTATATATACGTATATGCCAAATGTTGGTAAGTTGCAACAATACATTCACAAAAAGACTGGCAGCTGAAACTGTGTAAGTATGTTTCCAAATGGTAAATTGTAATATGCAGGGGAAATCATTAAGTATACTGTTGAAGAGTTATCATAGTGACTGTTTTTTTTAATTTAATGTGGCATAAATGTAATGATATGAAGCATGTTGATGCTGTTTGTGCAAGGGTGGTAACATTAGGGACATCTTCCAAAGTCTCACTTTCATTGTAACGTTTTGTATTTTGTACCTATTTGGTAATGTTCCATTTGTGAAAAGGTGGATAGATGAACTAATTTCCAATTCATGTTACTTTGGCATTAGATCATTCCTGCTAGCGCTGTCCTATTTCCATTTCAATTTACGATGTTGGCAGGGGCAGAAGCATCAGAACTCTCAGATTATTATTGCTAATTGAATAAGCAATAATAATAAAATAATGTGTTATTTATGGCAATGAGCAGGGATGTCTGCAGGGAGGGGGTCGAAAAGGCAAAATGGTGACCACAACCAAGAGAGGGAGGGAGGAAAGAAAAATAGGAAAGGAAGGAAGGAAGGAAGGAAGGAAGGAAGGAAGGAAGGAAGGAGGAATGGGAGGGAGGGAGGGAGAGGAGGGCATGAAGGGAGGGGAGGGCATGAAGGAGGGGAGGGAGGGAGGAAGGAAGGAGGGAGGAGGGCATGAAGGGAGGGAGGGAGGGAGGGAGGGAGGGGAAGGAAGGAAGGAAGGAAGGAAGGAAGGAAGGAAGGAAGGAAGGAAGGAAGGAAGGAAGGAAGGAAGGAAGAATTTCCAATGCTTTCCACAAGCTCAATCAGGAAATCAACAGGAAGTAAGAAATTGCTCACACTCCCAGTGATTTTTTTGTTTGCCCATTTTAATTTGGCTTCTCTGTTTAGGGAAGGAAATATCTTTGAAAAGATGACCCAACAGTTCATGGGTTGCTAGTATCTACTTAATAGTAAGATCCATAAAGTTCAGTTGACTTTATTCCACATTACTATTTATTTTAAATCACAAAGGCAACCTATAATCTAAGTTACCAATTATACATCCTACCCAGAGTTGTGAATCTTTTGGAAGTTCTTGCACATTTTCAATCATTTTAGAATGATGAATAATTGCTGCAGATGGTTATTAAAAGGGTCAGTAAGATCACTGATTTCCAAAGGGACTTGACCCTGAGAGCTGCTGGGATTCATTTACAAGCTCCTGGTGTGAGTTAATTGCTATACTTCAAAGCTAACAAAAGATGACAATACTTAGTCATCTTCTGGACGCTGCCCAAAAGTGTCACCGTGAACGATGCTTCACAGATATCACACAATTTATCTCCCTCTTCACAACATGAAGAACATGCAGTCTTATGTAGCTGATAAGCAAAAGGAAAAAAGGAAATCTCTCCAGATGGTTTGCCTTTACAAAACCCTAATAAGTCTGCACCAGGCTGAAGGCAATGTGACATCTCTAGTTTTCCCCATAGTTTAATCTAAGATCTTTATGGGGTTATGTTTGAATTGATGGGTGGATATGGGCAGCCGTTTTGTCAAATGAAGGAAAGAAAGAGGGGAAAAAGAAGAAAGGAAGGAAGGAAGGAAGGAAGGAAGGAAGGAAGGAAGGAAGGAAGGAAGGAGGTGGGGAGGGGAGGGAGAGAGGGAGGGAATCAACATTCACTACTGATCAAAAACCACTACTTTATTTCTCTGGGGTGGGAAATATATACTGTATAATCTTATGTGTAGATGCGTAAGCTAAGCCCGAGGGAGGAGTCAAACACCTCATCAGTCTTGAATCCCTTCATGTTCACAAGAGATCTAAGTCCAGCCCACTTTCAATCCCATTGACTCTTATCTACTGCCAATTTGCTTGGACTTTTAGTAGTTCAGATTCTGGTAGAGAGCTTAAGCTTGCAATAAACCGTTATATACATTTGAATTGCCTGCCACTATTCCTGAGACATGGTTTTCCTTATTCTCACATGAACCAGAAGTGATTGATGGATTACGTGTCTCAAGTCATTTTCAGCTTCCAGTCACCACGTAGATGAATCTTCTCCGTGGCAATCTATTCCTAACTTGGTCTTTCAAGTCTCCCAACAATGCTCCCCGTTGCCATTGTAGCTAAATCCATCCACCTCTTTCATTTTAGGCAATTATTATTTAGCATAAGATGAGAACATGTCAGCAGAGAAGTAAACATATATACACAGTGTACGTAAGTATAAGTAAAACTACTATGGGGTTATCATAGTGATCTCATAACTAGATGTCCAATTCAGTTATCCAGAGATTGTCTCTGTTGTTGCTTTGTGCAGATCTTCTGGGGAACCAGAGAATGGATGTTATGGACAATCTTATGTAACATGTTTAATAGCTTGCATATCAGTACAACAATCACAACAAAGGGAATCTTTCTATCCCCACTGCTACAGGGCAGAGGCACTTCTTCCCATTTTAAGTAAGACGAGGGGGAATCTGCAACAAAGATCTGAACAAACTGGAACACTGGGCGCTATCTAGCAAAATGAAATTCAATGGTGAAAAAAGCAAGGTTCTACATTTAGGCAAGAAAAACCAAATGTACAGGTATAGTATAGGGGGTACCTTGCTCAATAGCAGTAACTGTGAGAGGGACCTCGGAGTCCTACTGGACAATCACTTAAATATGAGCCAGCAGTGTGCTGCAGCTGCCAAAAAGGCCAACCCAGTGGTAGGCTGCATTAACAGAGGGATAGATTCAAGATCATGTGAAGGGTTAATACCACTTTACAATGCCTTAGTAAGGCCACACTTGGAATACTGCATCCAGTTTTGGTCACCACGATGTAAAAAAGATGTTGAGACTCTAGAAAGAGTGCAGAGAAGAGCAACAAAGATGATCAGGGGACTGGAGGCTAAAACATATAAGGAACGGTTGCTGGAATTGGGGATGTCTAGTTTAACGAAGAGAAGGACGAGGGGTGACATGATAGCAGTATTCCAATATCTCAGGGGCTGCCACAAAGAAGAGGGAGCCAAGCTATTCTCCAAAGCGCCTGAAAGCAGGACAAGAAGCAACGGATGGAAACTAATCAAGAAGAGAAGCAACCTAGAACTAAGGAGAAACTTCCTGACAGTTAGAACAATTAACCAGTGGAACAACCTGCCTCCAGAAGCGGTGAATGCTCCAACATTGGACATTTTCAAGAAGAGACTGGACAGCCATTCGTCTGAAATGGTATAGGGTTTCCTGCCTGAGCAGGGGGTTGGACTAGATGACCTCCAAGGTCCCTTCCAACTTTATTATTATTATTATTATAAAGTAAGCTTTAACAACGCTCCAGAAGGAGGGGACCTTTTTAATTTGTCCGTTTAATGACCTTCGCTCAGTGTTTGCATTGCAGTTCTTTGGACTGTCCTGTTTTGGACTGTGGCTGATGGTTTACAGGCGGTTGTTTTACCTCTGCTTTTAAGTGAAGTGTCACCTTGTTGTAAGATGGGTGGCAAACAAAATAAATAAATAAATGTTTTGCTCAGCAATTAGGGGTCCTTTGGGAGGAAAAATGATATGCAAACTGAGAAAACAGTAGCAGCAATCAGCATTTAGTATTTAGAAGAAATATTTGGAGTAGTTCGTATTTGTCACAAGTTGAACACGGAGCGGGCGTGTAATCAAGAAGCCAGATAGACTAATTGAACTAGTTGAATTTTGCATGATTAAGTTATTTTATTTAGAAAGTGGGGATTGCAAAGATGATATGATTGATATGTTGGCTTAGAATCAGTGTCGAATTCCAACTGATCTTAAGAAATGAGGTCAGCTCACTTCTCGTGTCCTTGCCATCTCATAAATGAAGAACATAGTAAGTGGTACAGTTTCATGATAGGGGGAAAAAAACACCCTGAAGCAGAACAACACACTCAAATGTGCACCCAAGGATTACACGAGCCACCTAATGCATTGGTTCTGCTTCAAATGGCAATTTTCTGATCAGGCAATATTCAGTTCCCAGGATACAAAAGTCAAAAGGATTTTGAAAGCATGCCAGACAAAAGCTGGGTTTCAGCCAACTTTTGGTGTCAGCTCTCTTCCTGGAGCACAGAGAAAAGCCAGTCTGAATTTGCTACAAGATGCCCCTTCCCCATGACATCAAGTGGAAAGAGACAAGTGAAAAAAGTGCAGAGAACAATAGAGATGATTAGGGGACTGGAGGCTAAACTGTATGATGAACTGTATGATGAACGATTGTGGGAACTAGGTATGTCTAGTCTCACAAAGAAAAGAACTAGAGGTGATAAGATACCTGTCTTCCAGTACTTGAGGGCTGTCACAGAGAAGAGGGGGTCAATCTATTCTCCGAAGCATCTGAGAGCAGGACAATAGCAATAGCCCTAAGACTTATATACTGCTTCACAGTGCTTTACAGCCTTCTCTAAGTGGTTTATAGAGTCAGCACATTGCCCCCCAACAATCTGGGTCCTCATTTTACTGACTTCAGAAGGATGGAAGGTGAGTCAACCTTGAGCCAGTAAGAATCGAACTGCCGAAATGCTGGCAGTCAGCAGTCAGCAGAAGTAGCCTGCAGTACTGCATTCTAACCACTGCACCACCACGGCTTTTTAATTGTACCCATAGCTACAGTAGCAATAGCAAAAGCACTTAGACTTACAATACCACTTCATAGTGCTTTACAGCCTCTCTAAGCAGTTTACAGAGTCAGCATATTGCCCCCCAGCAATCTGGGTCCTCATTTTACCGACCTCGGAAGAATGGAAGGCTGAGTCAACCTTGAGTCGGTGAGAATCAAACCACCAAACTGCAGGCAGCCAGCAGGCAGCAGAAGTAGCCTGCAGTACTGCATCCTAACCACTGCACCACCACGGCTCACAAGATGTAACAGGAAGACAATCTATTTTCCAAAGCACTCAAAGGCCAGATAAGGAACAATGGATGGAAACTGATCAAGGAGAGATTCAACCTAGAAATAAGGAGAATTTTTCTGACAGTGAAAACAATCAACCAAGGGAACAGCTTGCCTTCAGAAGTTGTGGGCACTTCATCACTGGAGGCGTTCAAGAAGAGACTGGACAGCCACTTGTCAGAAATGGTATAGGGACTCAGGGGGTTGGACTAGATGGCCTCCAAGGTCCCTTCCAACTCTGTTGTTCTGTATTCTGTATCATTCAACAGAGATCCAACCTAGAACTAAGGAGAGATTCCAGAGAGTGAGAAGAATGAATCAGTGGAAGGGCCTGCCTCCAGAAGTTGTGGGTGCTCCATCACTGGAGGTTTTCAAGAAGATACTGGTCAGCCATTTGTTCAGAATGGTATAGGGTCTCCTGCTTGAGCAAGGGGTTGGACTAGAAGACCTCCAAGGTCCCTTCCAACTCTGTTATTCTGCATTCTATCTTGAAACACAAGTATCTCCAACAGTGAAAGCTATGGCAAGGTGCTCACAAAGCAGAGTTAAAACTAGGAAAAGGGAAGAGCATCCCGCTGGGCATTCAATTAATTAAGTTGGTTAGTGAAGAAGAAACTACAGCTTTGTGCCAGATGGAGTTATGCAAAATCTGTCATTACTTTAAACAACTATTGCACCAAAATGGAAGCTCAAAAAAAGAGAAAAGAGATACTTTGGAAAAGAAAAACCACAATCTTGGTCTGCTTTTTTGATGGGCTTAGGAGACCTGTTTGCAATTTAAGATGGGCTGGCTTAGCAAGATTTGAGCTGAATAGCAACAGGTCTAATCTGTTGAACAAATTGAAGGAGCTAAATGATTGAGAATTTGGGCAGGAAATAGAAAACGTACCTGAATTTGGAATCATTAGAAGGCAAAGAATGTGTTTAAATAATTTTTAGAAGGATTAGGGCCACCAAATCCATGGCCATCAAATCAATAGGAAAGAAGGTATAAAAAGCTGCAAAGAAGCTGAGAAAGGAACTTTAAACATAAACAAGCAACAGCTGGAAGGGAATTAGTTATCTACTAACGAAGGGCAGGGAAAAAAATACAAAAAATGGTCAAAGAGATTCTACCTTAACAAACTCATTAATAAAAGTGGACAGAAACTTGCCATCATAGTTTCCAAAATCTGTACCTTATCCTTTATTTCTTGCATCGAAACTCCTTATCAGGTCTATGAATTTTTTGCTTCTGACATTTTATCCTGCCATAAACGTCTTGACATTATAGGGCCTAAGTTTTCATTTTATTTATTTTTCTTGTTTGGGAGACACTGGGTGTGTCTTTTGTTTATTTTTAAATGCTGGTTAAACTTATATTAGCAAACACTACACTTGACCAGGAAAGGGAAGGAAGGAAGGAAGGAAGGAAGGACTACATAACAATTCATTAACAGAATTTGCTGTCACAATAATTTAATGACAGGGCTATCAGATTGGATCAATTTAACCTGGACATTTAAATAAAAAAATAGACTGGTTCTATTAATGGAAATGGCCATTAATCATTATTACTAAATAATTATCACTGTGTACATCTGTTCCTAAATGGCTGGATGCCAGTTGAATACTGTACATCTGTTCAGGCAGAAATTCAACCCAAGAATGCAATTGTTCCCTAGCAACCGCTGAATTCTATTTTTCCAAGAATAGGAGATCAACTGTTGTTGTTGTTGTTTCTTCGTCATAGTAATCTTGGGAAGGTACTTGGGTGCAAACTGAAATGGACATAGCTTCTAACAGAACCTCACTTCCCTGTCTAAAAACAGCCAGAGCCAAATTTAAAGATTTTTATGCATCATTTCATCCACTCAATCCTTTGAGATGTTTTAAAAGAAACCAGAAAATCTTCATGACTTGCTGTTTATGACTTTTGCGAATAGACAACACTTTGTACGCAGAGATGGATATCAGTTCTGGATTTCTGGGTGATACAATGCAGTCTTGCAGGTTAGGATTGCAATATTGAGTACATTTTAGTGTCATTCAGGAAAACAATCCCTTTTTCCCCTGCTGGTTCTCATTCAGTTGGGTAAAAGAAATTGTGCTTTTGCAAATTTTTTACAAATTACTAAAATTTGCTGATTTTTGTCAATGTAGTATTTTTTTTTAATTACAGCTAGTCCTCAATTTATGATCACAATTGAGCCCAACATTTCTGTTGCTAAGTGAGACATTTGTTAAGTGAATTTTGCCCCATTTTCTTGCCACAGTGGTTAAATGAATCACCACAGTTGTTAAGATAGTAACCCGGTTGTTAAGTGAATCTGGCTTCCCCATTGACTTTGCTTGTCAGAAGGTTGCAAAAGGTGGATCACATGACTCCGGGACACTGCAGCCATCATAAATGTGAGTCAGTTGCCAAGCATCTGAGTTTTGATCACGTGAACGTGGGGATGCTGCAATGGTTGTAAGTATGAAAAATGGGCATAAGTCACTTTTTTCAGTGCCGTTGTAACTTTGGTCGCTAAATGAACTGTTATATGTCAAGGACTACTGGTACCAGGTAGCCAAAGTGAGTGTGAGAATAAACTGAATTGCTAGGCTGCATTAACAGAGGGATAGAATCAAGTTCATGTAAAGTGTTAATACCACTTTACAATGCCTTGGTAAGGCCACACTTGGAATACTGCATCCAGTTTTGGTCACCACGATGTGAAAAAGATGTTGAGACTCTAGAAAGAGTACAGAGAAGAGCAACAAAGATGATTAGGGGACTGGAGGCTAAAGCATATAAGGAACGGCTGCTGGAATTGGGTATGTCTAGTTTAATGAAGAGAAGGACGAGGGGGGACATGATAGCAGTGTTCCAATATCTCAGGGGCTGCCACAAAGAAGAGGGAGTCAAGCTATTCTCCAAAGCGCCTGAAGGCAGGACAAGAAGCAACGTATGGAAACTGACCAAAGAGAGAAGCAACCTAGAACTAAGGAGGAATTTCCTGACAGTTAGAACAATTAACCAGTGGAACAACCTGCCTCCAGAAGCGGTGAATGTCCAACACTGGAAGTTTTTAAGAAGAGACTGGACAGCCATTTGTCCAAAATGGTATAGGGTTTCCTGCCTGAGCAGGGGGTTGGACTAGATGACCTCCAAGGTCCCTTCCAATTCTTATTCTTATTCTTATTCTTCTTATTCTTCTGATTATTATTATTCTTATTCTTCTGATTATTATTCTTCTGATTATTATTCTTCTGATTATTATTATTATTATTATTATTATTATTATTATTATTATTATTATTATTATTATTATTATTATTATTATTATTATTATTATTATTATTATTATTATTATTATTATTATTTGATTGAACTGGGATTTAAGCATCTCCAATTCAGCATTTTCAAATTATGAAATCTGGATGGC
The DNA here is from genome assembly GCA_023970755.1 of Azemiops feae. Classification (NCBI taxonomy): domain Eukaryota; kingdom Metazoa; phylum Chordata; class Lepidosauria; order Squamata; family Viperidae; genus Azemiops; species Azemiops feae. The sequence goes on from JALGBA010000596.1 coordinate 514,174, forward strand.
CAAAGAGAGGGAAAGACATGGAACAGAAGTGACACCAAAAGCAACAATTTCTCCCAAGAGTCGATCCAGCTCAAAACCACCTGCGAGAGAAATTCCAAGGAAATTCTCAAGCCCACTGAGAATACGAAAATCGGGAATAAAACATCTGAGGAACTGCAGGGCAGATCCCAGCACTGCATTAGCAAATTCATAGCAATAGCCAGATGCAATCAATTTTGCACCTCTCCCTTGCCTTGAGCTCATTTGAACGATAATTAATTCAGAATTCTTGGAAGCTTGGCTGACTACTTTCATAGAAGTAGGATCTATTCTTCCCCTGACATCTAATCCCTCTTTGGCAAGTGGCATTTTTATAGCTGCGTTCAATATCCCTTGATCTTACCCTGGTGTGGAAATTTGTCCTGATAAATAAAAGAGCCCACCAAATGGAATTCCCTTAAAAATTCATCATGCTAATCTTTAGGCACTCTCTTGCTGCGTTGTCACGAATGTCCTCTTTAGTCAAGGAAGAAGAAGAAGAAGAAGAAGAAGAAGAAGAAGAAGAAGAAGAAGAAGAAGAAGAAGAAGAAGAAGAAGAAGAAGAAGAAGAAGAAGAAGAAGAAGAAGAAGAAGAAGAAGAAGAAGAAGAAGAAGACAACTTTACATTCCTAATATATCTTTCTGATACAAAAGAAGACAATGAGAGAGGGGTGTGGGTTTGAGGGTTGTTTTGTTTTGCTTTGCTTTGTTGGTCAATGCATGATTAACCTGGTCATTGGGCTGTTGGTTTGATCTCCAAGGTTGGCGATTTGGCTGCAAACGTTTCGTCTCTACAAATTGTTGTCCATGAAAGCATCTTCCCCTCTCCCTCCTGCCCCCTGCCTGTTGAGACTCTAAATTCTAACGCCTTAATCGTTTGCGAAGGCCGCTGTCAGAACGATCGAAATGGAGCAGATTATAAAATGGAATGGCGAGTGTTCTCATCTCCAAGGAAATCTAGAGAGCTCCATAAATCAACACCACAATTCTTGGATCAAATCAATGGAGCCAGGCGAGAGACATAAACTGCCTGATGCAAGATAGGAGGCCCGCACTGCTGTGATTCAGTTGGACAGGGATGAATCGAAAGAAGCGAGGGCTAAACCAGGGTGGGAGAAAAGCCCTTAACTCTATTCTGCCTCGTGTCTTTTAAGAGTTTGTGCCTTTAAAAAAAAAAAAAAAAAATCCTGAAAGGCCTATTTGCTTTTTTTCAGAGATTTTTTTTTTCTGTCCTGGTAGTCCTTTACTTACGACCACAACTGAGCCCAAAGTTTCCATTGCTAAGCAAGACAGTTGTTAAGTGAGTTTTTCCGCATTTTATGACCTTTCATGCCACAGTTGTTAAGTGAATTTGGCTTCCCCACTGAATCTGCTTGTCAGAAAGTTGCAAAAGGTGATCACATGACCCCGGGACACTGCAACCATCATGAAAACATGTCACTTGTAAAGCATCCAAATTCTGATCACATAAACTGTGGGGATGCTGCAGCGGTCATAAGTGTGAAAAACAGACACTTTTTTTCAGTGCCATTGTCACTCCGAACAGTCATTAAACAAAGAGTTGTAAGTCAAGGACTAGCTGTATATCTATAAGCATAGATGCATATATTTAGCTACCATCAGTCTTGGTGGCGCAGTGGTTAGAATGCAGTATTGCAGGCGAATTCTGCCGATAGCCAACAGTTCAATCCTGACTGGCTCAAGGTTGACTCAGCCTTCCATCCTTCCGAGGTCAGTAAAATGAGGATCCAGATTGTTGGGGGAAAGATGCTGACTCTGTAAACTGCTTAGACAAGGCTATAAAGCACTATGAAGCGGTATATAAGTCTTATTGCTATTGCTAACATCCAACAAGTATGAAGCCACTAGAATTCCTATTCCTAGCACAGTACTTCTCAACCTTGGCAATGTTAAGACACATGGACTTCAACACCCAGAAGCTGAAATCCATACATCTTAAAGTATCTTAAAGTACATGCTGGTTGGGGGAAGGGTTGGGGGAGTTGAACTCCACATATCTTAACATTGTCAAAGTTGACGCTGCCCTAGTAGGTACTGTAGCTTGTTCCTTTTGGTGTTTTGCTGAGAAGACAGCTCTCTTCACTGTCTGAAGTTCTTGTTATTATTGTGCTTTGCCTATCAATGGTAGCAATGAAGGGTCCTTATGCTCTAGTCCCTATCCTGAAGGTCTCCAGCCAAATTGGGACAGTAGATCTTAATATCTGATGTCTACCTGTAAAGCACTGTGAAGTGGTATATACATCTAAGTGCTGTTGCTATTGCTATCAGCCACTTCCTCTGTATGCTAAGAATGAACAAGCTATTGACTTGCTTGAGTCACCTGACACAGATCTACAGTGAGAGAACTGGGATGTCATTCCAGACGGAGATGTGTAGCCAGATGGTAGCAAAGAGAGAGAAAGCATTAAGACTGATGAGATGGAACTACCAGACAATTATATAGGAGACATACAAACCAGCTACCAGTACCTTTGTGTTCCACAGTCACATGGGAACCATGTGGAAGGGGCAAGGAAGTCAACAACATCCAAGTATCACCAAAGGATAAGTCAGGCCTGAAGAGTCAGCTCAATGGGAAGAATAAGATCCATGCCATCAATACATATGCCCTGCCAGTCATCAGATATTCTGTTGGTACCCTGAGTAGGCCAAAGAAGAAGGAGGAGGAGACTGTCAATGTGTAGATCCTAAAGTTCCTAACAATATATAGAGGTTTCCCTCCTCAAGCCCAACACCCAGAGAGTAGGCAGGTTTGGTGAGCATCAAAGCCACTGCCTTGGTTGCTCACCCAAAGCATCCAGGAGAACATCGGTAAAATGGCACTCAAAGATGAGCTTCTGAGAGAATGCCTAGTGTGTCGCCCCTAGTAAAAAGGACTAGGGGGGACAGGATAGCAGTGTTCCAACATTTGAGGGGCTGCCACAAAGAAGAGGGGTCAACTTATTTTCCAAAGGAGAGAACCAACCCAGAAATAAGGAGAAATTTTCTAATAGAACGATTAATCAGCGGAATAACTTGCCTCCAGAAGTGGTGTGTGCTCCATCACTGGAGGCTTTTAAGAAGAGACTGGACTGCCACTTGTCTACAATGATATAGGTGTCAATGCAAAAACATCCAATGTTAGCAGCGTTTTTGGCTTCGATGATGCAGTGCCGATGTTATGCTACTCAAAATAAAGATTCTTTCAGGTAAACAATGCCTCGAAGTTCTTTTGAAGATTTTCATCTGTCGGAACCATGACATTAGGGTCTCCTGCTTGAGCAGGGGGTTGGACTAGGAGACCTCCAAGGTCCCTTCCAACTTGATTATTCTAAGATCAAGCAGAGGAAACACCATGGCAAGACAAGAATTCTTCATGCTCTCTAAGCTTGGCTGCTTTCTTGCAGACGTTTCATTACCCAAACTAGGTAATATTATTAGAGCACTAATGATGTTGCCTAGTTTGGGTAATGAAATATCCTCAAGAAAACAACCAAGCTCAGAAAGCACCAAGGATCATTGGTGAGCTACAAATATTCTCCTTTATTAAGATGACCCTGCATGGGATGTACCATCCACAGCTATCTGAGGTGAGTGGAGGTCCTACCAGGGGCTGAAAAGGGCTCGATTAAATGACAGCACTGAGGCACAGTATTATGTCTCGATTGCTTTTTCATTGGCATGTTTCCATCACCCCTGTGCACCAGCTAGCAACTTTTAAGACTGAGGCACTTTCAAAATGCTGTCAGGTAAATAAGGATGTGAGGTGGAGGAAGGATAAAATGGCTTCTGTGGAAATGGAAGCCTGCTGGGAGCAAAAGGCCTTTTAAAAAAATCCCAATTTGGTGAACCAAGAAATCATGTGAGGCTCTTAGACCCAACCTTGCAGGAGAGGGGTCATTCAGCTTCAGCCTCAAGCATAAAGACTTTACAATTTTTAAAATTTATAAATATTAAAAGGCCACCTCGGTTCTTTAAGAATGTTCTTTTATTTTTCATCCTTTTTAATAAAAAAAAAAAAAGCATTGTAGACTTCAACTAGGTAGGAATGTCTAAACCTCTATGGATTTCTTCTATTTCCACCCCCTCACCCCACCCCCACCCGAAGGACGAACGGGGTTGTGGAAACCACACATAATTTCAGCACAAACGCTCCTGAGCTGCCAATGCAGTAATTAGATCCTCAGATTCACCATCCTCCCAGAAGGGAGATGAGAAAGTATCTGCTTCAATTATCATCCCTAATAACTTTTGAGGACCTCTTTAAAGTGCATTTCAATGAGTCCGACTTCAAATGTGGCTGAGATGAAAGAAATGAGATTCAAGCTGGTGAATAACCGGCTCTCTCAGGAAGGCAACCGACCTTTCTTCACAAATCAGAGACAGGCCTTTTGAGCCAATCTTCTCATGCTCCTGTTTCTGGCCCTTCACCAGGGATGAGGTACTTTCAACGTCCATGAATTCAGAAAAGCCTTGAGAGAAACCACTAGGACTTGAGAATGTTTGCTTGGAAAGCAGCCGGAATAATAGAAAAGCACAGAAAACTCGGATTTTCTTGAGTGTGTGACCTGGAGCACTCAAGCGTTCACAAAAACAAGGTTGTTGAAAAGCTAAGCTATGAGCAGACACTGAATGTTTTTCTCTCGTGGTAATCATTGCTCACTGATCTGAGGGAATGCGGGTTTCCAGCACTGTGGGGTTTTATTGTGGGTTATTATTATTACTGTTGCACAGTCGGCCAGAGGTTTAGTCTGGATTTGGCATTTCTATCCACCTATCAAGTTCTTCCCAAGGAACTGGGATGGGCAGAGGTTGTTGTTACATGGTGTTAAATGAATAACAATAACAACAATAACAATAACAATAACAGGGTTGGAAAGAACCTTGGAGGTCTTCTAGTCCAACTCCTTGCTCAGGCAGGAAACCCTATACCTTTTCAGACAAATGGTTGTCCAATCTATTCTTAAAAACTTCCAGTGTTGGAGCATTCACAACTTCTGGAGGCAGGTTGTTCCACTGATTAATTGTTCTAACTGTCAGGAAATTTCTCCTTAGTTCTAGGTTGCTTCTCTCTTTGGTTAGTTTCCATCCGTTGCTTCTTGTCCTGCCCTCAGGCGCCTTGGAGAATAGCTTGACTCCCTCTTCTTTGTGGCAGCCCCTGAGATACTGGAATACTGCTATCATGTCACCCGTAGTCCTTCTCTTCATAAACCAGACATACCCAATTCCAGCAACCATTCCTGATATGTTTTAGCCTCCAGTCCCCTGATCATCTTTGTTGTTCTTCTCTGTACTCTTTCTAGAGCAGACATGTCAAACTCGTGACGTCACGTGACATCGCGCAACGTATCGGGACTGTTTTGCCATTGCCGGCAATGGGGTGGGCGCGGCTTCCACATGACGTGTCCGGCCCGCAGGCCGGCAGTTTGACACCCCTGTTCTAGAATCTCAACATCTTTTTTACATCATACTGACTTTTGAGGTACATCGAGGTATTGCCACAGGATGTAAGCTGCCTTTTGCAAGTGACTGATGGTGATTTTGTCAATGCCGATTGTGTGCAAGTGATGTTCCAGTTGTTTTGGGATTGCACCCAAGGGTCCCATTACTATTGCTATTATCCTTGCTTTCTTTTGCTGTAGTCTTTCTACTTTTATTTGCAGGTCTTTTTATTTTGTGATCTTCTTCGGTTCTTTCTCTTCTATCTCCAGTACTACTAAGTCCATTATCCAGCCTTTTTTTGTATTTCTTATCAACAATTGTTAAGTCTGCAGTCTTAAATGGTAGATGCTTGTCTGTTTGAATTTTAAAGTTTCAGAGTACTTTGGTTTTCCTCATTTTCTATTACTTTATCTATTTTGTATTCCCACCAGTTCTTGCTTGCAGGCAAATGGTATTTCTTGCAGATATTCCAATGCACCATTACTGTTATCTTGTCATTCCATTGTGTGTAATCACTCTGCATGATCTTCCTGCAACAGCTAATGAAGGAGAATATTTGTAGCTCAGGGCTCACATGAGGGGTCCTTGGTGCTCTCTGAGCTTGCTTGTTTTCTTGCAGATGTTTCATTACCCAAACTAGGTAACATCATCAGTGCACCTAGTTTGGATAATGAAATATCTGCAAGAAAACAAGCTCAAAGAGCACCAAGGACCCCTCATGCAACAGCTAACTACGTGGTCCAATTATTCTATTATTTGCCTTCGAGTCCGTGTTGACTCCTGGTGACTACCTGAACAAGTCCCTGCGATTTTCTTGGCAAACATTTTGGAGGTAGTTTTCCATTGCCTGCTTCCTAGGGCTGAGTAGTCTTTCCATATGCTGCAGGAATATCAGAAAGCTCAGGAGGATCTTCAGCCAACACAAGTTACATGCACACTTCAAACCCAAGAATACACTTAAGGCAGAAGCTTGTCCACCCCAAGGACAAAACACCCAGACACAAACTGAGCAACGTGGTATATGCAGTACAATGCAGTGAGCCATGGGCAGATCTGTACATTAGGGAAACAAAACAATTACTTCATAAATGCATGGCACAACGTAAGAGAACAAACCCATCAGGACAAGATTCAGCAGTCCATCTGCATTTATAAGACAAAGGCCACTCTTTTGAAAACAGCAAAGTCCACATTTTGGACAGAGAGGATTGCTGGTTTGAAAGAGGGGTCAAAGAAGACATCTATGTCAAAACTGAACAGCCCTCTCTCAACAGAAGGGGAGGGATACGACATCATCTATCTCCAGTCTACAACACAGTCCTTTCGACAGTTCCAAGAAGGCCTCACACCCATTTGCACTACTCAGGTGACCCTGAAGACACAGATAAGCCTCCACATGGCCTCAATGACTCTCCAAAAGAATGCAAATGACCAGCTGGCTGCAAGGAGTATAAATCTTTCCATTCCCCACCATCCAGTCAGAGCTGAAGAAGCTTCTTGGATAAGAAGTGAAGCATCTTGAAAGAAAAACAAGAAAGTCCAGTTGCCTCATGAAAAAAGCACCTTGGGGACTGGGTCAATTATGATTTCGATTATGATTACAGGTAGTACAGATAGTCCTCGACTTATGACCACAATTGAGCCCAAAATTTCTGTTGCTACATGAAACATTTTAAGTGAATTTTGCCCCATTTTATTACTCTTATTGCCGTGGTTGTTAAGTGAATCACTGCAGTTGTTAAGTGAATCTGGCTTCCCCACTGACTTTGCTTGTAAGAGGGTCACAAAAGCTGATCACATGTCCCCAGGACCCTGAAACCGTCATAAATATGAGTTAGTTGCCAAGTGTCCGAATTTTGATCACGTGACCATGGGGATGCTGCAACGATTTTAAGTGTGAAAAACTCTCATAAGTCACCCTTTGCTGTTGTAACTTTGAACGGTTATTAAATGAACTGTTGTAAGTCGAGGATTATCTATACTTAGTTAACCACCTTTCTTACAGTGACTGTTCAAAGTTACGACAGCACTGAATGAGAAGACGTATGACCAGTCTTTGTACTTAAGATAAGATAAGATAAGATAACCTTTATTGTCATTTTTATATTGTGGGCACAATGGCACACATCAAAAATGAAATTTAGTTGCCCGCTCTTAAAGTGAAACACATACATGACACACACCTAAACATACTATGTACAACATATATATATAGACCCACATCCCTACATATACAGTACATAGCAAATAAATATTAAATACTGTCCATCTTGAATATATAACGCAAGGAGGAAGTTTGAGAGTTCGAAACTTGCAAGCGTTTCCACGGTCACATCAGCTTTATTCAGGCTCTTGACAACTGACTCACAATCATGACAGTCGCAGCATCTTGTAAGCCCGGGATTGCTATTTGTGATCTTCATTGCTGATCAGCAAAGTCAATAGGGAAGCCAGCAGGACGTCACAAATGGCGATCAGGTGACCTTGCGCCTAATGACTTTGCATGATTTGCCTGACAATACTAACTGGGACAGCCTTGAACTGCCATCATAGGTCAGCATAGTCACATGACATCCTTCTTTACAATTGCATCACTTAGCAACGGAGTTCCTGTTCCCAATTACAGTTCTTAATTGAGGACTACCTGTACTATATAAATTGGGAACGTCCAATCTTTTGGCTTGTCTGGGCCACATTGAGTAAAAAGGAATTGTCTTGGGCAGCATATAAAATATATAATATAGCTAATGTATATAAATAACAAACTTCCATTTTTAAAATTTTTTACAAAATCTTGTGGGGTCACATTACTAGCTGTCCAGGGCCACAAGTGGCCTATGGCCCATGGGTTGGACACACCTAATTTAAATGTATATGCTGCCTGACTCCCTGCAATTCTGAACGATTTAGAAATTACTGTGTTTAAAACATGAAAATTTTCCTGACAGTTAGAACAATTAATCAGTGAAACAACTTGCCTCCAGAAGTTGTGAATGCTCCAACACTGGAAGTTTTTAAGAAGAGATTGGACAACCATTTGTCTGAAATGGTATAGGGCAGTGGTGGCGAACCTATGGCACAGGTGCCAGAGGCGGCACTCAGAGCCCTCTCTGTGGGCACGTGCGCCGTCGCCCCAGTCCTAGGCCTTCAGCTGGGTTTTATAAAACCTTTTCGCTTTAGGCCTCCGCCGCCGTGTGCAAAAAAAAGGTTCAATCAGTCAATTTCAACTTCTCGCGGGGAAAAAAAAGATCTTGCAAAGTAGGAATTGATTGATTGAACTTTTTAGTCCCACCCAGTCTGCCGTTACCACCACAGCCATGCCCAGCCAATGGGCCACGCCCACCCAATGGGCCACACCCACCTGGCACTCAAGGATGCATAAGTGGGTTTGGGGTTGCAGTTTGGGCACTCGGTCTCTAAAAGGTTTGCCATCACTGGTATAGGGTTTCCTGCCTGAGCAGGTTGGACTAGAAGACCTCCAAGATCCCTTCCAATTCTTCTATTCTATTCTATTCTATTCTATTCTATTCTATTCTATTCTATTCTATTCTATTCTATTCTATTCTATTCTATTCTAAACAGTAACAATGAGAAGGGATGAAAAGAACGCTAGAACTGGCAGGTAAACAAACCAGGTAGAAACAAAAGAAAACAACAAAGTAATATTAAAAGAAGGCTCCAGACATCCTGACCCAAAGACTGGGCAAATGATCAGCTCTTCAACTCTTTTGAAACACCAGTCTCAGCACCCACCTCTTTCTCCTCCTGTTCCTCCACGCCCTGCATTCTTTCTCTTTGATGTGCCACCAGTTATAGGAGAGGAGCAGGCTGAGATGGAAGACGGAGTTAAATGTGTCATCAGTTTGGAATCATTGTGTTGCCAGAAGAGACCTAAAGTCCAGCCTCCTCTAAATTCTGTTGACGCTTATCTAGTGCCAATTTAGCTTTGTCCATTGGTTGACTAGATTCTTGTATTAGAGGAGGCAATAATAAACTCTTCTGTGCTTTGAACTCAACAAATGCTTCCGTTATTGGTGTCTGATTCCAGTTTCCTCTTTTCTCGGTTCTATCTCTCACTCCCTGTCACCCAACTTTTCCAGTCCCCCCCCCCCATCCATCCCTTCTTTTCTTCTAAGCAGCTCTCACTCTCCCAACTAATCAAGGAGAGATCCAGCCTAGAACTAAAGACAAATTTCCTGACACAAAGAACAATTAATCAGTGGTACAGCTTGCCTCCAGGAGTTGTGGGTGCTCCAACACTGGAGGTTTTTTACAAGAGATTCAACAATCATTTGTCTGAAATGGTGTAGGGTTTCTACCTGAGCAGTGGGATAATAATAATAATAATAATAATAATAATAATAATAATAATAATAATAATAATAATAATAATAATAATAATAATAATAATAATAATAATAATAATAATAATAATAATAATAATAATAATAAAGTTGAAAGGGACCTTGGAGGTCATCTAGCCCAACCCCCTGCTCAGGCAGGAAATTTTGTTCTGTTGGAGCTTTTTGGCCACTCAAAAACAAACTCACATTGGGATCTGTGTAAATCACAGGTGATCATTTTCATTTGAACCTTCATTTCCTGGGTCACTGGTTAGTTATGTTAAAGAAATGTTTGCTTGTTTGTTGGCGCAGTGGAAGATTCAAAAACAGCCATTATAGCAGAAGCAAACTGGAAAGTACTCTATAAACCTCGGATCCCCTGCAGTGAAAAGAACATTTTCCAGTCTGTTTTTGTTGTGTTGCAAGAGCTAGTGCAGTTTATTGATCAGCCATATGGCCACATTAAAGCACAAAAGGTTAAATAAAGTCATCGGTAGCAGCATAACTAAAAGCAATACCTCAGCTCATGCATCCTGATTGCCTGTATGTACAGTTAGCCCTTGACTTACAATGGTTCATTTAGTGACCATCCAAAGTTACAATGGCACTGAAAAATATGTCTTATGACCAGTGCTTTTTTTGTAAAAAAAAAAAAAAAAAGTGCTGGAACTCACACACATCATACAACCTGCCTTGCCTACCCTACAAGGTTTACCTTTGCAGTTGAAAAAAAACCCCTTCAATTTTTAGTGTATCTAAAAGACTAGGATTTTGTTCAAGGTAAGTTAATACTATTAATGTTACCATGCACAAATCCGTTGAAAAAAGGTGCCGGAACTCCATTCTGGTGCGTTCTATGACAAAAAAAAGCCCTGCTTATGACTGTTTTTCACAGTTACAACCTTTGCAGCATCCCCATGATCATGTGATCAAAATTCAGATGCTTGGCAACTGGTTCATATTTATGACAGTTTGCAGTGTCCCGGGCTCATGTGATAAAGCTTTTGCCACCTTCTGACAAGCAAAGTCAATGAGGAAGCCAGATTCACTTAACAACCATGTTACTAATGTAATAACTGCAGTGATTCCCTTAATCAGAGTGTCAAAAAAAGGTCATAAAATGGGCCCAAATTCTACAGAAATTTTGGGTTCAATTATGGTCGTACATCCAGGACTACCTGTAAATACTACTACTACTACTACTACTACTACTACTACTACTACTACTACTAATAATAATAATAATAATAATAATAATAATAATAATAATAATAATAATAATAATAATAATAATAATAATAATAATAATAATAATAATAATAAAGTTGGAAGGGACCATGGAGGTCATCTAGTCCAACCCCCTGCTCAGGCAGGAAACCCTATACCATTTCGGACAAATGGCTGTACAGTCTCTTCTTAAAAACTTCCAGTGTTGGAGCATTCACCGCTTCTGGAGGCAGGTTGTTCCACTGGTTAATTGTTCTAACTGTCAGGAGGTTTCTCCTTAGTTCTAGGTTGCTTCTCTCCTTGATTAGTTTCCATCCGTTGCTTCTTGTCCTGCTTTCAGGCGCTTTGGAGAATAGCTTGACTCCCTCTTCTTTGTGGCAGCCCCTTAGATATTGGAACACTGCTATCATGTCCCCCCTCGTCCTTCTCTTTATTAAACTAGACATACCCAATTCCAGCAACCGTTCCTTATACATGTGTGTGCATAGCTCCCAACGTCATGTTACATATGGCTCCTTCTACCAGACACCTTCTGAGTCACTAAGCATGCCTGGCAGAGTTGCCTTGGCAGACAGAAGCACACTATATCCAAAGTCTGCATCTCCACAGCTCCCAAGGCTTAAGCAACAACCCACCAAATTTTGGGTATTTCTCCTCGTCAGCCTTAATTAACTGCATCTGTTGGATGAGGAAAAGGACAAAAGGCAGAACTGTGGGAATTCCACATTGGCTTGTATTTTGTCACCGAGTATGCAGTGATAGTCTACAGGCTTCCTAATTCCAGCAAATACAGAAGAAAAATAGCCAAAAACTTTTGGCAAAGGATAACTAGCAAATCTGGGGTGGGAATGTGGCAGACAATTCAAATTTGCAGTTGGCATGCTGCAGGTGAAACAGAGTCATTCCTTTGGTGTTATGTTTTGCTGGAGACTTACTTTGATCTAGCAGCTGATCGACCCAAGTCCTTCCTATATTTAGCTATTTACGAAGTGTTTACCTTCCTAGCACTTGAGATGACAAAAGAGAACAGCTTCAACTGATAGAGAGAGGCAGTTTGGTCTAGTGCAGTGATGGCGAACCTTTTAGAGACCGAGTGCCCAAACTGCAACCCCAAACCCACTTATGCATCGTCGAGTGCCAGGTGGGTGTGGCCCATTGGCTGGGTGTGGTCAATTGGGTGGGCGTGGCCCATTGGGTGGGTGTGGCTGTGGTGGTAACGGCAGACTGGGTGGGACTAAAAAGTTCAATCAATCAATTCCAACTTTGCAAGATCTTTTTTTTTCCCCGTGAGAAGTTGAAATTGACTGATTGAACCTTTTTTTTTTTTTTTGCACACTGCGGAGGCCTAAAATGAAAAGGTTTTATAAAACCCAGCTGAAGGCCTAGGACTGGGGTGATGGCGCACATGCCCACAGAGAGGGCTCTGAGTGCCGCCTCTGGCACCCATGCCATACGTTCGCCACCACTGGTCTAGTGGTTAAGGCACCAAGCTAGACACCAGGAGACTGAGTTCTAGTTCCTCCTTAGGCATGAAAGCTGTCTGGGTGACTTAGGGGCAGTGATTCTCCCTCAGCCCAATCCAACTCACAAGGTTGCTGTTGTGCAGAATGCAAGAGGAGGAAGGAGTATTAGATATGCTCACCACTTTGAGCTGTTTATAAAAAGAATAAAGGTGGGAGATTAAATAGAGAGGGGAGAGAGAGAGAGACCGACAGACAGATAGATAATAGAGAAGAGAGATAGAGATAGATACAAGCAAGCAGACAGATACAGAGCTAGATAGACAGACAGAGATTCTAGGATGATGAGCACTGTTATCTAACTCTTCTTGAGAGCCTGCATTTTTACTCATGGACATACGCCAATTAGTAACAGCTGAAGTTCAATAAATAAAATTTTGGTTTCATTCAAGTTCTCATTTTTTTCACCCTCAAATTCTGACTACATTGCTTTATCATTAAAAAAAATTCCAAAGGGCAACATCTGCACAACTTGAGATCCATTTCTTGATATCTGGAAGTAAGGGTGACATGATAGCAGTGTTCCAATATCTCGGGGGTTGCCACAAAAAAGAGGGGGTCAGGCTATTCTCCAAAGCACCTGAAGGCAGGACAAGAAGCAATGGATGGAAACTAATCAAAGAGAGAAGCAACCTGTTACAATTAATCAGTGGATCAACCTGCCTCCAGAAGTTGTGAATGCTCCAGCACTGGAAGTTTTTAAGAAGAGACTGGACAACCATTTGTCTGAAATGTTATAGGGTTTCCTGCCTAAGCAGGGGATTGGACTAATAATAATAATAATAAAGTTGGAAGGGACCTTGGAGGTCATCTAGTCCAACCCCCTGCTCAGGCAGGAAGCCCTATACCATTTCAGACAAAGGGCTGTCCAGTCTCTTCTTAAAAACTTCCAGTGTTGGAGCATTCACCGCTTCTGGAGGCAGGTTGTTCCACTGGTTAATTGTTCTAACTGTCAGGAAGTTTCTCCTTAGTTCTAGGTTATTTCTCTCCTTGATTAGTTTCCATCCGTTGCTTCTTGTCCTGCCTTCAGGCGCCTTGGAAATTCTTCACTCCCTCTCTTTGTGGCAGCCCCTGAGGATTGGGAATACTGCTGCTATCATGTCCCCCCTCGATCCTTCTCTTCTTAAAACTAGACATACCCAATTTCCACCCAGCCATTACTTATATGCTTTAGCCTCCATCCCCTAATCATCTTGTTGCTCTTCTCTGTACTCTTTCTAGAGTCTCAACGTCTTTTTTACATCGTGGTGACCAAACTGGATTGCTGTATTCCAAGTGGGCCTTACCAAGGCATTGTAAAGTTGTATTAACTATTCACGTGATCTTGATTCTATCCCTCTGGTAATGCAGCCTAGCACTGTGTGGCCTTTTTAGCAGCTGCCGCACACTGCTGGCTCTATTTAAGTGATTGTCCCCACTAGGACTACTCCGAGGTCCCTCTCACAGTTACTGCTATTGAGCAGGTACCAACCCTATACTATACCTGTACATTTTGGTTTTTCCTTGCCCTAAATGTAGAACCTTAATTTTTTTCACCATTGAATTTCATTTTGTTAGATAGCGCCCAATGTTCAAGTCGTCCATCCTCCTGGTATCTTAAGCCTGTCTTCTGGAGTGTTGGCTATTCCTGCCAGCTTGGTGTCATCCGCAAATTTGATGATTTCCCCATCTATCCCCTCGTCCAATATTGATGAAGATTGAAGAGCACTGCCCAGACAGAGCCCTGGGCACCCCACTAGCACACTTCCTCCATGTAGATGCGTTCCATTGAGGACCACACCTGAGTACGGCCGGTCAGCCAGCTACGAATCCATTGGTGGTGATGCTGTCTACCCACATTTTTCTATCTTATCAGTAGTAGGTTTTGAATACTTTATCAAAATGCTTACTGAAGTCCAAGTAAATTATATCCACAGCATTCCTTGATCCACTAATTTGGTCACTTGGTCAAAGAATGCAATAAGGTTTGTCTGGCATGATCTGTTTTTGACAAAACCCATGTTGGCTTTAGTAGTGATTTTGTTTGCCTCTTAGGTGTGCGCTGATTCGTTGTTTGATTATCTTTTCCAGAATCTTCCCAGTATTGAGGCACTGATAGGTCTGTAATTTCCTGGGTCCATTTTTTTCCTTTTTTGAAGATGGGAACTACATCAGCTCTTTCCAGTCCTCCGGTAATTCCCAGTGCTCCAGGATCTTTGAAAATATAGTTCAATGTTCTGAGATCACATCTGCCAGTTCCTTGAGAACCCTGGGGTGTAATCCATCTGGTCCTGGTGATTTGAACTCATCTAGGCTGGACAGGTGCTCACTTACCATTTTCTTGCCTATCTTAACTTGTGTTTCTATTCTGTTTTTTATGGCACTATTTTTGGTAGGTTGGTCTGTTTTTTCCCTTTGTGTAAAGACAGATGCAAAAAACGAGTTAAATAGTTCTGCTTTTTCCCTGTTGCTTGTCACCTTCTTGCCACTTTCATCCACTAATGGACCAATCATTTCCTTCACTTTTTTCTTGTTTTTTACATGTTGAAAGAAGCTTTTTTGTTATTTTTGACTTTGGTCACAAGACTTAGTTCATTTTGAGCCTTAGCTTTCCTCACTTCATCTTTGCAGGCTCGGGCTATTTGCTGATATTCTGATTTAGTTATGTGCCCCTCTTTCCACTTCCTGTACTTGTCCTTTTTATCTTTCAATTTATCAGAGAGTTCTTTATGCAGCCATGCTGGTTTCTTTTGAGAGCTGTTATTTTTCCTCTTTGTTGGTATTGTGCTAGACTGGGCTTTTATTATCTCACTTTTCAAAATTTCCCAAGCTTCTTGAGTTGTTTTCCCCTTGAGGATTCTCATCTATGGAATCCTTCCCAAGCCCTCTCTAAGTTTATTGAAATTAGCTCTCTTGAAGTCCAAGACTCTAGTTTGACTGTGTTCTATTGCTTGTGCTTCCATAATGTTGAATTCCAATATTGCATGATCACTTCCTCCCAAGGTTCCTGTGGCTTCAACACCTTCTATCATTTCATCTCTGTTAGTGAGAATTAGATCCAAAACGGCTAATCCTCTAGTTCCCTTGTCTACTTTTTGGGAGACAAAGTCGTCTGCTAGGTTTGCAAGGAATCTGTTTGATCTTCCACTTGGTGCAGAGTTTGTCTCCCAGTTGATGTCAGGGTAGCTAAAGGCCCCCATTACTATTGTGATGTGCTTCCTACATACCTTAGTTAGCTGACTAGCAAAAAGTTCATCTATTTCCTCTGTTTGGTTGGGTGGCCTGTATTATACACCTATGGCAATGTCATTTTTTTCCCCTTTTATATTGACCCAAATGCATGCAAGACAGTTTTCATCATTGTTGTGCTCTATTTCTGTAGAGATGTAGTTATTTCTTACATATAGAGCAACTCCGCCTCTTCTTTTATTTGGTCTGTTTCTTTTAAATAATTTAAATCCCTCTAGCTGTGTGTTCCATTTGTGGGTTTCATCCCACCATGTTTCCGTAATGGCAACAATATCATATCTGCCCTCATTAACCTGAATTTCTAGTTCACCCTGTTTGCTGTTCATACTCTAGAAGACTTCCAAGGTCCTTCCAACTCTTCTCTTCTCTTCTCTTCTCTTCTCTTCTCTTCTCTTCTCTTCTCTTCTCTTCTATTCTATTCTCTTCTCTTCTCTTCTATTCTATTCTATTCTATTCTATTCTATTCTATTCTATTCTATTCTAAATTCTTGTTTGCACATTTGTTAATGTGCACAATATTTTTTCCCAAGCCAGTTTTTCATACATAATTCACATTTGTATGTATTTTCAAAAAGAGATGCTTTACGAAGCATGACCTGTGAGTCAAGCACTTTTTCTTGAAGTATTAAAGGTGCCAAATTTTCTGAAAACTTTGACATGGCTATTTCAAAGTTTTCCCCTGGCTGTCTTAAACAATGTTTCTATGAGCAGCCCCTTTGTGCCACCTGCATTACCAATGGAAATTTTTATACATTTTTCATTATGAAATTTCTCTTAAAGATACACTGTCAGTTTTAATGAGTGTTTAAGCAGGCTATTCCAGCGCAAAGGAAAAATGACAAAGAAACTTGATCCTCCATCATTGCCTCTTAAAGTTGTAGCAGCTAAAGACAGTATCAACTTTAATTAAAGATGAGATAATATACAAGAGGTTTAATAATATATTCTACTTCTAAGCACCTCTGTGTGATTTCACACAATGGTCTAAAAGCCATTGCACACACACAGAGAGACACCCAAAATCACATAAAATCATGCAAGATTTTAAGATAAGGAAGCATTCCCCCACTCCCAGCCCAGTTCAGAAAAACATGACAGAAAGATTCAGAAAATTGGCAGTCCTGCATGGGATCAATGATACCACATTTAACTGGGTATCTTGCAAGATTTTGGTAATTTATGGTTTGTCGTGCAATAAAGACAAAAAGAAATGGAGCATAAAGCAAGAACTATCAGAATTAGATAAAATTTTATTTAGCAGGGAAGGCAAGATTATAAGTAAACTATATCGATATTTATTAGAACAAGATATGATCTAGGAACAGGTGAAAGAAACGATGATAACTTGGTGTAAATATTTTGGGCATAATATTGATCTGGACAAGTGGCAAAGTTTATGGGCAAAAAATTAAAAAATCACACTAGCAACTTCCTACAAGGAAAACCTCTATAAGATGTTTTATAGGTGTGGCACCTCCCCCCCACAAGATTAGCACGAATGAATAAGGGGAAATCTTCAATATGCTGGAAGTGTAAAGAGATCATTGGGAATTACTACCACATGTGGTGGGAATGCCCAAAGGTGCAAAAATTTTGGAATTTATTAAAGAACTGGCTGGAGGAAATTTTGCTAATAGATATAGAGGTCAAACCGGAATTTTTCTTATTGGGAATTATAGAAAGGAAATATAAGAAAGATACAAATTATTTATTACTGCATATAGTCACAGCGGCACAAATAGCCTTCGCTCAAAAATGGAAAGAGGAAGATATTCCAACTGAAGAGGAAATATTACTGAAAATTTTCAACTGCGCAGAAATGGACAGACTCACTTTGGAACTCAAAGATAAAGGTGAAACTAAGTACTACAAAATCTGGAAACAATTTTATGATTGGATAGATAACAAGAGGGTAGCCAAGACAAATGTATAGTGTTAGAACAAAAAAATAGATGTTATTATAGACAAATGTATGTTTAAGAGATAAATAAATATGCAGAAATGAGGGGGAAAGTATTAATACTATATGATATTTTGCTTAAATAATGAATAAAGCTTAAGAATTATATGTTCAAAAAAAAAAAGATAGGTGTTCAAACTGGATTTGACATTTTCATCCACCTGTTGAGTCCAGATGTGGATGGTGTTAGAGGTATCATCACAGGATGTAAGCAATAAAGCTGCCATGGCAATTGATTGATGGCGAATTTCTCAATGCTGATGGTGTTCAAGTGGTGCTCCAGTTGTTTGGGATTGTGCCCAGGGTACCTATTACCATTGGTATTACCATTGCTTTCTTTTGCCACAGGCGTTTTATTTCTATTTGCAGGTCTTTGCATTTTGTACTATTATTAATGGAATGAGAATGAACGACGTGGTGGCCTAGTGGTGAAGTCTCCCACTCGAAAGGTTGAGAGTTCAATCCTGGGTAGTGGCAGATGTTTCTCTCCTAGGGCGCAAAGAAAAAAATATCTGCCGCTAACTCTGCATGGTGTCAGGAAAGGCATCTGGCTGGTAAACACTCCGCTCCATCCAGTCGCCCTGACTCTACCCCAAATTACTGGGTCATAAAAAGGGAGTTTTATTATTGCAATGAGAATATTATTGGGGAAGATGGTAAGGCACACTGGCTATCTGGACTCCCTTATTATACAGGCATAGTTTAATCTGGACTTAAACCACCTCGGGTGTGTGCAATTATCAGCCCTTTCACCTTTTGCCTAGAAATCTTACCTTAATGTCAGCAGAATTACCACTGCAATATTTTGATGGAAATGTAACTTGCGAAGTATCATCCATGCCTTTAAGGAAGATGAAACAGGCAATTGTTCTACTTATGGCTATCACACAGGTTGAAGCCAGCTTCCATTTGCTGATTAATATGAGAAAGATGATCTCTTTCCCTGTCTTCCTGCTTGACTCTTATCATTTTGACGAGCACTTCTAAAACTCTGGAGCAATTCTCAAAACAAACACACTCTAGCATTCCCCCCCCCCCGGGGAAGGCAAGGACTCCAAACATATAACCATGCATAATTTAGCAACTTTCATCAACTAACTTTTAGCCTGTTAAGTGCTGCACCAATCCTTTTGCAAAGAAGAACTAAGTCTTTATTTTCATAAGATCCTTGGCATCTGATATGGCATTGGTACATGTCGCTATCAAATCTTACCTAGATTTCCAAATAAGGATCCCAGTTATGAATCTTGGAATGCTTTAGCTTCAAATAGATAACATGCATAAATAATAGAAGAGTTGTTTCTTCACTGAATTCGTTCATAACTCATATGAGCAAGGTTAGTGGTGGAGAAAATTAGCTGAGAGAAATAAAAGTAAGAGGGAATGAGAAGAAAATATACTTTATTTAGTGGGGCTTTGTTTCCATATAAAACCTGTTTTTGTAAAACACACACACACACAAAATGCTGTATGCTTCAACATAATATTGATCCTTCAGTCTGAATATTGAATCTTCATTATAATTTCCAGGCATAAAGATTAATTAGAACCCACAGTGGTGTCAAAATGACATTGCATGCTTATGACATCACCATATAAATCACTCAATATTAGTATGATAGTGTCATAAAGCATGTGACATCACCGATCCCCCCCCTTGCCATCCTACAGACACCCACATCTCCAGATGTTGATAAATCTGAATTACCTAATATCTGGAGAAGGAATTCATTCAGAATTCTAGTTTTCTAAATCCTGCAAAAAATCTTGTGACTGCATAGTTTCAACTGACTTGCAGATGAAGTTGGTGATTTTTAATAGGAATAAATGGTATTTATCAGTAGATACAATCAGTTAATGCTGTAAAAAAAAAAAAAGAACACCCTGCTACAATCAGAACTGGTACAATGTTAGATCTTGACTATATGGATTCAGGTTCAAGTCCTCACTTGATTTGGTGGGATTTTGAGTTGGAGATTCTGCTCAGTCCTACATACCCCCAAACAGTTGTTTGTATAGTGGTGATGGTGGTGATAATGATGATGATGATGATTACAGCCAGTTAGTGCTGTGGTTAAGCTATCAAGTTATAAACTGGGAGACTTTGAGTTCTAAACTTGCCTTGAAGCTAGCCGGTGTCCTTGGACCAGTCACTCTCTCCCAGGCCCAGGGAAAAAGAAAGGGCATACCACTTCCAAAGAAAATCAAGTTAAAATGAAGGAATATGCCGAACTTCTGTACAAATGAGATGTCAACATCCAAAATGCCTTAAAAGAAATTACCTGTTTACCAAAAGCTCTAGTACTAGAAAATGATCTTCAGAATCTGGTCATTACCAAGTCAGAAAGGGTACAGGAATACCTACAGCAATATTGCTAATAACACAAAAAGAATCTGTAAGGCCCAAACACGTCAGCAAATCTGGAGAATGACCCAGTGGATGACAGATTGGAAATTCGTGTCAACAAGCACATCAACCACCTTTAAAGACAGTAAAGATACTGAAGCTGTAGAAAGTTTCTGCTTCATATAATCAACAGTATAGGAACCAATGATCAAGAGACTTTGTAGAGTTGCAGTGAAGGCCTTCGAAAAGGTGGGTCATATGCTACAACATGTCTATTATCTACAAAGGTCACAACTGTACAGGCAATGGTTTCCCCTGTGACCTTGTATAGAAGCACAAGTTGGACTTTGAAGAAGCAAGATAAAAAAATATGTTGACATTTTGAACTTTGGTGCTAGAGAAGACTCTTGAGAATTCCACAGTCAGCCAGGAAAACAAGCAAATGGATCCTAGAACAAATTTTCCCTTGAGGAACAAATGACCAAGGTCTAATTACTACACTTCAGACATATTATGTGAAGACACATCTCTGGAGAAATCTATAATTTCTTCAACACCAAGGTGTTGATCACCTTTAAAGCCCTTCCTGGCATGGGTCCAGGTTACTTGAGGGTTCATCTCACCCCACTGGGATTGGCCCGTCCCACACCTGCCAGCAGAGGAGGCATGTTGTGGGTCCTGTCAGTCTGATTATTCCAGCTGGTGAGGTCCAGGAGGGGAGGGCCTTCTCTGCTGTTGCTCCTGCCCTCTGGAATATCTTGCCCCCCAATATGTGAGGTTATCCCTGACCCTCCTATCCTTTTGTAAGGGCCTAAAGACCTGGCTCTGCCAGTTGACTTGGGGCCCCAGTGTGGGAACAGCACAGTGGAGGTGTCTGATTGAGTAATAATAGATCCCATTTCCCCCCACTCCAGCCCCACCCTCCCCATGCGTCCTTAGGTTTTAATGTCTGGTTTTAATTTTTTATGTTTTAATCGTATATATAAAACTGTAAGCCACCCACAGTAAGATGGGCAGCCAATAAATTTGATGATAGATAGATAGATAGATAGATAGATAGATAGATAGATAGATAGATAGATAGATAGATAGATAGATAGATAGATAGATAGATAGATAGATAGATAGATAGATAGATAGATAGATAGATAGATAGATAGATAGAGCTCAGAAAGATGGACAGATCCTGTAAGTCAGGGACTATCATCTAGTTATGGGTCCTAGGAAGAGAGCTTTTTCTGATAGAAGAGAATATTTGTAGCTCAGGATTGAGCTGTGGAGCTCAGTTGTTTGCTTGCAAACATTTCATTACCCAACTAGGTAACAACATCAATGCTAGAAGGGAGTGAGATTTGCTCCCTGTTTATATACTAGTGGTTTGCCCTGTCAGTGTTGGAGTGAGTGTTTTTGGTGGTTCCTTGTTTAAACTGTTGTTTACTCTTCAATTGTTTGATTGGGTTGATAATTCCTTGAAGTAAATAAAATTGAAATAAATACATGGAAAGAGAAGAAGAGAACAACCAGCAGCAGAGTGGATGGACTCAGTTACAGCAGCTATGGAGACCCCATTGGAAGATCTGATGGACCAGGCTGGGGCCAGATTATCTTGATGGTCTATCTATGTAGTTGCTAAGCTCAACACTGATATGATGGTACACAATCAATCATTTGTATTTCATTAGTATTTTCATCCCTTAGAAGTGATCGACAATTTTCACTCCCTTAAGTCAGTGTTTGCTGTAATTCAAAATCCCTTAAATACTTGATACATAAAGCTTATTACTCTGACTTCCCGTCTTTTCTTCCTCTTCTTTCTTTAATCCCTTTCTCCTGCTCAACAAGTAATTATAGAGTCTGTGGCTGCACCTGCTTTCATCAGAGGCTCACCACATAGGCAAATCTTTTATTGATGAGAGAAGCCTGGAGTCTGAAATAGAGAAAGTAAGTATGAAAACCTTGCCACAGTTCCCCAAAGACTTGTAAGGGAGATGAAAATATTAAACCATATGGCAGCACACACAGGTTCTTGACAGTACGAGAGACCTAATTTCCTTTACATTGCTTTTTTTTTTAACCCTCTACAAAAAGCATCCAGCTTTATGATTTTTTGTTAAGACAGCTCTATCTTCCTTTATTCTTCAGTGGAATATTGGCAAAGATAACAGAGGTGATAAGAGCAGATCCAGGAAGAGCTGATCCCCCATCTAAAGCTGTATTCACAATCAAAAGAAAGAGACCATGAATAGAATAGAATAGAATAGAATAGAATAGAATAGAATAGAATAGAATAGAATAGAATAGAATAGAATAGAATAGAATAGAATAGAATAGAATAGAATAGAATAGAATAGAATAGAATAGACCTTGGAGGTCTTCTAGTCCAGCCTTCTGCTCAAGCAGGAGAACCTATACCATCTCAGACAGGTGAACGTCCAGTCTCTTCTTAAAAATCTCCAGTGATGGAGCGCCCACGATTTCTGGAGGCAAGCTGTTCCACTGGTTGATTGTCCTCACTGTCAGGAAGTTTCTCCTTAATTCCAGACTGCTTCTCTCTTTGATCAGCTTCCAACCATTGTTTCTTGTCCTTCCCTCTGGTGCTTTGGAGAATAGTTTGACCCCCCCCCCGCCTTGTGGCAGCCACTCAAATAATGGAATACTACTATCATGTCCCCCTTATTTCTTCTTTTCTTTAGACTAGCCAAACCCAAGTCCCTCAGCCGTTCTTCATATGTTTTAGTCTCCGGGCCTCTGATCAATAAAGGGAAAGTTTTCCCTGTCCAGTTGTGTCTGACTCCAGGGTGTGGTGCTCATCTCTGTTTCTTGGCCAAGGGAGCCAGCATTGACCAAAGACAATTTCCATGGTCATGTGGCCAGCAAGGCTATACACCAAAGCACATGGAATGCTGTTACCTTCCCACTGAAGTGGTACCTATTTATCTACTTGCATTTGCATGCTTTTGAACTGCTAGGTTGGCAGGAGCTAGAGCTAGGACGGGAACTCACCCTATTGTGCAGCACCCAGGTCTCGAACCCGGGCTGTCAGCTTTCAAACTCAGCATCTTTCACTGCTGAGCCATTGCGCTCCCTCGACTACAAATATTCAGTGAATAAACATAGACCACAAATATTCCCATGTTTATTCACTGATTTTGAGTTAAAAATCCCCTTTCCTATCAATTGGGTGATTGGTGGCCAAAAATAATGATGACACCATTAATGAAATCCAAAGGGGGGGAAAGCAAGCATTACTAAATCGATTCAAATGGATAGGCTTGAATTTTAATTCTTTTCCTGACAGCGGAAGGAAGGAAGCGATTGTAACACCTATAGAAGTTTATTATAGCTATTTGTAGAAATGCATGCTTTCCTCCTGACTACCAAGGATTTAATAATTTAGATCAATAAATTATAGAAAGGGCAGTATAAAGCAAGTTCTCCCCGAGGTCCTACAATGAAAATAATAGAATGAAATATAATCAGAGATCTAAAAGCATGCTGCTAAAAATCGTATTCTCACTTTTATTAAATTACTACTCTCACTATTGCTGCAACTGCTACTGTTACTTTGAACAGTTAGTTCAAACCCAAAGTTCAAGAGGTAAATGCAATAAAAACAAAATTCAAAGCAAAGCCAACTGGGAGGAATACAGAAAAAACTACAGATCTTATACCAACTAAAAAGGCATGGAAGCTGACAAAATACAATAAGGATTAAAATAACAAAGATTTGCCCCTTTAACTCTCTGATGTCAAACAATAGACCGGTTGGCCTTGGATGAGTCGATTATTATTAGTTTTTAGCAAAGGGAATCAAGTGTATAGATCAGGGTGTCCAATCTTGGCAACTTTAAGACTGGTGGACTTCAACTCCCAGAATTCCTCAGCCAGCCATGCTGGCTGAGGAATTCTGGGACTTCAAGTCCACCAGTCTTAAAGTTGCCAAGATTGGATACGTCTGGTATAGATTTTAAGTGTGATTAGTGCTGGCATGCTCCTGCTTTCCTCTAACATAGAAACACCTTGATTTGCTACATAGTGAAGTTTAATCTCCTGTAAAGATGAATAAATAAATGAAAAGCATCTTTTAACTGCGCCAAACTGAAGAGGACACATCCCAGACACCCCCATGTAAGATGGATTCCTTTCTGTTTTCTTTTTTTCTTTCCTTTCTTTTTTTTAATCCTAGCCTACACTAGTCTACCCTAGCCTATCCTGAGGTATTTTGCTATTGCCTTCTATTGGGATTTTTTTTTTTCAAAATCTCTCTCTAGCCCAATGTTTCTGATTGGGAAAAGTCTGGGAGTTGAACACCACACATCTTAAAATAATCAAGGTTGAGAAACACTGCTGTAGCCCAGGGGTCCCCAAACCCCAGTCCATGGACTGGTACTGGGCCATGGCATGCCAGTAACCAGTCCGCACAAACAAGCAAAGCCCCATCCACGGGATGCAGGAAGCACACAAAACCATGCCCCCTCTGGTCCATGGAAAAACCTCTCTCCACATAACCAGTCCCTGGTGTCCAAAAGGTTGGAGACCTCTGCTCTAGCCTATAGGCTTGGCACCTTCTAGTGGTTACCCAGTCAAGTAGTAAACAGTTCTAACTCTACTTAGTCTTTTTCAAAAAGGTTGGTTAGGTGTTATCTCCTTCAGTGTCTAATAGGTAACTCATCCTCAAGTTGACTTTAACTTCTGATGAGTACATGGACACACCCATGTCACTCTCTTAGCAGCAACATAGAAGAAGTTTGTAATTGCCTTCTTCCAAAACTGTTCCCAGTCTTCATCCATAGAGCTCTTCCAGTCAAGGACTACCCAACTATCTTATCTAATAAGGATAGGCAAACATTGACGGGCATGGACCATTCTGTATATTGAATACCAATTCTACTTAGATCATGCCTGAATTAAAATGTGTGTTTTATGTGGCCATGAG